>CACTHL010000601.1:1200000-1800000 GCA_902712375.1 Dioscorea dumetorum | reverse complement strand
AGTGAGGACATCATTCAAGACTTAGAAAAAGAAGAAGATAGCAAAAGAGGAGCATTTGAAGAATCTTATTTATGGAAAGAGAATGAAATAAAGGAAGACAATAAAAAGAAGGGGAATCAAATTAAAATCACCCTGGTAACAAAGAAAGGAAGTACCAAAGGGCTTGTAGCCCAGCGGTACCACGGGTCCCTTCGTGGGAGGAGACGCAAGTTCAATCCCCCCGAACCGCGCTCCCCCGTTCCAAGAGGGTGAGGACGTTGTAGGCAATCCCCCCGCCACACGTACGCCCCTGAGAGTTGGCGCTTGTCGCCCTATCTCAAAAAAAAAAAAAAAAAAAAAAAAAAAAAACAAACAAACAAAGAAAGGAAGTATTGCAAGATTGAGAGAGTACGACCTAAAATAAACTTGCCTACAATATGCGTGCTACAGTAACCGCGGCTACTACCTATATTTAGACTACGACCTACAATAAACATAACTACAATAAGCGCTACAGTAACCACATCATTACTATATCTATATTTAGATTTATTTTATTAGGTAATTTGTAATAAGATGCTTTTCTTGCATCCCAAGTTTTAGTTGTCTTTAAATAGTCTTGTATTTTCTCTTTTAAAAAAAAACTTTGATTATTTTTTTTCAGAAATAAGAGTGTTCTTATTACTATTGTTCTTGTGAGTTCTCTTGGATTCACGAGAGGAAGACCTCGGCTTTCCCCCTAATTCGTGCTTTACGCTTCCGGGCGTTTTGTGAGGATTAGTTCTGGTTTGTGGTTCTGTGATTGTTCGGACAGCGGGTCGGAGTTCTTGAAGCTTCTTATCGTCTCTCCCCAACGCATGGGTCGCGTCCACCCCAGGTTGTTTGCAGCCAGTTATCCTTTTACGTTGATCCTACGTCGTAAAGATCGGGCCACCCTCAAGGCATCTTTCTCTTTCCCCAAGTTGGAGCCTATCACCTCCGACCACTCCTGAAGCCAACAATTCAAGCACGGAAAGAGAAAATTGCACATCTAAACCACTCGCCATCTTTCTTCATGATGGTGATGCAACTAGAGTTCGCTCCATAACCTTGCTTGCATACCGAATGAGTAGGTAATAGCTCGCCACTTCACTCCCATGAAGAACACCCTGAACTATCTTTTTCACTAATCAAGCCTGCTTGTAAGATGGATTGACGTCATGATTTTGCAATATATCACATTATATATATATATATATAACCTAGTAAAGCGATCCTTTAGCACTGGCCCATTTTTTGGATGCTTATGGGTGCAAGGTCGTTCCGATATCACCGCAGCATATGTGTGTGGATTACATCATCTTGATTCTAAACGTATCGTGGTTGCCCTCCTTCAATGTGTGGACACACCATTGGCAGCCCTCAAATGCACATTTGATAGTCAACCTTTACAAATCGTTCTTTATGAATGTAAAGTTAAAATTCTGTTTGATGACATAACTCCGAAGTGACTTCTTGAAGTGTTCGCCATCACGAAACCATCCAGTTGCTTCTAACAAAACACTTTCAAATTAGTCTAATGAATAATGATCTCTAGGGCACTTGTGGTTTGTTACTGGGATGGCAACATGCATCAGTTAAACAATATGCTCTCCAAAATTGATTCCTTATTGGTGGTGTATACACCAAACATAAGATTGGAGCAACCTGCACTGAGTTATAAGCAAAAACAAAGGGTATTAAATTGTAAAAGAAGATATTACGTGTGAAAAAGAATATTAAATGCGAAAATTCATTACCAATATGAAACCTTCCTTTTTTTTATGGAAACATGCTTTTGTAAGCGAAAAATAAGTTAAGCCTGATATCTAAATTGTTAAGGAAAGTACTAGGTGGAAACCCATACTTTAATGAATATGGTGAACTAAGTTCTACACATAAAGCAAAGATAAAATATTCATGATGGGAAAAAGGAACACATGACACATCCACCGCATCCTCAGTTATATCGACAATAAGGTCAATGACAATGCTACTGAACATGTGGTATACGTGGTACATTCACTGGATGTCCACCTTGGAGTCAATGGAACAGATCATCCTGTATGCATCAAATGTGACAAACTTCACCTTGACATTAAAAATTTCAAAGCCCTATTTCTCACATATCTTGCATAGAATTAACTCCCAAGAAGTCAACACTGTGAATTGCAGGACTCAGCCCCCTCTCTTATATCTTGCAATTGCGTAGAAGGTATCCATTAACAACCTGTGGCAAGAAAGCCTCATGCTAACATGGTTTAAAGTGCACAATCATGTAAAAATTCTCATCAAAAGATGAAAAAAATCTCACGAAAAATTTGGATGACTTCGAGCCTTCCCCCGATACCCTTGGCTGACCACAAATATGGTCGGCCTTTAGAACAATTCAGAAGCAAGTAGAAGAGACAAACTTATCTTATATGGATGCAAACAAGAGTGGAAGAAGAAGAATAAGGAAATATCTGCGTTAAAATACACATAAAGAACCAAACTTAAGTGAAAAGATGGGAAAGACTGTAAGATGTGATGGTATCCGTACACCTCTTCAAAATCCTGATAAGTCTTAGCAGGATTTTTCCCACTAATAACAAGGGCAAAGCTTGAATTATACACAAAAGTAACCGATGAAATTGGCTCTAAGGACTTAAAAGCAAGTAAACTAAAAAAGAAGGCATTGATTGTGAAGTTTTGAAGCTTCCATGGACTTATAATTAATTTATCTATTTGACTTTATTGTGGACTATTAATTGAATTTTGAAGAATATAGCAACAAAAAAAAACCTAAAATTTGATACTAGAAGTAGAAGTGTATTGCGTAATCGACTTATTATAATTTTAAACCTAATTAGAGTTTAAATTGAAAACGATTAGGATTAAGATTTCTTACCGATATATATATATATTCTTTTGAAGAATTTAAGCAAGAGATTAATGGTGATGTATTAAGCTTTCTTATCTCTTCTTCCACTAGTAATTATCCCATTTTTTAAGTTTTTTACTTTAATCTTTACTTACTCATAATACGAAATGCCTATAATTTTCTTCATGTACTTAAATATTTCAAAGTTTCTCTTCTAAATGTTCAAGTAATTATATATATAGATGAAATTGGTGAAATATACACCAAAATAAATAAATAGTTTATTTCTCTTTAAATCTCAAGTACATGTTCATACAACAACTATATCAATAGTGGCTTAAACATATTAAAAGAAAAAAACAAATACAATCAATAAATTATAATGAATAAATTTATTAAATCACTGGTGCAAATTGGCAATAGCTCCATGACCAGCACCAGGGCTTGGGCCTGAGTCCTTGATCCCACCCAAAGTGTTCATGCTTGTGAAGAAGCTAACCTTCATTGCTTCAAGATCCAAGCTACTCTCCACCATGTTTAATGGCCTTGCACAAGCTAAGAACATCATCATGCATGCAATTATCATCATACAAAGAAGCACCTTCATGCACACTCTTGTTCTCATTCCCATGTCTAATTAATTAACTCTTCAGACCAATAGCTTGTTAATTGTTTAATTGGTTTATATAGAGATTCAAGTGAGATGAACATGCATGCAACTTGGGCTCACTTTTAAGCATGTGGAGAATGAGAAGTAAAATGTAGGAGTTTGTTTTTGAATTTGGCTCTAATTTGTTGAATTGAATGGAATTTAGTTATATAGGAATTAAGGAAATGCAAGTCAATTATTCTAAGTATGACTTATCTACAATGAGGACACCAATGACGACATCACATGAATATTTTTTCCCCCTTAATTATTCCTTTTATTTGCTAAACATTCCACAATGCATGCATAAGTTGCTCTATTCTATCATTAATTAATGGCAACTCAAGCTCAATTTATTAACAAACTCTCCTATTCTTTCAAATCAATGTCCAAATTCTAAGTGTAGCCTTCTCCTACATAATTAATTTCTACCCTCTAACCTTGGAATCATATATGCATTTTTATGTAAAGAGATAAATTTAATTGATTGTATAGGCAACATATATATAGTTTACATTAATTAGTGCATTTGTGGGATTTGTATCAATCTATTTATACATCAATCTATTTGGCAATTTGTGTCATTAAATTTTTAGAAGTTTGAAATTCTACTTAGAATTGAATATATTTTATAAAATTGACTCAACAATAATTAAAAGTAATTATTTCAAAATTATTTTTTTATTTGTTTAGGCCATGTTATTTAACTACTTATTAATATTAATAATTTTCAAAACTTAATTATTACATGTATTTATTTAAATAATTAGGTATTACTACATGCAATTAGCCTTACTATGATTGAGAGTTACCTAAGAACCCCCTAACCAAATATGGGTGTGAATCAGTTTAAAATTAGTTTAAAATTTTATCGGGACATTTTAATGCACAATTATGGAGATGTTTTTTTTTTTTCTTTAATTATATGGGAGATCATGAGATTATGGATGAGTTATGAATCCAATCGAAAATTTAATTTAATCATGGAAAATTAGATTAATGTTCTAATATATGTGAATTTTGAATGTGAAACATAGTAGTAATTTTTAAAAAAACAATATTGGAGGAAATATGAAAGTTCAAAGAGCATCATATATATATTACCCATGGGAGCTAGACCTAGCTAGAAAACATGCAATTGCTTCAAATGAAGTTGGTCTCTAAATTAGAGAAAAGGGCCCAATTCATGAGTATCTCTTGAGCTTGCATAAGCGCATTGAGAAACTTTTTAAAACATAAAGATGTATTAATGGAAAAATAATTTTTACTTTCAAAATCATATATGGCTGAAAGAAAGAAATATTGGGGTTTTTATTCATAAAATAATAATGATATGAATTTGTTAAAAAGAAGTATAAATGTAATATATTCAAAGCCAAGTCAAATTGTACAAAATTATTCATGTAACCAAGGTCAATAAAAATATTTTGTAAGTAACAATAGAGGTCGCGAATTAATTAAGCATGATAAGTTACATGAGTACTAACAAAGATGGGAAAACTTTTAAAAAAAAAAAATCAGATATTTAGGTTTCTTGATATCAAAATCATCTTAATTTGTATTTGTTTACATCATATTTTCTAAGGTTTGAATTTGAGCTAGAGGAAACTTTTCCTATGTTAATTAATATTAGGGAGAATTAATTATAAATCCTTGTAAATTTAAAAACATCCCAATCAGTTCCTCTGACATTTGAATTTCCCTGTCAGGCCTTTCTTTTTAAGTTATCTTCCTTTTTAGTCCCTCCATCCAACTCCGTCAGTAGCATTTTTGCATAATACCAACTTTGCCCTTGGCTTTGGTGGGAAAAAGCCCGCCCTATCTTGTCACAATTTCAAAAAATGTACAGTTTAAAAGGAAAAATCAGACTTTTCAGACAGCTTTTCACTTTGCAGTGTAAGTGGAAACATAAAATGCTAAACTAAAACTCTAAAATCTAAACTGAAACATAAAATACTAAACAGAAACTCTAAAATACTAAACAGAAACTCCAAAATTTAAGTGGAAACATACAAAATCTAAACGGAAATTCTAAAATTTAAGCAGAAACATACAAAATCTAAAATAAAATTCTAAAATCTAAGCGAAAACATACAATACTAAATAGAAAAAACCAATAGTAAGCGGAAACTCTAAAATCTAAACGGAAACTCTAAAATCTAACCTGAAACATAAAATACTAAACGAAAATTCTAAAATTTAAGCGGAAATATACAAAATTTGAATGGAAACTCTAAAATCTAAACGGAAACATAAAATACTAAACAAAAACTCTAAAATTTAAGCGGAAACATACAAAATTTGAATGGAAACTCTAAAATCTAAACGAAAACATACAAAATCTGAATGGAAACTCTAAAATCTAAGTGGAAACATACAAAATTTGAATGGAAACTCTAAAATCTATGTGGAAACATGCAATACTAAATAGAAAAAACCAATAGTAAGTGAAAACTCTATAGTATAAGCGGAACCATACAATAATAAATGAGAATTTTCCATTGTAAGTCAAAACATATGCCACTAAATGAGAGTTCCCGTTTAGTATTGTATATTTTCACTCATACTAGAGAGTTCCGGTTTAATATTGCATCTTTCAACTTACACTAGAGAGTTCCCGTTTAGTATTGTATGTTTCCGTTTACAATTGAGAGTTTCTGCTTAGTATTGGTTGTTTCCGTTTAGATTTTAGAGTTTTTGTTTAGTATTTTACGTTTCTGCTTAGATTTTAGAGTTCCAGTTTAGTTTTGGAGAGTGTCTGCTTACATCGTTGGGTTTCACTTAGCAAAGAAGTCCTTGTTGTTGTTATTATGGAATTAATTGTAATAAATGCATTCACATTTACTATCTTTATTCAAGAATAAAAACAACCACTTACAATAAATGCATTCACATCACTATATCGAAAAACGCATCACTCATTACCTGCAACTATTGTGGGAGTTTATGTTTACATTTAGCGTTTTTATTTACTTCTGGGAGTTTCCGTTTACTTTTGGGCGTTTCTGTTTACTTCTACGAGTTTGTGTTTATTTTCCAAAGTTTTTGTTTACGACTGTGAGTTTCCGTTTACTTTTGGGCGTTTATGTTTATTTCTGAGAGTTTCTGTTTATTCTTGAGGAACGCTAAAATTTTTATGGAATAAAAAATATTTAATTGTAATAAATGCATTCACATTTATTATCTTTATTCAAGAATAAAAACAACCACTTACAATAAATGCATTCACATCACTATCTCGGAAAACGCATCACTCATTACCTGCAACTATCGTGGGAGTTTCTGTTTATGTTTGGCGTTTTTGTTTACTTCTGGGCGTTTTCGTTTACTTATGTGAGTTTTCATTTATTTTTGGGCGTTTCTGTTTACTTCTAAGAGTTTGTGTTTATTTTCCAAAATTTTTGTTTACGACTGTGAGTTTCCGTTTAGTTTTGGGCGTTTATGTTTATTTCTGAGAGCTTTTGTTTATTTTTGGGGAACGCTACTATATTTATTCAATAATAAAAACAGCCATTTACAATAAATGCATTCACATTACTATCTCGGAAAACGTGGGTGAGTGGAGGGGCATAACCGACAATTCAAATAGCTTTTAACGGTGTCATCTCACGTGGGGACCCAGATAGAAGTAAACCTAAAAAGAAAGGATGTTTTGTTCATTTCTAAAATAACAAGGTTTATCTGTCAATATTTGAATTTCAAAGGGGTGTTATGTTCATTAATTAATTAATTAAAATAAATATTTTAAATTAAATTATATATATGTTTGGCCAAATAAGTTGGAATATATATGACTTCCCAACCAAACACACAACTTGGACATTGATCAAATATTAGGATAACTTATTTAAATCAACAAAAATTCTAAGGTCACCCAAAAATTAAATAAAAAAAATTAAAAAAAAAAAAAATAGTTGAACTAAGACTTGCACCATGCAGCCACAAGCTGAAAAAACACAATTGTTTGTTGCATGCTTGCATTGAATTCAATATCAAACTTCCAAACTTTCAAAACAAGCGCATCCAAATTGTCATTCTGATGCTCGTTATAGTCAACTTCCACATAGAACAAATGAACAAAGTTGAATGCTTTTCATTTAATTCCAATATCAAAACCCTAATAAAGTCTTCTATGCCACATTCAACATTTTGAACAAAATGACTTCCATTCTTTACCTTCATGCCAAGAAACCATGTTTCCATTCTTCACAAGCATCAACTAGGATGCTTCCTCATTCCCTATCACATGCTTAAATATATTAACAAGGACTTCTCTTCAGTCAAACTAGTTAATCACTTGAATCCCTAGCTATATAAACCCTAACAAGCTCTCTCCAAAGAGGTATATATATATATATCCCAAGAACCATAAAACATTAAGCATCATCAGCCATGGCTTTGAACTATTCATCCAAGAGTTTTACCTTGATGCTTTGTTTAGTGCTGGCATGGTTGATCTTTTCGGCAAGTGCTCGGCCTTTCGACGTGCTCAAAGAAGCCGGCAGAGGCCACCGGGCTGATGATTTTCCAAGCAAGTTGATCCTTGGTGGTGTTAAGAGTAGAGGGCCAAGTCCAGGTGCAGGTCATAGCTTCACAAACATGGATACTCTTAGAGGGATGAAGAACCCTGGTCCTAGCCCTGGTGCTGGCCATGCAGCCACTACCAATATCCACCAGTAATATATATATATAATTCATTTGTTAATTGGTAGATATATATTCACATTGAATTATATTCTTTAATTAGTTTGTTCAACTTGCTTATGACATGTGTTTGTACCTCAATGTGTAAACATCCAGAGGAGAAGTTTTTTTTTTTCTTGAATATAAAAGTTGGTGCTATAAAATAGGTTTTAAAGGTAGCATTACTTTTTTGTTCTTTAGTATTACTAAAGTGCAAGATTTTTAATTAGGAATATATGGATGGATTCAGGTGTGTATGTAAAGAAAAATATTATAAAAAAAAAATAATGAAGTTTGTGATTTTTATTAGTGTACTTGTGCCCTTCTAATTTTGTAAGATCATGTCATTTTCATTTTGTATACTAGTCAACTGAAAATAAAAAATATGAAAGAAAATTTAATGGGTAAAAGGTTACTTGCAAACTTATTATCATGTGGACATAAAAAAAAAAAAGAATTTTTATGTTGGTTCATCTTTGAATATTTCTGCCTAGAAAATTAAAAAATAATTAAAACCATAAAATGCAAGATTTTGATGGAACTACCAAAAAAAAAAAAATGATATCAAAAATAAATTAAGATCTCAACCGTCCATTCTTTCATGGGGGTCATTATTGATATATTAGCAAAATTATTTTTCACTTAACCATGCTTTTCGATGAAAACAAGATCCAATCCCGAGGCGAAGAACCATGTATGTATATATCTAGTTTTTAAGAACGTGTACTAGTCCTGTATATATCTTTTAAATATTTTTTTTTATTAAAAAAATTGCCTCAATCATCTTTTACTTTGAAATATATATATATATTTAGTTATTTTTAAAATATAAAGTTTATCTTATTTAATTGATATAGAATAATGTAAAATTAAATTAATTTTATATTATCCCTTATAATTAAATTAATGAAAAAGAGGAGGATGCAAATGGAATGAAGTTTATAACTAAAGAAAGAAAAGTGAACAATGACATTAAAAATAATTAATTACTTTATCTTTGACTGTAGGTTTGTGTACAACCTAATTTTGGTATAATATATATTTACATAATATAATTATGATATTCTTATAGGTACACATGCTATGCATTCAATTTTTTTGTTGTCCAAAAGATATTCATGATATTTGAGATTGAATATAAAGCCAATCCCGAGGCAAATTATCCATATCCTTCACGTGAATTGACAAAGCATGCATGCATGCAAGCAATTACACACACACACACACACACACACACACACAAAACTTATTTGAGCAACTTATGGATGATAGCATCTTGATTTTCAAATACTTTATGGTATGTCAATCATGGTTAATCATTAATCATGTAACTATTTTGAAATCCTTTTGTTATATCATCATTGGTTTATAATCAATATTTCTTTCAGTTTTAGGTGTAGAATGGTGGTATAATATCAAATTATATATTGTTTCTTGTGACATTAATTAATTATTTCAAAAGTTTACAATAACTTTATTAAGATCTAGTTAACTCTGAAATGAATGACTTTAAGTTTTAATTTATATGATCCAATTTTATAATGTGACGGCAGAAAAGATTAAGAAGGTATAGGATCAAAGCGCCGTTCAATGACGTTTCATTGAAATGGGCACAGTGTCATTACCTTCCAATTCCAAAAGAACATCACAGCATTTACTTAACTTGTGCAACTAATATTTAAACATTATGAAAGCAACTTAGGGTTAGGTGGACGGTAGCTTGTAAAATATAAAATCCTTAAGAATCACATTGAAGATTTATATAAATGAGAATGATTGTTAACTAATTTCCTCAATCAATGGATGACCTACTTTTTCTAAAATATCATTGTTTATTATTGTAAGTATTATCAATATTATATGTAATGCTAGAGGCATAAGTAAAATGAACTTTTTGGGAAGCAACGGCTTTTGGGTCAATTGGCACTTGGGTCCCCTATAAGGACGCATCGCAAGTGGCGAGAGTTCGAATCCTTGGGGTGAGGGTGTATGTCTGATAGCTGTGAGCACGAACTGTGGGTGGTCCCAGCGGTCACGTGTGTGCGGGCCCCACAGGCCGTAGTCGAGGCGTGTGCACATTAAAGTGCCCATTAGAGGTTTCGTTCTTCTTGACAAAAAAAAGCCATCCCTTAATTAATTTATGATGAACATAAATTCATAATTATTTAGTTATTAAAATTTTAATTTCAATTTAGTTTAAGCATAGTTATCAACTTTGAGTTTAAGTGTGATTAGTCCATCTGATCACTAACTAACAGTAGAATCTAATATATATAATCTATGACTCTAAATAAAACACAATATTATATGCCCAAATTTGGTGTGTGAGAAATTAATGAACTTGCATACATTATATATATATATATATATATATATATATATATATATATTGGTTATAAGTTTATACATTAAAAAAAACTAGTACGGCCCATGATTTGCAAAAGCCCAATACTGTGTTATGGGCCACGCTAGACACTGCCCGATTGGCATCTTGATGAATGAACTGTAGAATTTTATTAAAACTTATGATAAAAATAATTAGGTTTATGGCAAACCAATGAAACTGATAATAAAGTCCCCAAAAAAAGTCTCAAAAGCATTGCTTATATTATTCATACATAGTTTATAATAAACAATATCTCCATCCTGCCAAGTTCATTCATATCATTTAGTTTCATGAGTCTTTGATTAATTAGTACATTGATTACTTTAATTATGCCTCCTTAATGGAGAGGCCACTAATTAGTGATAAACTATGAAGGGAAACTGCCAAGTTAGTGAAAACCATGGGAAACTAGCTTAGCATTTGGATTAGTTTATGCCCCCAAACTAATAATATATATATATAGAATGTACATCCTCTATGGACGTCCATAGATAAAAAATCTGTGGATGTCCATCATTAGCCGTTGGATCTTGATCCAACGGCCGACATTGATTATTATACATCATTGTTTCAAATAGTAACTACTGTACATTTACTGTAGTAACTACTGTTCATCAATGTTAACCGTTGGATCTAAATCCAACGGCTAATGATGGACATCCATAGAGTTTTAGTCTATGGACATGCATAGAGAATTAATCCTCATATATATATATATATATATATATATATATATATATATATATCCACTTATGCTTCTCTTTTTTGCCCTTGTTACCGTACTTAAGAGATAAAAATATCTTTAACAAAATAAACATTTCTTAAGATAAATTAATTGTACAGTTATAATCATATACATTTATATGAATGTAAATACATCATTGATTCCTTGTTTAATAGAAGTTAGTCTGAGTGATGGAAACTTGAGTCAATTACATAAGTATTTTTTAATTTTTTTTTTTTTGTTTGTTTGACAAATATGACAAGCGTAATTACTAAGGAAGACGTGCGATAAACACATAATTTGAACACCCAACCTCTTGCGTGAGAGTGAATACTCTATCCATTTGATTAACCCGACGTTATTAAACAAATAATTTCAAATTTAAATCTTTCTCTATGTAACCAAACACATGTTAAGAAAAATATATCTTTTATAGAATTTTTAATACCTCACTTAGAATAGTTCATAAATAAACAAATGATTTTGAACTTGAATCTTTTATGCATCCAACAAAGCACATGTTAGTAATTTAGAACATGTGACTTTCACAAAACCTGTGGATCAATATATATATATATATATAATTACTTGATTTATATAAACAGGTATAACATAATTAAAAGAAAAATGGAAACAGTTGGAGAAATGTGGGAGGAGACAAGATTGGTGAGCCAACTAAGGAAATGTTGGATAATATGATAGGGTTTCAACAGACATTTGACAGAATATTTCACATCTCACCACTAGTGATTTAGACATCAAGTCATGGACAAACAAACACCCTTGTCTTAATTTGTCTTTTTCTCATCCTTCACTCACGTGAGAAGGAAAGAAGATGATGATGAACTAACAACACTCATTTTGAGACACAAATTAATAATAGTATTTATTATTATTATTATTATTATTATTATTATTTGGTAGGGTTTCATTGTTTACATGCATGAACAAAAACATATTTATTTAGTCCCTACAACAACTTAGTCCAAAATTATTAAAACCCCACAGCTGGCTTCTCTTGTCTTCTTTCCTTCACTTTTCTCCTTCATGTATGCCAGCAAATCCCCCATGCTATATATATATATATATAATTCACTGATTTGATTATAATATTTTTTTTGATATTGCAATGATGCTTCATTGAATTGTTTCCTAGCTAGTTAATTAAATCTCATTTGTGTTTTTAAAAGGTGGAGTAAACTCTAAGTTGATAAATTGGATTTGATCTGAATGGGTGAATTTTTTGTCATTTAAATAAGTGACATTGAGTTCAAATTAACAAAAGAGATTTATCTTTTTATATGGTTTCAATATTCACCCAAAAACAAATGAGTGAAAAGACCATTTTATATATATATATAATCATGGACAAGTCACAAGTAAAATTCAAAATTTTTGATATTTTAAATATGGAGGAGAATGAATTACAATTGCCATATATGTTGATTATTTGGCAACTAACCCAATGAAAATCATTAACCAAACCTATATCGGCAATCCTAGGCTTCTATATTCACAAAATTCATTGCAAAAAAAATAAAAAAAAAATGAAATGTAATAATTGAACAAGGTGGTCACACAAGTACCAAAGTCCTCATCATTCTTATTATTATAAAAAAACAAAAAAAAAAAGAAGAAAAAGAAGGCATGAAATATGGCAGATGGGAAACGTGGCTCCACAAGCCAACCGACAAGGCATAATATTGTTGATAAGGTTTCATCAAACATTGAACTCCACATATATATATATATATATATATATATATATATATATATATATATTTTGTGGACCCATTATTTAAAAATATTTCTCAATTTAAAATTTAAAAATATTTATAATAATTATTAAATTTATATCCAATGGTTATAATTTATTTAGACACAATACCAAACAGTAAATTATAGTCATTTAATCATGATTCAACTACTGCCGATCAATATTTTTTTATATAATAATATAAATATATATATATACATAAAGGCCTTCTTCTTTGCTTGATATATGACACCACGTGAGAGGAGAGACTTTGAAGACTAGGGTTTTATGAGGGGACATGAGATTGAAAACTAGGGTTTTGTGTGAAAGAGACAATGAAAACAGCTCATCTTGCCTGACATCTTCCAACCACTTGTCCACAACCACACCTTACTTATAAGATTTTTCCTTTTTTTTTTTATGTTTTTTTTTTCTTTTGTTTTTTATTTTTATTTTGGGTTTGAAGAATTTGTACTTTACTTACTATACTTAATTATTATACTTTTGAGTTTTTAAATTTTTGAAATGATACAAGTAGAATTTGATTTTAACCTGATTCAACCGAATTTGTGCTGCAATAAATACAAGATATTACCCCAAAATTTATTTATTTTTATGAGGTAAAAAGTTCATAATTGTGCAATGAATATTCTTGTGTTTATTACTGTCATTGGGATTTTGTCGAGTAAAATTTTTGGTAAGTCACCAAATTTTTGTCAATTATCAAAATGGTGTCTCAACTTCAATTTGAATAAAAAAAGTTACCGATCTTTAATTTTCTTTCACCGGAAGGCTACCCGAGGGATTCCGGTAACTCAGTGATGATGTGGAGGCCGAAATTCCTCCATCAGCGCTGACATGGTAATCGCACCGCGTGACTCACCGATACACGTCATTTTAGTCCGCCCCGTCAGCAAAGCTTTTGAAGGGGATGTAAGGGGCTTTTGTGACACGTGTCATTCCACGTGGAAAAGCATTGCTGACGTGGCGGACTAACATGACGTGTATCGGTGAATCATGCGGTGTGATTGCCATGTCAGCGCTGATGGAGAAATTCCGGTCTCCACGTCATCACTGAGTTGCCGGAATCCCTCGGGTAGTCTCCCGGTGAAAGAAAATTAAAGATGGATAACCTTTTTGATTCAAATTGAAGTTGGGACACCTTTTTGATAATTGACTAAAGTTTGGTGGTCTATCAAAAATTTTACTCGGATTTTGTCATAATTAGCGACTAAATGTTTCTTTTAACGTTGCAACCCCTATTTATTAGTCTTTTTATTCCCTAAGAGCAGTAAGTAATAATCATGCTTCATAGAGTTGGTAAATTATAATATTGTGTAATTTTTGTCTATTTTTAGGATTATTTTTGTGGTTATTTCTGTTTGATAAGTTTTTATTTGTTTTGGTTTAACTGACTCTGTTAATTGATAGGATGCATTTTATTTATAACCAGATCTGGTCATCCGATTTTCTAAATATGATCAACAAATTTTTTTATTATGTTTCATTGAAATAAAATATTTGCGTATATTAAATATCATTTGGAATCTTAGTTATGTGTAGAATATTGTTATATTAATTTCTTTGTTAATCACAATGTTTTTGATTTGCATATATTTCTCTCATCTTAGTACATTCTTCATATCCAAATTTTTAAAATTTATCCATTCAACATAAGTTATTTAATACATATTACAAAGTTTTCAATGAAATACAAAACTATTTTAATATAAATTTTCATATGCATGCATTTTAATTATTGATAACTCAAAATTCAAAAAATTTCACCTCCAACAAAAATTCAACTATGATGGAAGGAGTTATATTTCATTTTGAAATACATCAATATACGGGATTTTTTTTTTGTGAATTTAGTTAAAAAAAAAAAAAAAAGGCTACTTAATTGTAAGAAAAGCTTTAGTATATATTAACTATAAAATTTCTTAATAATGATTTACACAACATATATAATTTTATAGAATGATAGATTTATATAGAATAAGTATATAAAACAAAGAGCTCAAAAAAATAAAAGTAATCCAAAAGAGTTTAATTGTTTGTGAAAATTTACATAGCAACAATGATGATAGAAGTATCATCTCTTGGGAAATCAAGTATTATTAGGATAATCCCTAAAACCTTGAGGACATAAAAACTAGCACTTATTTTGCCTCAAATTAATTATATGTATAAGATTTGGGCCTAATTTTCTAGTTATGGGCTAAATCAATTATGTGTTTTAATTTTAACATAGCCTAACCACCCAAATATTTTAACCTTTGAAATTATAATAAATATAAATTATCATATGGTGTGTCAAAATTGACATCAGAGCTTCTACCAAAATTATATATATGTGTGTGTATGATTATATATAATTTATTTAAGTTTAGTAACAAACAGTGTCAAATAGTACTGAACCTTCTAAAGCAATAAAAAAATATGCAATATTTTATACTGTGTTCATATAAATAATACTCACTTTATCATTATCTAATGACTCTCAATTAACATTCTTAATAAACAGTAATGTGCGCACTTTTATATATATATATATATATAATTTATTGACAATCTATGGATTATATGTATTCTAGATAAAGGGTGAATGAATTAAAATTTATCAAAAAGATAACAGGCTTTTTTATTATATGCTTGCTGTGAATTATTTGGATATATATGAACCACTTGTCATATTATATTGTATTGATTTATCAATTTTTCATAAAAAAAAATTTATTAAATTTTTTTTTAAAAATACAACCATTTCACAACCTAACGGTTAAAACACTTAGGGTGTGTTTGGTTCGAAAGTGATTCACCGAAGTAATGGAAGTCTGAAAGTGTGACTTCGATTGAAGTGAAATTTTTATTTGGAAGTCTTGAGTTCTATGTGTTTGGTTAAGGGAAGTGATGAATTATGAATTATTTTTTTTGTCTTTGTTAGTAGTAGTGAAAAAAATAAAAATATGGTTTATAAATAAATTGTTTATTATATTTGATATAATGTAAATTTTTGAAAATTAAAATCTTAATTTTGTTGCAAAAATTTAAAAATTTAAAAATTTAAAAATTTAAAAAGAAATTAAAAAATTAAATAAATAAAAATAAAAATAAAAAATGAAACAAATTAGAAAAATAATAATAACATATTTATAAAACATACAAAATAGGTGGAGTGGAATATCAAAGTGTATCTTCAGGAAAAAAAATCCCGAAGTCAAAGAGTGAAGTGGGAGGGTTTGGAAGTTGCCATTTCCCCACTTCGACTTCTACTTCGGTGAATCAAACAAGTGTAAGTGTCACATCAGCTCTCACTTGAGCCACTTCGGTCTCTACTTCGGCGAACCAAACACACCCACGAAGAAGTTTGGTCAAAAATTCCACTCCTCTCCTTTACATATATAATTGAGTCATATAAATAAAAAGTGTGTATTTGGGTGACTTGTCTATCTAGTCAATGAAATACTTTAATAAATACATAACCAATTTATAGAATAAATGGTGTGAATATGATTCTATATGTGCTTAAAGATGACCTAGAGGGAAGAGTGGACATATATGGTTTAATAATTGATGTGCCTAATTACAAACACTTTAAAAAGAATAAGAAAACAAATACACAAAAGCACAAGAAGTCCATCATCACAATAATCTTTCTAGTTAGATTAATGTTTTTTTTTCCTTTAATTTTGAAGCAAATTTAATTAACTTCCTAAGTTGACAAGAATAGATGATTTGGACCTTTATTATCAAGAAAACACATTATAATTCCAATTTTGAGTCAAAGAGAATGATATTTGGAAACAAATTAAAGGGTTCATGTTGTCATCTTAATCTAATGGAGACGTATTTGATTAGAACAAGATTAACCAAGATAAGGATATGGTTTAGATAATGACTTTGACTCAATCATAGAGTCTTTGAAGTTATGTAGGTATTTGTTAAGAATATACATCACATGAGAGACAAACAAAATTAATGTTTGCTTACACATCAAGTAATATATCATTTCCCTTTTTATTCTTGAGATAATAAAAATAATAATAATCAAGTAACTGTTATTTCAAATGGTCTTATTGTCTCAACAACGTAAAGCATTAGAAGAAATAAATACGATATGATTTTTATTTTTTTTATTATAGCTCAATATATGTTTGTATTAATTTTAATTCAATTTTTTTAGTTTATATGATGAATGATATGATAAAAATCCACACGTCGACAACTTCATGTGCAAAAAACAAAAAAAAAATAGATATCATATCATTAGAAAATCAAATTATAATAGTCTCATATATTAAAATTAGTATATTTTGATAAAAAAAAAATTTAAATACGATAGTCATGTTATTTATTTTGTAAAATGCAGAATAACAATTCAATCGATGATCAAATTTAACGATAAAAAATGTATTTACTTATTAAAAGCAAAACCTAATGAATGAAAACTATAAATATAAACTTGTTTATTATTTGAATTATTTCACCAAGGCTTGTTTATCCAATCAATAAAACCACCTTAACTATCATTGTTTGACTAGTTGGTCTACATTGATTAATTTATCAATCCTTATCACCTAGTCCTCTCAAGTCTCTTTTATATATTCTCTTGTGAAGCTTATAGAGAACTAGCTAGAAAGACATCCAAACAAGCAACCAAACTTAATCAAATTTAAATTTAAATTTAAATTAAATTGATGGTCATTACCTAAAGAAGATGAAAGAAGAGCTAGGGGACAACAAACATATATAGAGTACATATAAGTGGACCATGATATAAGAGCATTTTGCACCCATTTCCCATTAGTTTCCAAACTCTTCATTCATTAAACTAATCACTATATTAATATTATAATAATAAAAGATCATTAAGGGAGAGTTGAGTGGGTGTCATGGACTTAAGCACAAACATAGAATACTATATATATATATATATATATATATATATATATATATAGAATGTGAGAGTGATCAAAGTTGCATGAAAATAATAAGTTGGCTCACATGGCTGTCACCTAGATTCCATCAAGGGTGGAGAGTGTTCCCATCTTTTAGAACCATTCCTTTTCCTTTGTTTAATTTAAAGGAGGAAAAAAAAAGAAAAAATAATTAAACTAGTGAATGATTGAGAAAGACTCACTTGCCTTTTGTTTGCCACCTTGTGCTTGGATTAGCATGAAAGGAAATTTCTTAAAAAAATTAATTAATTAATCTTAATGGGTGGCCAACTTAGAAAAGAAGAAGGGCCACCAAACACCCATATTAATGATAAAGTATATGTAATAAAAGGGAAAGTACCAAGTAAGAGGGAAACAAGGGAAAAGGTATCATGAGTTTGAGAATTAAGGATTAGTGATGCAATGTTAATTTGTGCTTTAATGATAGTGTTTAGAAGAAGATGCACTTCTAATTAATATGAGTCAAAGAAAGAGACTTATATATATATATATATATATATATAGACTTTATATAAACTTATATAACTTTTAATTTGCATGGATTATGATTTAGCCTTTGGTGAGTGGGTGATGGTTGAGACTCAATTGTTCTATATATATATATTTGTTATTATTTAGATGTTGAAAGTTTTGTAATAAGGTGATTAAATATTTATATAGTACGATCGATATTGTTTTTGTCGATATCGTCATTTAATTTTTTTTGAAATAACGAAAAAAAAAAAAGAATTAAATTTCACCGAAGAAAATAACAAAAACTAAGATGGATATTATTAGGTTATAAAAATTAAGCTAGACTAGTAGTTCTTCTATCCCATCAAGAAAAAGAAAGAAAATTCTAATTGATTTAACCCATTAGTATATAACTCAAGTGTTGTTTAAAATAAATCAAGATGAAGTGTTTATATGTATTTTATCAAGAACAAAGATGTCAAAATCATAATGATCATATAATTAAAAAAAAACAATAACAAATGAATGACATAAACTATCAAACAAACGGCCGAAAAAACAACCACCGTTCTTTACAAATTAGAAATTCTAGACCTTAACATATAATCAAGCTCAAAATATACACAAAAACAAAAACAAAAAGGAACACTAACTCAAAATAAATTTATTAAAACTCTATATATATACATACATACATATATTATTATAATACATCACAAATGAAGCTAAAGTTTGAACTAACTAAGAAACATGATTGGAAGGGTGTTAACTAGTGGGGGTTGAGAATGAGAGTGATGTGTGAAATGAAAGATATTTGCAAGGATGATGGTGATATGATGGAAACCACCACTAAGAACCCTAAAAATAAATAAAAGTCACAAAACCCTATATATATATATATATATATATATATATATATATATATATGAATGAATGAAAAAGTAAGGGAAAGAAGTTGGCCATGGAGAATGAAAGGGAAAGAGAAGAAAAGATGTGAAGATGCCTAACACCAACTTGCCTTTTCTTCATTCAATTTGAAGGGCCATACATGCATCATCATCATCATCATCATCATCATCATCTCTTTAAACCTAACTATTCCTCTCTATCTTAATCCTTATTCCCAATTCATAATTCCCTTTCCATTGTGTAATTAACAAGAGTTAATAAAAAGAAAGAGTATTAACAAGTAATATTTCATTCATTAACACATGCTAATTGGTTTCGTTTAATTATGTTTAGTTATTAAACATAGATTCGATTCAATCTGAAAACATAAATAGATGGAAGAAATAAGTTGAAAATATTTGTTTTAATTGATGCGCAAACCCATATGTGATTTTTATTAAAGTACTAACAATATTTCTTATCATATAAAAGACTCTTATTTTAAAAATATATAAAATAGAGTAAATTTAGAAAACATGCTTGAAGTGGTAGGATTCTGATATAAAATTTTATTTAATTTTTTTATAAAATTATTTTTATTAAAAGAAAAATTCTCTTAACCGAGTGATATGGATGGTGGAACTTATATGTCCTTTGAAGATTCAACTAACCAACCAACTTAATTGAGATTGAGTTTATAAAAGGTTATTCATTAATTATTCCATAAAACCATTCTAAAAAAATAATCTCCATGAGTCATGTTGTGAAATTTGTGTTTAATAATCTATTAACAAAATTTTAAAACAATTATGACAAATAAAAATCACTAATTTTTTTACTTCGATTGAAAAATATAATAATAATAATATGTGTACAAAATTAATTAAGTAAAATACTGAAAATACACGTTTCAGTTAGGGCGTGTTTATTTGGGTGTAAGTGGGGAGAAATGGAGGGAAGTGGACTGACTTCCTCTATTTCTAATGTTTTTTTCTTCTGAAGTGGGGAAGTTGCCACTTCCCCCACTTCAGACTGAAGTAAGTTTTAGTTATAACTCACTTCAGTATTTTTTACACTGAAGTAGGGGAAGTGAGTGCTCACTTTCCCCCACTTCCAAAGATCTTTCAGACGTGACATCACATACACTGAAATGAACGCCATTAGTGAAAAAATGAGCACTTCATGAAAGAAACACTTTTTACAAAATAAACACAGGAAGTGATAGAAGAAGTCATATCACTTCCATCATTTTCCACCCCTTCAGGGAAATGGCACTTTCTTCACTTCTAACTTCCTCTCACTTTCAGGATTGGTAGTGGAAGTGTGGATTGCTGGTTGGAGCCATGCAGGGGATCAACAGAAACGCTTAAGAGAGAAAAGCCAAAAGAAAGAGTGGTTGGACGAGCAGCGTCCACGGGAAGCTGTTTATTTAATTAATTAATTAATTAATTAATTAATTATGTGAAAATAAATAAATTTATGAAATAAATGGAAAAATATGGGAAGTCGTTCCATGAAGTAACGGATTTGCTTGTCGTTTTGCGGCTATGGGTGGGAGTCGGTTGGCACATCGGCCGTTTTTGAAAGCCCCACCAAAAGAAAACATTTATTATTATTTTATTATTAACTTTTTTTTAAAAAAAATAAAAATAAAAATAAATCAAATAAAGCAAGCAAAAGAGAAACCGATTTCCAACCACTCTTCGCCTCCTGTTGCTTTAGTGGCTCGCAAATTCCCCATTTTCAACACCGGCATTGAGTGCCACGTCATCATTCGAGAAAATATCCATTTTATTTATTTTTCTTTTATTTTAAAAACATTTGATAAATTTCACTTTACTTTTATTATTTATATATATATATGGAAAAAAGAGTTAGGAATTATAATGATACCCTGTGTCTGGTTTCACCAGAAATATTATATAGATTGAGACGCATAGTTTACGATGAAAATTGTTTAATAACCATCCAAAATAACAATTTTAGACTTGATTTTTTAAATTAAATTTGGTGATATTTATGTTATATAGCATTTTATATAGATTTAAATTAAATTATTATTTAATACTTTTTTTTATTTTATTTCTTATTTATTTTATAACAATGTAATTCAATCCACTCTAGTCCTGATCCCTGACCTCTCCCTAGTTGTAAAAATTACTAACTCGTAAATAAAAACAAATGCAATTCGCATCAACATAACCAAAAATTTTCTCAAAAACAAAAAAATAATTCCAAATTATTAGGTAAAACATAAAATAACAAACGCACATGAGCCGAAAGACATAAATATAATTTCTGATCTTTTACAGGGTACACATGCATAAAAGCCAATTCATTTAGTTAGATCTTGGGAAACCGGAATCTAGAAACGGGACTCGGGAAACGATTTTATAATGTAAAAGCAGAGCTCGACGATGGTAATGATAGCAGCACACGTGCGGCACGGCACGGCACGAACCCAAAGAAATATTAGATATTTATATATATAATATAAAATATTAGAGCGAGTGGGTTCAAGCTGGCGTGCTGACGTGGCAACCCGCCAAGAGGGAGCAGGACGGGAGGAGCAGCGGTTAGAGTTGTTTCAGAGGGGGGTTGCCACGTCATACAACCTCCCCGCACACTACACGACAAAATAAGATATGAGAGAGGGGCGGGGCCCACCAAACACTCGAGTCGGACGCGTGTCAAACGCGCGAGGATCAAGAACGGGTTGGTTGTTGGAAGTTGGGAGCGGAGGGAGGGGGTTGGGTTTGTTCGATGACGTGGCGTCACGTGGGCCATCCGATCGATGACGACGTGATGCCTATCGGACTAATCCGCTTGTTTTCCACGTGACGTCAATAATTCATGAGAGAGAGAGAGAGAGAGAGAGAGAGAGAGAGAATAACCACCACCTTTCGCTTTTTTTAAGTGAAAATATGAAATTACGGATATACCCTTGCGAATTACAGCTCATAACCCTTAAAACAAATCTCCCATAAAAATTTATTTATCTTTAACGAATATTTTCTTATCATTATTGAGTGGATGAAAAAATTTACATTTGAAAAAAAATCATTAAATAATTATACTTTTATAGGGATAATTAAGTAAAATACCCAGTAAAATTGAAGAATCAGCTTTTTTTTTAGTAAAAAATTAATTATAATTTGATTAATAAATATTGTTAAAAATTATATTATTTTAATGTATTAAATGAAAATGATTTATCTTAGGGAATTAGAATATATTAATTAACTTTTATTATATACTAGAATATTAACTTTTGGTAGTCTCACACCATCAATTTTCACTAAATATGCTCAATCAGCTCCAAATTATTCTTTTTATTTTATTTTTTTCCTTCTCTTGTCATTCTCAGAATCACATCCATTTTTTAACATCATTTTCAACAAATGAACAAAAACAAAAGTTTGAATAAATGTTTTTATTTTTCCAACCTTCTATATTTTTATTATCTCAAAATCAATCATAATCTTAGCAATATATAATAAATCACATGAAATTATAAATTAAAAGAAAAATAATAATAATAACAAAAAGGTGTGGACGAAAAAATGGCACGTTTAACACCTTTTTGTGCTTTACTTGAAATAAAGTTAAAACTAGAGTTGATGATGATCATCATGATCATCATCAAAATAATAAAAACAAAACCTTCAATCAAGCTACATTAAACTACACTTTCTATATATATATATATATAAACTTTATCTCATTACTATGGGCTTTAATAATTGGAGCCCCTAGGTAAAGCCATCAAATGGGTTAGGTCAGGCTTTCATCAAATCAAACCCATTTTTTAAGATAAAATTTATTATTATTTAATATGATTTATTTATTTATATATTTCTAATAAATTGATATATATATATTTATATATAGATATATATTGTTTTTGAAACTGAATAAGTGTGAACAGTGGAAGTGGGTGGTGATGTCTCGGGAATGCAAATGTTGGTATGAATTGGGGGAATAATTAGTTCAATTAATTTAATATTAAAATAATTTAAATTAATAAATTAATTATATAATATTAAAAAAGGGTAAAAATGGGATCTTGTTTGGATGCTAGTCCAGCCAGATAAGATTTTAATATTAGGACGGTGCCTGCCCTTGGGGGGACATCCTCAGACCCAAATCCCTCCCCAGTTTCTTCCTATCGCTATTTACCATATTACCCTTCCCTTATATATATATATAATTTGAATTTATTTATGTTGGATGTGTTTATATTTTAGTAAATATTTTATAAATTATTATTTATGGTGTTTTAAATTTTTAATAGTATGTATAGTAGGCAATTTTATTATTGTAGGTGTTCCGTTGGCTTAATTAACGGACTGGTTTAGATAAATCTATTACTAAATAATAAATAAATCCATGTAGTTTTTATAGAATTTTGAATGAATAATTTAATTATTGTATTCATTTAATAAGCTTTCATTTTCTTTCCCTTATTTTTCTCTTACTCCGTTGATGATGATGCCTTTTTTTAATTAATTATCATTTGTTTTTTTATTTATTAGAAAAATAGCAAGAGTTTGTGTTAAATTTTAACCCTTCACTTCTTCAATTAAAGAATTATATATATATATATATATATATATATATATATAGAGAGAGAGAGAGAAAGAGAGAGAGAAAAGAGAGACACGGTATTACTAAATTCTATAAGAATAGTGGTAATTTTTATAGAATTTAATTTATATAAGAATTTATAATATGGGTTTTTTTTACAGTATACAATTATATAGTAATTTATAAATAGGTGATGATCAAAATTTTTTTATTTGTTTTTCGAGCTGGCCATTTGGGCCGATTGAAGAAGGGAAAGAGCATTACGATCGGGGTAAATTCCACATATTTCATAGTAATTTCATGTGCAAATCCAACACTATTCCGTAGAAATTTGTATGTAGTAAATTATATAGAAATCATCTTCAAATTCTATGGATTAAATTTTCTGTTGAAAAATTTATTATGCATTCAAACAAATGATAAAATTGGAGATATCCCTACGTCCCTACATTAGCTGTAAATCATCATCATCTAACCATTGATATTAAGATGGTCCTCCTATTAAAAATAAGATGTTTATAAATAGTTTTTATTTATTTATTTATTTGTTTGTTTTTTTGCAGATGGGCTTTGTGGGAAAGATAATGCATGCCATTTGTGTTTTTAAATAACATTTAATATATTTTTTTACCCTTACTAAATTTATGAGAAAAAAAAATTAGAAAACATCTAATTGCTAAAGTCAAACATCTCAAAAATACCTATCTAGCAACCGACACGAAATTATTTCATTAATTGCAATAAATGTATTTTCCTTCTAATTAATTACACCCTTAAATTGTAAAAAAAAAAGACACTAAACATCATTAAAATAAATAAATAGATAAACAATTCAAGAGGGTCATAAAAATTGAAGACTTTGGAGGGAGGGAAAGGAGGGAGAGGAAAAGGCACACATGCCGCACGTGTGCATTGAAAACACGGGAGAAGCCGTGGCACGTGCATGTGGGACCTCACCCCACATCTATCATTATACGTCTATTATTTATTTATTTTATTAAAAAAATATAGTTTAATTAATGGAGTAATTCATTAAATGGAAATAATTTAAAAAAAAAAAAAGGTGGGGGTGGGGATGAATAAATCCACGTGGGAATGGAAAGGGGCGGGAAAGAAGGGAAAGTGGGTGGACGTTGAGTGTGGAACAGCTGTCAACGCGTAACCGCTGCATGGCTTAAAAGTACGATTCCCCAAATCCCCGCCTCTTTTTCTCCCTTTCTCTTATTATTTTATATATATAAAATAATAAGAATAAATAAATAAATAAATAAATAATGCATATATTTATTTATTTTTATTATTTTATAATAATTAATATAGATATATACATGTATATAATAAGTACGTATTTATGAATCACGTCCCTAGATTTCTAGCAACGTCCCACTAGAAATGTTTAATTATAGTCGTTAGATTGTTTTTTTAAATTACTTATTGTTTGGTATAATAATTAATAATAATTTTGCTGGCTATTTTTATAAATAATAATTATTAAATTATGATCTAATGGTTGTGGGTAGATTTTAGTTGATTATGTGATTTAGTCCCTGAGATATTTAGATTGAAATCATAT
Source organism: Dioscorea dumetorum (assembly GCA_902712375.1). NCBI lineage: Eukaryota > Viridiplantae > Streptophyta > Magnoliopsida > Dioscoreales > Dioscoreaceae > Dioscorea > Dioscorea dumetorum. The sequence goes on along the minus strand of CACTHL010000601.1, from coordinate 1,774,480 downwards.
TGGGTTTGGGTGAATAAATGAATATTTAGATTTTATTTTATTTTCGAAAAATTGTTAAATGTTGGTAATTAATTAATTATAATTAATTAAAGCTGGTTAAAGAGGGGACTTGGGTTGTTGGCTTTTAGGATTTATAAAAAGATTTGTTAAACTGTTTTTTAAATGTTAAAATTCCGTTTTATGAATTTATTATTTGATTTTAAAAGGGAATATAATTGTACGTAAAACATGGCATTGAATTCTTCTAGTAAGTTTTTAATAAATAAGAATAAATGCAAAATAAAAAAATTATAATAAAAGTGTCGGAATAAGGAGGGTCAAACATGAATAGGTAGTCGGTTGGTAGTACATGCACGGTCTTATGGAGCACATATATGTATAATGTAATGTAACATAATATCTTAGAAAAGAAAAAAGAAAAAAGAAAAAGGAAAAAAAAGAAAAAGTAAAGTGGATAAATTATAATTATATTAAAATTAAAAAAATACATGTATAAGAAACTAAACTTAACTAAAAATTAAGGAGAGATGAAAGTTAGGTAATTTTTTTATACAATACACCAAACTATGTTTTTTTTTTTTTTTAATTTTGAGAATAAATTTCAATTTAAATCAAAGTAGTTACCCACGTCAATTTTATTTCAGCAAATAATTATTCGAGAAATTTTAATTTATTTTTAATAATTTAAATATCGAAATTTTTTTATTAACATATACATGCCATGTTATTCTCCCGCTGATAATTTCATGTTAGTTGTTGATAAATAATTTTTATTATTCATATTATAAAAAATAAGTTAAGATATCTCCGATTATCACTCGGTCAAATAGAATTAAAGTTTGATGACAATTTTAATTCATATTATTTGGATCCCAAAATAAAAACATCCAGCGATGACCGGGCTCACAGATAACGAACCGTATCGATCATACTGAAGTTGTCCAATCACAAATAACTAAATAATGTTTTTTGGGTGGCATGAGAAAATAAATAATTTTAATTTTTTTTTATTTAAAGAAAAAGAGGACATGGTGTTGGATAGTGAGACAGGGGGATCATCATTCAACCATGGAAATAAATAATAAGTAATAAATAATAAATAAGATACGTGTACGTAAGAGAAGCATGGGTTGGTTGGTGCTTCCATTTATTTATACAACGGACAAAATGCAACAGCTCCGAAAGAGTCCTTCCACTTATTTCTATTTTATTTATTATTTATATATAATTATAAAAATAAAATAAAATAAAATTTTAGGAATATACACACTAAGAAAATAGAAGAAACCAATGGTTGGTCGGTTAGTTGGTATCGAGTCTTTTATATATAGTATCCAATCTGTTGAACGTATGAGTTCGAATCGCACTTCAAATATATGGAGACCACAAATATTATACAGCTCGGCTTGATACATATATCAGTCCTTGAGCATGATTTGTCTTCATAAATGAATGAAAAACACTAATACGTTGTTTGGTTACAAAATAAAAGAATATGGTATAATTTTATTATGTAGTAAATGCGAATGATTATTATGAGTGTTTGGTTAACAAAATAAAAAATTATTATTTATTATTTATTTAAAAACATAAACTAAAAATAAATACGGGTTTGCAGCATAGTGAAACACTAATGAGTGGACCAGTAATAAGAGTGACCGGCAAGTGTCGGTGAGGAGAAAGAGGGAGACGGGTAATAGTAGGTAAGAAGTATTTATATACAGGCTGGCCTGACAGGACGGCAGTAATGATCCGCCTTCTGATTCTTGTCTCCCACTGCCACCTAACCCCCTCTCTATCTCTTTTATAAATAATAATAATAATAATAATAATAATAATAATAATAATAATAATAATAATAATGGATAAGTTTAGTTGAATGAAATTATTTTATAAAAAAACAATTTGCATAGAATTTGTTAAATTATTGGTGAGTGTGTATTAATGTTATAAATAATTAATTGAAATATGTGAAAAAAATGGGTAATGAGGTCAGGGTATTTGGGTGGAGGTAATGAGTTCCTTAGAATATTCTAACAGATAAATTGATAAATAAAATATTTTAGTAGTTTTTGAAATAAAAGGATAAAAGAGTGAACTGCCGAAGTTAAAGAATATATATATATTATTAATTTTTATCTATCTGTTAAAAAAAATAATAATGCAGTTGTATCCAATGCATGTGAAATTGAAAGCTGGAAGTTAATTTACATGGTAACAAGATCCTACACTGATTTTTATAATTAAATAAAAAAATTCTTAATAATATAATGATAATTAACTACCAAAAAAAAAAAATCTCGTCCGAATATTTAAACCAGATATCGTCTTCAAACAGATCTTTTATTTCATAATAATAATAATTTCTTAATATATATATATATATATGCATGCAAAGTGAAATAATAAAGAAAAGGAAAGAGCGAAAGAGAGAGTGTAACTAACCTTATGAAAAATTGGGTTCCAGCCTGGGTTTAGTCAAACCTCGCCGCCCAATCCCCCCCTTCTTGCCTTTCCTCGAAACATACCTAGTTATTTCTTTATTATTTTTATATTTAATTACATTTCATTATTTTCAAATAAATAAATAAATAGATATATTTAATAAAAAAAATCTTCATATAAATAAAATATTCCAACGCTTAGCTGGATTCAGTTACTATGTTTGACGAAGTGCAGCAACCGCGGGAATTTATTATTATTATTATTATGAAAAACACCACCAAAAAAAAGAAAACGAAACCGTAGCGAAGTGGTACTTGCTGTGCGTACACCTGTACGGCCAATCACCACCGACTTAACTGAGCACGAATCCTGAAGCGGGAACCGGTGTATTGATTCCGCATGCGGGGTTTAAGAAGCGGGCACCGGCACTAACGCCAGGAGAGAATGCTACATACGAGGCGAAACGGACGCTAGAAATTCGTTCTTATCCGAAAACCAGTTGTCCCCGCGGGTGTAACGTACCATTTAAGTCACGAGTCTAACTCGGAATATATATAAATATTTTTTTTTCTCTTTCTTGTTCGTTGGGGGGGACCAGCGAGACCACTTCCAACTGATTTCAAATTTCAAAAATTAAAATAATCTCACTGTTCTTTTACGAAAATACCCTGATATATATATATATATATATATATTTAAAAAAAATCAAATGTAAATAAGCGTTGTATATATATATAGAAAATAGTACTAGTCCCGCAGTGAACCCACTAATTACGACGTCGCGACAAACGGCAAACTCCTCGCCCGGTTACCAGAACGCGTTTCCCAGCGCGTTTCAACGGGCGATTCCCACAACCGTACGAGAGCGATCCTTATCACGAAACTGCTCCGGATGCTTGACGCGTGTCCACGAGACAGCTGTATGCAAGCAACCGCCTGCCTGGAAGTAGCGGGCGTTTGGCACCGGCTATAGCGGGTGATATGTCACCGGCTTAGACGGTAACCCGCTCCCCGCTTTATAAGCGCGTCTCCAAGCCCCCAAAGCCATTCTTCTCCTCATCGTCTTCCTCGCGATTTCTATGCTCGATCGAATTATTAGAGGGAAAAGAGGGTGAAAATATCAACGAGAAAATAGTACCGACCTAGATTTAGGGTTCGGTTAGTGGCGATGGCGGCGCCGGCGAGAGGGAAGGAGACCGCGGCGGAGAGGATAAAAGGGCCGTGGAGCCCGGAGGAGGATGAAGCGTTGCAGCGGTTGGTGGGGAAGCATGGGCCGAGGAACTGGTCCTTGATCAGTAAATCCATCCCTGGTCGCTCCGGGAAGTCGTGTCGGCTCCGGTGGTGTAACCAGCTCTCGCCTCAGGTCGAGCACCGGCCGTTCACGCCGGAGGAGGACGAGACCATCTTGCGGGCGCACCAGCGGTTCGGGAATAAGTGGGCGACAATCGCGCGTCTCCTCTCGGGCCGCACCGACAACGCCATCAAGAACCACTGGAACTCCACGCTCAAGAGGAAGTTCTCCAACTGCGGCGGCGGCGGTCATCATGTTCAGCTTCAGCACTACGATTCGCTGCCGTCGGATCTCGAGTTCCACGATGATGTGCGGCCGTTGAAGCGGGCGAGCAGCGTCGGTCCGGTGATGTCCGGCGGAGGGCTTTGCTTCAGCCCTAGTAGTCCGTCCGGGTCGGACGTTAGTGACTCAAGCCATCACAGCCATCCGTTGATGTCACCGGCGGTGGGGTCTCAGATCTACCGGCCGGTGCCGAGGTCCGGCGTTGTCGGGATTGGGATCGGCATCGCCGTTCCTCCACCATCACCGCCTCATCCTCAGATCGAGTCTCCTCCCCAGGACGATCCGGTGACCTCCTTATCTCTCTCTCTTTCTCTCCCCGGATCCGATCCATCCGACTCCTCCGACAACCATCCGGCGGCGCCGCCTCCAGAACCGGAGCGGATGGAGATCGACGCCGTAGATAGGAGGCCATCCTCGTCCCCCTTCAGCGCTGAGTTCCTAGCAGTGATGCAGGAGATGATCCGTAAGGAAGTCAGAAGCTACATGTCGGCGATGGAACACAGCGCCGGAGCCCACCCCACCGGCCCGATGCCGGCGAACCGCATCGGCGTCGCTAAAATCGAGTAGAAACTACGGCCACGTTGAAGAAGAAGAGAAGAACAAGCAAAGGCTTCTTTGGATCTTTAGTTTTTTTTTCTCCTTTTTTTATTATTTTTATTTCTTTTTTTTTAAATGTTAATTTTAGTACTCTTTTTGCCTCTCTATACAAAATAAGTTCAGGTTTTATTTGGAGGTTTTGTACAGAAGAAGAAAAAAAAGTGGAGATTTTAAGTTTAAATCAAATCAAAATTAATGGAAAAAAATGGGAAATTATCCTTTTTATTTTATTTTATTTATTTATTTTAAAATTTTGGAAAATTGTCTGATTTGATGGTTCGGTTATGAATGATGGAGGTGGTGGAGGTGTGTTAGGTTTATGAGAGTCGGTAAATTAACGAAAATACGTAAACGCCACGTTTTCGTATGAAGATAAACTCCCTAACGAATTAACTAATTTAAATCATGTTTGATTGATTGAGACTTTTCTTGGTTTGTTTTCTTTTCCTTTTTTAAATTTTTTATTTAATTATTTTATTTGCGATATCTTTCGCACCTACCAGATCTTCGATTAATCTTAATATATTTTAAGTAAATTATTATAAAAATAAATTAAAGAGTAAAGTTATTTTTGAAAATGAGAACAGAAAACAAGAACCACTGACAAAGATGAATTATGGAAATAAGAAGCCAAAAAAAAAAAAGAGATTGAATTATGGAACAATAAAATGAAGTTCAACTGTATTAATTTTTTTTTTAATTTTAAATTTTAAATTTTTTTTTAAAATGAAGAAGAAGATGAGAGAATTGCAAATAAGTCCATGAAGGTGATAAAAAAAAATGAGTCAATATCTATCTTTTTGTCTAGTTTTCGCATAGAGTCAGTCCTTGGCAATCATCAAAAACTTCCAAGTAACAAAGAATGAGTCTGGGGTGGAAATTTTTCCACCCAATTTAGTTAAAAGATTTATCATTCATATTTTGATGATATATTTCATTTTTTTACTTTGTGATTTTAATAGTTTTATTTATTTTTTTATTTTTTACAACTATTTAATCATGTTAGAAAAAAAAATTGAATCATGGTGAGAATTAAGCACCAGACTACTCTTCTTTCTCATTGTGAATGTTTGCGAGTTGTTGGATTTTGAAAATATAAATAAAAAAAAGGAATGGTTTGATAGCACACATAAGCTGCACTGCAGACAGGGTGAGATGAGTTTGGTCAATCAATAAATGGAGCCCAAGAAGGCAACAAATTACCAAAATTTGGTAGTTTTGAAGATCATCTACCAACCGATTTCTTCATGATATATTTAACCTATATATATATATATATATATATATATATATATATATATAGTTACTTATTTACCTCTACAAATCAATCTTGTTTATTTATATAAATTTATAATTAAAATTCCATAATTTTATCCAAATATATCAACATTCATCTATTCTATTTTTTATAAGTTGAATACGCCACAATAACTCGCATGTTTTGTCATAATACAAACATTTTATGTAAGAAACTCAATATCAATAAATAAAATATTCGTTGTCTGGTAGTAATATTCTCTATGCAAAATTATCACAAGGGTCGAAAATAATATGATGCATGAATTCAGTTTTTAATTTTTGTAATTTATTTAAATTTATATCACGCTTATGTTGTTTTATTAGTTTTTTTTTTTTTATTTTTTTATTTTTAAGAAAGTCATGTCCACAAGATTTGCAAGGGAAGACTTTTATTGCTGAGACTTCCTCAACTAGACAATTGTTGTGTGAAGTCTGCATGCATTGATTGTTTGAAATTTGAATGGTTATCTATACTTATCAACTGTTATCAGCAACCACCTTCTTAAACTTCCCATTCCTATGGAGCCTATAACTTAACTAACTACTTGGTTTATTTAAATTTAAAGAGTCTTGTGATGTGATTCTGTTTCACATAATGAGGGACCCACAATTCTAAAAAAACTGATATGATAAGCATATATATTACTTCACTCATAATTTTTTTTCCTGGTCGGAACTCTCTATTGATCAGACCCTTTTGTTGGTTAGCCTCTTATCCAGTCCTACACCATCATTTCAATGAAAACACTAAGGATGCGTTTGGATGGGGGTAATGGTTCCCCCTTGATTCCCACACTCATGTTTGGCTGGGTTTTTTGAGAAGTAATCATTACCCTGGGGGGTCACCATTGACCCTCCAAGGGTAATGAGCCATTCCCCCCTATTAAAGGTCTTTTATGTCCTTGTGAATCACCAAAAAAACACTATATGAAATTAATAGTTATTTAAAATTAATTTTAAATAAACATTAATCAATATTTATATCTTCATTATTTATAAATAATAATTATTTAAAATAAAATATCATTTATAATTAATTAAAATTTGAAGTACGGAATGAAATTAGCAGTTATTTAAAATTAATTTTTAATTTAATATTAATCAATAATAATAAAATAAATTTTATTTTTTCATTATTTTATAAATAATAATTATTTCAAATAAATATTATTTAAAATTAATTAAAAATTATAAGTACGGACTAAAATTAGTAATTATTTAGAATTAAGTTTTAATTAAACATTAGTCAATAATAATAAAATAAATATTTATGCTTTCGTTATTTTATAAATAATAATTATATGAAATAAATATCATTTATAATTAATTAAAAATTAATTTTAAATTAAACATTAATCAATAATAAAAAAATAAATATTTGTGTTTTCATTATTTTATAAATACTAACCATTTCAAATAAATATCATTTGTGATTAATTAAAAAATTATAAAAACGTAATAAAATTTAATAGTTATTTGAAGTTAATTTTTAATTATACAATAATCAATAATAATAAAATAACTATTTGTGTTTTCATTATTTATAAATATTAATTATTTCAAATAAATACTATTTGCAATTAATTAAAAATTATAAGTACGGAATAAAATTTAATAGTTATTTGAAGTTAATTTTTAATTAAACAATAATCAATAATAATAAAATAACTATTTACGTTTTCATTATTTTATAAATATTAATTATTACAAATAAATATTACTTGTAATTAATTAAAATTATAAGTACGGAATGAAATTAATAGTTCTTTAAAATTAATTTTTAATTAAAAATTAATTAATAATAATAAAATATATAATTATGTTTCAATTTTTCTATAAATAATAATTATTATAAATAAATATCATTTCTTTATATAAAGGGTAAAAAAGTAATATTAACATAACTCTATTTTTATTTTTTCCATTCCTAATGAATTATCCCTCCAACCAAACATCTTTTTCATTACCATCCCTTACCCATTCCTTTCCCCCCTTCTTCATTACTTCATTCCCCCTCATTCCATTACGGTAATCCAAACGCACCCTAAATGTTACACACAACGGGAGAGCCACAATCTGAAAAGATCTGCCTAATAAAGTAGGGTTACCCCTCACATATATGTACATGAACACTTCATTATTAGGAGATGTGGAACTAAACCAAGGGTTGCAACCTTGTTAAACCTAAAGTTATTTAATTAACCAAATAGAACAAAATTTGTTTTTATTATATATATATATATATATATATATATATATATATATATATATATATATATATATATATAACTTGATTAGCTAAAAATTGAATTTTATAAAATATTATGTTTAAAAAAATTAATTTTGAAAATTTAGTTAAAGAACTTCAATTAATGGAATTAACTGAATGGTATCATTCTGTCTTTGATTGTATTTGAAAATTTAGTCAAATTTAGTGTTTAATTGGTTGTATTTGAAAATGCTCAATTTTAAAATTTTGTGTTTGTTTAGAAAGATTTATAAATCTGGATTTTGAAAACATATATTTGGTTGGATGTATTTCTAGTCAAATTAAATAAAATTTAGTCAAATTTACTCCCATTTTGGACAATCCTTAAGTTTAATTAATTATAAAATACATTATTTAAAATTTATTGATAGTAACAAAAATAATTATGTATATAATTACTTAATTTAATAAATAATTATGTTTTCATTAACAAGTTTGAATCCCGTGACCCTCCGTACAAAGCTCATGTGACATTGTGATCCCACTTCAGTTTGGATTTGCAAATTTGCAAATACTAAAAAATGAACTACGCTCAGTTTGGGAGTAGTTACAAATCCTACAAAACTGATTTTTACTGCATTTGTAACTACTTAAAAATTTCAAATACAGCTAAACTAACACATGATTTCAAAAGATTAGATAATTACAACTATATAGATTTCTCAATCCAGCTAAACAAACACACCCTTAATGGAAATAACTGCTATCATTTAGATGAGAGCGTTTGTGTTTACATATGTAAATTCATATCATGATTAATGAATGTGGGAACTTAATAAAAAAATATGTTTAAAAAAAATCAATTTGTCTAAAAAAATATATTTTAATATGCATAAAAATAAATATTTCTGTAAAGTACAATATGAAAACCTCACTTCCTCATTTTTTTTATTATTTGGTAACACTAAAGTGGAGGCCACTTCAGGGTTGTATTTTTTATATACATGCTCATGTCATTTCCATCAAAATATGGATAGTGTTAATTTTGGTTTTAATATATTAACACAATTTTTTAACATTATAACAAATCAATTAAGTACCTTATTTATACCTCCGTTAATTAGTTTATTGAAAACATTGGCTAATAACTTGATCAATTAATTTATTGATTTTACTTAATCAAATGTTAATTCCATGCAAAAGTTTTCTAATAACTTGATTCACCATGTTTATTAGATTCACTTACTAACATGTTCACTTGTATGCAAAATTGGCTATTATTAACATGTTAATATATTAACCAATGCATTAAGTGGTTTACAAATCAACCTAACTTGATTAATTACATAATCTTTCTAATGATAAAATGTTCACTTGCATATAAAATTATCTATTGGTTTTCATGTATCTGGGTTGCTTCACATGGCTACTTTTTTCATAGGGCAAGTATGATATTTATAAAATTCATACCTAAAAAATAAGAATTACCTATTATAGTCAACATAACAAAAATCTTGGAAAAGAAATAAGCAATCAACATTCTTAAAATAATCAAGTGAAGTTTACATACATCAACTTGGTACAAAACTATTGGTTCTTGTGATTTACAAATTAAGTTTACATACATCTAACAAACACATGATGCAATTCGACTTGACAAAATCTAACAATCCATACAATCACATAATGTCCTTTGGGTTTGTAATCTCAATATTTTCAGCGAACTTTTAGGTTGACATTTTCATGTCGATGCTGATCACCTGGTAAGGGGACTTGTTGCCCTGAGTTCAATATACCTACAACACCAAAAGATAATTAGAAGCACATGTAAATGATGGGAAACAGAAATCCATCTCCTTGATATGAAAAATATAGACATTGACATATGAATGGCTCAGTTGGCTGGTCACTTTCATCGGCATTAGACTTTTGATCCAAAAAACAATCACGGCCTTGTAGAAGACAGAACCAGGGCAGAACCCTACCACACAGAAATAGAAGTGAAGCAAACACACGCAAAACATGATTTAGAAACAAAATTTCTTAAAGACATGAAAGCTGATTAGTTACAAGTGGGCAGCAATATTGGCACTACGCACCAAAATGCCTCTCCCGACATGTACACAATCCGCACCACAATGTTCCACGGAGTATACGAAATACAATTTACTAAAACATGTCAAATTACCAGCAAAATGTAGCAAAGACTGGCAGAAAACAATTCAACCTCCGCTGTAGCTGCCAAAATGGATTTGAATCTTCTCAAATGAATTTGTGCATACATTGAAACAACTAGTAAAGTAAAAGCATGTCGAAATGAAGTTCAGAAATTCAAAACAACTGAGCCTAAAACACAGATAACATCACGGGAAAAAACAAACGCCAACACAAAAAACAAGAAGGCAAGGTATATTCTCAAACATAAACCGTTGGGATGTAACACAAACAAGGCAAAATAATTACCAACATACGCAAACCATTGAAAAGTATTAGCATCAAACCTTGTGATCACATCAGAAATCCAGAAAACCCAGTGCACAAACACAAACAATTGAATTCTCCCTCGACCCTCCACAAGCCATTATGTAGCCTAGCTGCAATAGAGAAGCTTTTCGAGCCTCTCTTATCGTCCTCCAGTGCTTTTTAGGGAGAAGCCTCAGTGTAACTAACATTCAGGCTATCATCATTGCCATCACACCTGCACAAGCAACCATACAAGCAAACACATCAGTGGTGAAAATGGTTAGGCAATAGAAATGCATGGCAAAGCATACATATTACAATGTTAGCAGATGATGTCCACGCATAAAGAAAAAAATGACAAGTTCTAACACCAAAGGGAAATGAGACAACATGCAACATGATGGGGAAGAGTGCAAAAAAAAGAAACAATCTATATTAACCAACAGTAGGGTGTGTATGAAGGATCTCCCTGTTCAATGTTCAGGATCCATAAATTTCTGAACCTAGTTTTTGTGCAGCTCTGACATCTTGACCATGAAGCCTTTAGCTTCATTTTCACGCATCTGCAGGACATTGACACGTCAACCAACATATTCTCAACAAATCCTTCCAACTCCATGACTTTGTAGTACAATATTTCAGTCCAATGTGTAGGGTTTCTGATTGCAGTTGCCATCTCACCGACAATGTTTACGAGCTCGACCATTATTGGCGCCTTCCTGTTTCCCTTACTAACACGTTGGCTGGTATGTGTCGATGACATTGCCGGGCTACTAACCACCAGTAGGATGGAGTCAGCGTCTCCATCTTCTTCACTTTGCTGTTCCATTGGGCCAAATTCAGTGTTGATGTCGTTATCACCTTCGTTGTCTAATTTGTCACACAAGTCCAAGGAAACCGAAGTTGCGTACGATCCCGTTGCGTTATCCTCACTGCAAATAACCCTTTATCCTTCATAATGCCTAATTGGCCTATTGATGAAAGGTCTCGTCCGTTGATGTGCCTGTTACGCAACAAAAGTTGGACACAATATCTTACGACACGCAAGACATAGACAATAAACCAAGTGTTTCTGTTTCTCACATCAATTTATGTCAGAACAGCTGTTGCCTATTGGGTCCAAGGTGATCGTCTTGTTGTCTTCGTCACACCCAATGCCGCTCAATTCACGAATCCTTTAAATTTTAGCAAAACAAGCCTTCAGTGTCCTGTAGTGATTTTTGACATGCTCTGGTGTGAAATCAGACTTGAACCTAGTGTTCACGGCGACAACAGCGAATGCAAATGCAACCCTTTTGAAGGATTTATCACACTTCAGCCCTTTCTTTGCTTGCTCGATAAGCAACGAGATCAAGAAGGTGTCGTACTCATTCTTCTATCTTTTGTTAGGGGTGCCACGTTTATTGGTGTTGCCTTTCAATTGACTGCCCCTTGCTAGGGCAGTGGCACTGGTACACTCTTGGCCATCCATAACGAAAATTAAACGGAGAAATAAAAAAGATATCAAAAACTTATAACATAACTTCATAATCATTACACAGTACCTGCTACATAAACAGTTCAACATACAATAACTGTATAGGATTCCATGCATTCCACATAAATAAAAAATAGCATTATATATGATGACCAGAAATCTAGGCAACACAGAGTCCTCTTACAGCTGCGCAGGGTTCTGATATTGCCTATATGACTTGTTTAACAGACACAATCATGCATTATAAAACTAGAAAAGATAAACTGTGCATGATTAAGAAAACAATGAGCATTTTGCCATGTACCTGCTCCAACTTTTGAGTCAGTTATTCAGAAACTATCATAATTAACAATGTAACAAGCAGGAAATTATGAACACAAGCAGTATAATACATGATATTTAGATGAATTAAAACAAATTTGGGGTTATGTACAAGTCAATGTCAGAGATAAAGGAAATGAAGATGCAAGGTTATATTTTACGATGTCACCTTAGAGCTCTCATGAAAACAAGCAGTATAATACCCAAAATATTTCAGATGAACTAAAACAAATTTGGAGTTATGCACAGATGAATGTCAGAGATAAAGGAAATGAAGATGCATGGTTATATTTTACATGCTAACTTTCAAGTAAAATCAGAATATCTACTTTTATGCTAGTAGACATCAATTCAAGATTTCTATAAAATAGAACCTAAATGGCAGTGCTCACTTGATTTGGGGTTATGTATAAATCGTAGGAGTTGAAGACAGTATTCATACATCAAAGGTCATAGCTATAGACCATAATAAGGAAGATGAAACATGGCACACATGATATAGTATCCAACACAATAATAAGGACACATAACTAAGAAAAATCCAAGAATCAACATGATACGCATAAAGCCACAAGTATCAAACTTCGGATCACCAGGGGGAAAATAGATTGAAATTGTTGCGGTATCACCATTATGCATTGTATGTAGCCCACATGTCATTTGCTATCTTATCCCTAAGTTCACTCATTGTCGGTTCTCTCGTTGTTGTTCTGTCGTGACCGGACCTGCGAACATCAGTGGTTTGTCTCCCTGTGTGTTCGCATCATTAAGAATCTGGTCGTTCGAGCAACCCTTGTATTGTAATTATGCATAACACAACAAACAAATACTAATCTCACTCAAGTCTTATATGAGAAAAAAGGGTGTGAAGTAAGCATTTTAAATCTGTTCTTCAAAATTGCAAACGCTCACTCCACCTGAGGCCACAACATAGAGTGCCTAAGAATAAAAACTCCTTGGGGGTTAGTAGGTGGTCTGCCACTATGTTCTTCTAGATGATACATAACACTCCGATTTGGCGCTATAAACCAGGGTATTGTTTTGTAACCAGCGTCCACCAAGTAATACATCCCTACACGGTGAAAGCAATCATTTTATTTTACAAAAGTTACGCTATCAAGAAGGTAACACACAGGTCCAACCTTCTATTATTTTAAGACCCTCAAGGGGTGCTCTTGAGATTTCATCTATAAGGACGGTGAAATTATTTGCTGATCCTTCCCACTCTGCCATGATATAAGTGAATTTTAGGTCGGCATTCACTACAGCAAGCACATTCTGAGTTGGTCCTTTACTGCCGGGGAAGAGAGGCATATCTTGCGGGGGCATCGAGACATTAATATGTGTCCCATCCAACAAACCTATGCAGTCATACATAATGAATGTGGTTGTTATGTATCATTCTATTTTGTAACTTTAATTATTAATGTTAACATTTTAAATCGAAGAACGTGTTCATACTTTGAAAACGGGGTACTAGTTTGGACTGTTCTCAATATCGGGGTGGCATGTGCTGCTCGGGGGATGGACAAAATCATCATGAATTGCATACATTGCTCGTAGAACCATATTGAAATATCGACTAATGGTTTCACCCAAGTGGAGGAATTCAACTCAGATTGTCCTATTCTTGGTGTTATGGCCCATGATGTGCAAGAACATTGCAAGTTGCTCCTCTACAACTGTATGTCTGCTATCTACTAGTAAGTGCTTGTCACACATAATAGACGCTAGGTTCATAAATGGACTGACATCCGTCCTAAGGTAGCTGGCACAATAATCTCAACCACTTCTTAGAATACACTCCATGTGTCTTTTCCTAGTTAGGTCTCGAAAGAGTGACGGTTCCCTCTATCTAGAAGGCCTAAGTACATGTAATTCCTCAACCAAGCATGCAACAATCACTACCATGGTCATGAATGCTGCGGCTAACGACAACACACGCTCTTCCATTGCCCACTTGTCCATCTACATTGTCATATTGTATCTTATTTAAAATCAATAGGATAATGAGCGTGTAGTACAAAAATCAACAATTTGTACTCTATTACCTACTTGCTAATGAACATCCAGAATTAAATAATGATGACAAGAAAACATGGCACCAAGAATCATCACAAATCACATGAGGCAGAACATCGGGTTATAAAAAAAAATATATATTAAGTGCAGGTAAGGAAAATTGTGAATTAGAGCACCATCTGCACAATAATAATAAAGCGGGCATCCTTCCCACCCTGCACTATATAAGACACGATTATACAATGTTAGCAACATTCAATGGAATTTAGTAGTGTTGTCCCAAGGGTATGCAGGAACTTTTCAAATGTGACGCAGCAAGTATGTTGTGTAATCGTGTAAACAAAATTATTGATGACCGTCCTGTCAAAACAAGACGAAAACAAAACATAAGCACAAATTTTTCTAGACTATTTTACAAATGATGGGCTCAGAACTAGCATCGCAAAAGTGACATTGCTATCGATGGGTACGTTCTACTCATCTGCCATTGTGTACGCCCCTATCACGGTGCGAACAACACAAGGCTACCACGATTACCCGTTGCTTATAAATAAACCAGCAGGTGTCTAACTACTGTACATACATAATCTATGCATGATGAAGCTAGACAAAAAAATGGGGGTTTATGGGAGCAACGGGCCATCTAGGCTGCCTCGCCATGATTGTTGAGAAGTGATAGGGTGCAAATATAGACACTAAGTTTGGAGAGAAGTTGTGGGGGCACCTTAAAACTAATGATTTTGGTTGGCATCATCGCCCAAAATAAAACAGTTCAGAAGCCACAAGGAAATATTGACACTAGTCCAAAACTGTGTGCAAGCACTGTTGAAATTAAAATTCAAAAACTCTGTGAATGAATGGTTGAAAAGGAAACATGACCACAAAAGTACACTCAGCTTTTAACGTTAAACAATTTAGCAAACTATACAGAAAGAATCAGTAAACTTTGGCACTATTATACATTCGATGAAAGAAAACAAGCAGGAAATGACTTTAGGGAATGCAGGATATATATGAGCACAGGCAACACCTAGGTGAGTAGGTGGAACAGAAGACATGAGTGTTAATATATAAGCACAAGTTCAAAACCTTCAAAAACGAAGATTCATAGTCAATTCTAATAAAGTGCATAGAAACACCACCGAGAACGTGGATGATAAAAAATCTCCACTTAGCTTTCAACCTAAAAAAAGAACTGAAAAAACAATTGTACACAATGAAGTAAACTTGGGCACCATTATACGCTGGACACATTAAAAAAAAAAATTGTACTGACAAAAGGTAGCCCACTTTATAAACAAGCACAACAAAATCAGTGAAGGCACAACATGTTTTGTTCAATCATAAGTAAATCAAAATGTGCAGGACATATTAATGCGGCTGAAAAGCAAAAATATTTCATGAACTCCACGAAAGAGACAACTAAGGCCATATCAGTTGGGGAAAACAACAATAACAAAGAATAAAAGAATAACATATCTACATAATTAAGACACGGCAAACAAAATTCACAGCCAAATCACTATATGAAGAGATTTCGAACTCACCAAAAAATTGGTGATCCAAACAAACAACTAGCCAATAGTGTGAACAAGTATCGATCTGAAACAAAAAAAAAATCATGAGTATTAAAATCACCTCTTCACAGTCGAAGATCAAAATGAAGCTGATGTTGGAATGATCCTGACTCACAGGAAACCTGAAAGCATTTTTAAAACTTTGGAGAATGGAGATATCTACCCGAGAAGCAACCTGTTTATGGATTTGGGGAGAAATTTAAAAATTAGTTCCAAAACATGTGTGTATGTATAAAAAATTGAAAGAAGAAAACCCACAACCAAGAGAACCCGGGGGAAGAGATAGAACACCAAACAGGACAGAGACCCCTTTAGAGCCACAGGAGTCGGAGCATGGTGGTCATTCCCACAGAAAAACATTGACGAAGCAAAGGAAAGGAGGGTGAGGAGGTCGAGTATAGCGAAGATGAGTTTCAGCGTCGAGGATTCACCGATAAGGACGTGAGAGGGGCGGCTACGTGGCTACGAAGAAGAACCCTAGATCGAAGAGTGGAAAAAACAACCCGCAGGAGGATAGTCTGAACAAGTACAGATCTGAAGCCAAAAAAGAAAAATTAATTTAGAGCCGGGATTACAAAATGTGTCGTGAAAGATTAAAACGAAGCTGTCTTTTGAATGATCATGCCTCACTGGTATCCGGAAATTGCTACATAAACTGTGGAGAATGGAGATCTCCACAAGCAAGCAACCTGTTAGGGATAGAAAAACACCGGCGAAGCGAAAGAAAGGAAGGTGAGGAGGTCAGGGCGAGTGGAGATGAGGTTCCAGCAACGAGGATTCATTGATGAAGGCTTGAGGATAGTGGGTGTGAGGAAGAACCCTAGATCGAAGAGTGGAGAATCACTTCAGCCCATGAGATGGAGGTAACCGTAGCCTCGCACGTGGAAGGCACATGAATCGAAGTGGAGTGGGGAAGTGATGGTTTCAATCTTTTTTTAGCGGAAATGGAAGGCTGAAGTGGGGGGCGGTTGGAGTTGCCACATCATCACTTCCGGCCCATAATCAGTGAACCAAACAACCTAAGGCTTTGCTTGGATGGGGGTTTTTGGAGATTTCATAAAGTAAGGTAAGGTAAGGTAAAGGAAGGTAGAGGAAGGTTTTGAACCATACTTTGCTTGTATAGAAGGTAATGTAATTGGAAGTTTTGAAACCTTATCATGCTTGGTTGGGAGGTTAGTGGAGGTAAAGTTACATAGTATATTACTAAATTACCCTTGTGGTTAATAAATAAGGAAAAACAATGTTATAGAATTTCATTTTCAATAATAAAATTAATTAAATAATATCATTAATAGATTAAGTAATATTTCTCAATTTATAAAATTCTATATTTCTTTATCATTTTTATTATTATTAATTATAATTAAATGAGTAAGAGTTTAAACATTATCATTAATAATTAAGTAATATTTCCCAATTTTTTTTATCATTATTTATTTATTATTATTATTACAATTTTAATTATTTTTTTAAATTATAATTAGACTAAGTGAGGAAGAGAATGATGTCTCAATAATTAATGATATAATTAAATAATTAATAATAATAATATTATTATTATTATTCATAATAATAATATTAATAATATTATTAATATTATTAATATTTTAATAAGGTGTGGAATTAGGTAAAATGTACAAGGGTATTTTGGTCAACTGCAAAAAATACCAACTTAAAACCTCCCCAAACCTTCAATTTGGAG
The DNA here is from genome assembly GCA_902712375.1 of Dioscorea dumetorum. Lineage (NCBI taxonomy): Eukaryota > Viridiplantae > Streptophyta > Magnoliopsida > Dioscoreales > Dioscoreaceae > Dioscorea > Dioscorea dumetorum. The sequence continues at coordinate 1,756,795 of CACTHL010000601.1, read as the reverse complement.
GGTTGAGAAAACACCAAAAAGTTTAGGTTTTATAACCTCCATTAACCTCTCCCAACCCTTACCTCCTTTTAAAACCCCCCATCCAAGCATGGGTTCTTGAAAACCCTTCCTTTACTCTACCTCCAAAAACTCCCATCCAAGCAGACCCTAAAGTGGGCTGGAACTCCGCACCTTAGTTACTTTAGAGCCCACTTCAGTGAATCAAACACACCCTAACTCTTAAAAAGTAGAGGACTGTGAATTCGTGTTCATTTTTCATACCTAAGGATCATTTTCAGATTCATTGCCTATAACAACATACCGTTTATTATTTGCATTATTAAAATAACTTTACAAATCAATTAGTCTAATTAAAGTTTTAAATAAAATCAATGTAAATAAATTATCATCTTATGATTTTAAATGCTAATAAATTATAGATGTTACACGTTTATGGCTTACCATTGGTAAACAAATTTTTATCACAATAGTTAGACATTTTGACTTTTTTTAGTGAATACAAAAGTTAATCCTTAGTTTTTCATTGTCGCATCCGTAGGAAATAGGGAAAAATAGAATTACAATTAAAAAAAATAACAAAATATAATTGATAATAAGTGAAATTTTAAATATCATTTTTTTAATTATTATCAATCATTTATTAGAATATAAATTTAACAATTTGTATTATAATTCATTTTAAATTGAAGAAGTAATAAAGCTCCACCTTACACCAAATGAATATCTAAAATAGAGGAAATTTCATTTCACTTATTGTGATATCCGGTTCTAATGAGAAATAAGATTATGTGCGCTTTTATAACATATAAATTATGTTGTGATTTTTTTTCTCGATTTTATCATAAATTAACCTAGTATATCCTTGAGCCATGTTTGGATTGGTTCATGTGTAATCTTTTCGGAGTTATCCCTAGTGTTTTATTTGAGGCTAAAGTAGCATGCAAAAAAAATACTCCATTTCATTGAAAACCTTTTCTTTTGAATTTTCTTATAGGAGAATAAAATAGTACTTTGCCACCTTTTTTAATCCTTTAGTTTGAACTCTTTGCAATCTTATTCTTCTCATCTCATTTTCATCCGTTCATTCTCTAGACTATTCCTTCAACTTCTTCTCTATTTTCACCTTCCTTCTCCAAATGATCAAGGCTAAGAATGAAGTTATTTTCACATGTTTCCACAAAATTCCGCACGTATGAAGAATTCTTTCTTCTCTTCTAATTTGTTAAAATTTGTTTGAGTTTCCATAAAATCTATTTAGCCTTTTTGGACCCCCTTTTGACTAGCTTTGATGATGTATTTCTGTTTTTTGATGTGTATCCATCCATTGTTTTGAATTTAATTCTTTGTGAAACAAACATATTTCCGAGGGTTTCATTTGAGAATTTTGAATGAGATTTGGGTGTTTTTAATAGCTCAAATGATTTAGAGGTCGATTGGTTTTGTTATTTTTCAAAAATTTGTAGAGAAATGGGTGTAATTTTCATGCTATGCCTTATGTTGTAGGTTGAGTTACTGTAGCATTATGTTTGTCAAGAGGCTAATATGTATATGTATAAATGTGTATATATGGTTTTACATAAAACATTCAGCAGTATCTCGACTCCCAGTTGTTGAAAAAATATTTTTGAAATTGGGATATTTTGACCTGAAAATATTAACTCTTATCTCGCCATTTAATTTGATTAAATTCCTATTGCAACTATATAGTAAAATACTTATGTGTGTATATATCCTTATGAAAAACTTTTAAAATGTGTCTGGGAGCCAAAAACCTAGTCCTTTACTTATTTGACATTGTTGGTATTAGTACTTCTAGTATACACAACAGTTAGGTTACAAAGGATAGTTTACGCATGATGGTTATACATATGTTTGTAGGCAAAATAGTCTCCATACATGTAAAATATGCTATTTTATATGGTTGGTACGTGGGTATTGTGTTTAGTACTGGGACACTCGGGACCATCACATGAGGCTCCCAAAAGTCAACACTAAGTTGGGTTAAATATTTTGCTATGGAAAACAATCTTGGAGTGTCTAAACCCTGGTCGTGGCCACAACTAAGGTGGACATTGTTTGAAGCTAGCTTCAATGAAGTATGAATTACTGAGACTAATCTTTAGTTCTCTAGAATTCATGGCTTCTTCACATCTTTTACAATCAATATTTAATATCTAAGGTTATTTGTTTGAAAGTAATTTATTGGGTCTTAACCGGGAATTTGAATATGTTATACTTGATATTATTTTCTTTACATTATGTTTAGATCTTTACATTTTGAGTTAAAAACTTGTGTTACATTATCATATTACATTTTCGCTAATCTGTACTGGACAATCCTACTCCACTCATTGAGTAATTATGTTACTCTTCCCTCAATATCTTCTAAGGTTAAGTCAGTCGTATTTCCGCATGTTATAAATGTTATCTTTATTGTATAGAGAGGATCCACTAGACTATCAAATAATATGTTGTGCACTCTTCTGATTCTTGAGTTTTAGGTATGTACGTTGACTATTTCTTTTGTTAGAGCTGGAGCTCCATGTTGGCATTATTTGATAAATGTGCAAATGATGTGCCAAAAGATCCATGAAGACATGAAGAGAATTTTTGAAAGAGTTATTTTTGGAAAGTCAATCAACTTGGATTATTTCTCTTGGATTGCAAATAATGACGAGAAATATCTAAGAAATGATATAATCTATATTTGGTAAATGAATCGACCTTTGAAAATCAATTAATTGGAGGCCAAGTTTTTTTGAAACCTAGTTTAGTGTGAAGCTAAATGAAGATAAACTAAAAAAGACAAGAGCAAGCAAGGACGATCTAATGACCATATGAAGACAAAGCTAAATGAAGACATGAACCATATTTAGCACAACCATTTGAAGCTTAGATTTGGAGAAAAGATTCAAACTATCTATGGGTAAATATATTTGAAGACACAAATATATATGGAGAAGACTAAAGCCCAAGCCTCGGTGAAAGAAGATCAAATTTGGAAGATTGTGAAAAACTAAACTTGGATGAATGGGGATCAAGTTTGGTAACAAGAAGATTGAAAAATTAAACTGGGATGAATGAAGATCAAGTTTGAAGATTGTAAAGTCCAAATTTGGAAAGAAGATTTGCATGTTTTTAAAGATTATCTTTGGTGAGATAAAGACATGTCATATGGGGAGCGACTCTTGAAAAGGATATTGTTGATATGACGTGAAAAGATAACCTAGTTGTTAGTAGGTTGAGATCGGGAGGATTTAACTATATTGACTCGGACTAACACAATCAGGAGGGGTTGGGGGACTCAAAGGGTTGCATTGTAACAGGACTTAGAACTCAGTCAATATCAGTAGGCGGGCCGCTTGCAAGCTTATTAGCAATTGGTGCAACGTCTAAATTTGAAAGGTGTTCAAGTTAAGAAGCCAATGAGGTAGTAAAAGAGGGTTGCGCTATATTTGGGATATGGAGATGTCTATATAAGAGACCATGCTTTGAGATTTAGGATGAGTCACTGGAGTGAGAGACCTAAGTGAGTGGGTGAGAGAGTAGGCATCGGGCAATCTAGAGAGGGTTCTTGTATATCTTTGTGTGATGAGTGATTGTGTAGTATTCATGTGTACTCCCTTTTTTTAGTGGATTTAATCTCTGGGCTTGGCACCAAATGTAGGATAGTCGCGTGTCGAACTAGGTTACCAATTTTGTGTGTCTGTTTTCACTTGATTATTTGCATCATGTGTGTGTGCTTGCATGAGAATTTGAGTGAATTATTAACCCACACTCCTTACCACGACTACAATTTTTTGTTTTATTCTATTATAATTGTGGTTGATTATATTTGTTTTTGCGTGCTAACACGAGGTGTGTAAGACTTGTGGTAGCCCATGATTAGGTGTGGATCACTTTTTTTTATGTTATAGTGATGGTTATTACATGCCGGATTGAGAGTCAGGTCGTGACATCTACCATCAAATAAACACCATTAACAAGAAATTAATTTCGATTTAAATTCTAACCGTTGATAGAGAAGTTTTATTTTAACTTTGTTTTTCCTTTTTTTTTTCTTTGTAATTTTGTTTTGATTGTTTTTTAACATCATTTTGTCCATTTTAATTTTAATTTTAATTATTTTATTATTTTTGAAATAATAAAATAAATAAATAGATTTATTATTTTTATCTCAATTTTGCTTTTATTGTTTTTCATGCATATACATACATATATATGAATGTTTTTGTATATTATACCATTGGTTATTGTTTTATTAAAATTATCTAATGTAATTATATTTTATATGTGTTTTTACTATAATTCGAATGTACATAGGCATATACATACCATTAATTTTGCTTAACAGTATCCCAATTTTGCCGTGGTGTTGTTTGCTTCATTCTCATTGGTGTTTTTTTTGAAATAGTTAAGTGATTATATATAAATTAATGACATTTTCATTTTTTTTATCTTTTGGTATTGTTTTACATTTTATATTATAGGCATGATTTGTGGATTTTAATTTTGTTTATATTGTTTGATTTCATTGTTTTTTAACAATAAAATAAATAAAGAAATTTATTGTTTTTTATTTTAATGATTGGCTTTTTTTAATTTTATTTTCATTGTTTTTATTTTTCTTTTTATTTTTTAGTTGTTTTTGCATAAATATAGACATGATTTTGAATAATTAAATTATAATATCAAAAATTCTTTATTTCACATTTTTTTAAATACCTATATATTTTAAATTTTTAGCAAATTTAATCTAATTTCAACATTATGCTAATTTTTATATAATTAATATCATAAAGAACAATATATCATTATAAACAACATAAAAAAGGCATTAGATAGGAATGCCAATGAGCCCTGGCCCCAACAGTGTACCCGATTCCTTACCCTGTTGTTGCCGGGGTCAGGGATTGTTTTCGTGGGTTGTTGCAGGGCCGAGGTTGAGGCCATGGAATACCCTCCATGTCCCGCCCCAACTATATTTAATATAAATAATATATATATATATATAAATAAAACAAAAGCCCCATTAATAATGTAAAAAACATTAAAAATGGTTTTACATATAACTAATAAATACAACGGTGCAACAGTAAGAGGAGAGAAGGTATGGCGGAGAGGCGGCAAGGATGGTGACAGCTTGGATGGTGTCGGCTAACGGAAGAATAGAAACTAGGGGTTTGATAATAAGTATAATAAGAAATTAGATTAAATGAGCAGGGGTATAATTGAAAAAAAACATTACAGATTACCATCAACTTGGTAATTTCGAAGGACACCTATTTTCACGGTAATCATATTACCACCTTATTTGGTAATATTTCATTATTGGTAATCTCACATTACCACTACTACATTAACCAAAAATGGTTATTTCAACATATTACTACTTGATTCCCGATAAAGATTTCACATTACCGTGAACCAAACAGCATCTTGGGGTTTGTCCCTAATAGAAGTTATGAACCCACAATCTCTTCAAATCATAAAATAATTAAAATTTGATTTGTAAGCGACCGCACATATATGATTCACATGATTAGATTAAACCCTAAGCACCCGAATACATAGTAGTATATTGTTGCTTATTAAAATTAGATAAAATTAATTATTAGTCCCTGAAAGTTTAAAAATATTCCGATCAGTCCCTCTGATATTTGAATTTCACTGTTAGACTTTCCTTTTCAGTTTTGTTCCCTTTTAGTCTCTCTAGCCAACTCCGTTAGTACATTTTTTTTACATAATTTCAACTTTGCCCTTGTCATTGGTGGCAAAAGACCCGCCATATCTTGCTACAATTTCAAAAAGTGTATGGTTAACATGGAAAAATGCAGGATTTTTGGCAGCTTTTTAGTTAGCAATTATTCTTTTCGCTTACTTTAAATGAGATCCTCCCTTCTTCTTCTTCATCTGCCAAAATTTCTTTTGTTCCCTTTTATTTTGTATTTGCAGAGGATAAATTTGTCACTTCTAACCGTGGGTGAGTTGCTACCAAAGACCAGCCGTATTTATTGCAAGGTGTGGTGAAAGAAGGTTTACTTTTTATCTTAATTTGATAAACGAGTTGTAAATGTTTATTTGATTGTAATGCATGGCAACGTGAGTGTTTTATGCCACAGGATTCAATGAATACCTTCTGCACAATGGCTAGATATAAAAAAGAGGATCAAAAACTGTAGTTCACGGCATCAACTTTATTGGAGTCAGTGCAGCAGAAGATACGTGCGAGATCGAGTGTCGAAATTTCTAGTTAAAAAGAGGATAAAAAATTGTAGTTCACGGCATCAACTGTATTTTTGTCACTCCAGATGCACACCAAACGGTCGGTCCCATTAAATTTGAGGTTGTTTTTCAGCGAATGTGCCATATTTATTATATGTTCAAATGCTTAACTATCAGCCTTATTGTTAACACAACTGAGGTTGTGGTGGATGTTTCCCCGCATTTCTCTTTTCCATTGTAAATATCATATTTTTGTTTCTGCATACAATTGAGGTGACCATTTAGTACATATACTTACGTTATAGTTGTTGAATTTTCCTCTTGGCGGCCGTCGTTTTCTCTTAGATGGGAAATTTTCTGCTTAGTGAACGGTATTTTCGCTCACATTGGGAGTTTTCACTTAGCGATAATCGTTTTCGCTTAGTTGGGAAACTTTCCGCTTAGCGAACAGTGTTTTTGCTTACTTCGTTGGGTTTTCAATTAGCGCCTGTCGTTTTCGCTTAGTTGGGGAGATTTCCATTTAATACTGTTTTGAACACTTGGTACTCTATCCTTGTACTATTTACTTTACGTACTTTTTGGTTATAGATCAGTTGCATGCTTATCCATATCTTAAATTTTGTTGTGAACACCAGAAGCAGGGATTAAATTTCGAAGAGTTTACAATTCAATCGATGCATATTATCATAACAACAACACACAAAAGGTGGCGTATCGATGGAAATGTCAAATGGAAACATAACCATGTGAGCGAAGACACAGTCATCCAATTGGCAACGTCGAATACTAAACAGAAACGCAATCATGTAAGCAGAAACACAGTCATCAAAGTGGAAACATCAAACGCTAAATGGAAACTCGACCATGTAAGCTGAAATACAACCATTTAAGTGGAAATATCCAACGCTAAACAAAAACACAACTATGTATAAGCAGAAATACAGCCGTCTAAATGAAGACGCCCATTTCTAAACGAAAACACAATCATGTAAGCGGAAACACAGTCGTCTAAGTGAAAACGAAAACTGCTAATTGGAAATGCAACCATGTAAGGAAAAACATATGTGTCTAAAACAGTAAGTGGGATGCTTACTTGTCGAATACACAGTTAAAAAACACCTCCATAGCTGTCTGCTCGAGTTTTTCTAGTCGTAGGAATCCAGTTGGGCATTTCTTTTTGGGGATGAATGCCGTTTGACTATACTCGACTTTTGTTTTTCAATTATTGTTATGGTTTCATCATCTATGGAGAGTTGTCCTGGTTCTTTGCAGGAAGCATGCTTACATGTTTCTTGTACAGGTGCTGTATCATTACTCAGGTGTAGAGGGGGCCAGATTGGAACTTCTTCATGTACAGGGGAGTCCACTAGCATCTTCATCTGTCGGGGCAGCTGAGATAGAACTTCATTATGTACAGGGGGTTGGGCTAGTAGCTTTATCAGTCGGGGGGAGCTGAGGTGGAACTTATCATATACAAGGGGTTTAGGGACGCAACTTTATCTGTCGGGGAAAGCTGAGCTGGAACATCTTCATCTGCAAGGGGGTTAGACTAGGATTGTTCTTTACGGGGAGGGGGCTTGTGGTGGAATCTCTTTGTCCACACGTTTTACAAAGAGGGTTGGGCTGGCAGCTTTCTCTTGGGTCGCTGCAGGAGCAAGAATTATTTCCTCACTCTCAGTGATTTGCTTGGGAGAGGTTTCCTTTGGTCTACGCAAGCTGTCAAAATCAAAAGTTAGGATAACAATCTCTTTTATTGCAGTGAGAGACTCGATCATACTATCGACGTCGACAGCGTCACTGCCATCATTATCGGAAGATATTATCGAAGGACTTGGTGAGCCGTCTTTCTTCATTTTGCTTTGAGGGCAACTTTCCTGCTTGTGACCAATGTCGACTACCTAAGAATGTCGTGGGAGTTTCCTACTTTAAGCTAGGAAGGGGGGTTAGGTAGCCATTGATGCGCGCCGAGTGGTGACTTTCTTCACATTTCTCCTAGCTGTCAGAGATGACACCGAAGGTGACTTCGGTGTGCCTCACTCCGAGGATGGAGCGGACAACCGAGCCTGTTGATCGATGGCGTCCACACGGAACACTAAACCTTCGAACTCCTGCGTTAGAGTCTCAAACCTTTGCAGCAGTCGGGTCTCAATATCCTGCTGATTGCCTTCCGCCGGGATCCCTGAGCCCCATAATGAGGCCGACTTCGAGAGTGGGGCTAGTAAATGGGGCCCGGGACCGGCCATGTTTCTTCGGACACTTCTTGTCTATGTCGGATTCATCCTTCAGTACGGGTTTCGCAGGAGATGGTCGGTGTATCGCCCAACCCAGGGTTTCGTTATCACCGGAATCAGGGGCGAGCTCAAAATGTTGTAAACGAAGATGACAACATTTATATGTTAGTGGAAACAAAAGTTAGTAAACAAGAACTTTCAAATTTAAGTGGAAACAAAAAATAGTAAATGAAAACTCTCCAATGTAGGTGGAAGCAAACATTAGTAAATGTGAACTCTCCAGTATAAGTTGAAACAAAAATTAGTAAACGGAAACTCTCTAGTGTAAGTGGAAACAAATAATAGTAAACGAGAATCCTTCAATGTAAGTGAAAACAAACGTTAGTAGACAGAAACTCTTCAAAATAAGTGGAAACAAACAATACAAAATGCTAAAGGTAAATTCATACCTTTTTGCCATCGAGAAATGACAAACGGCGCAAGTGAAGCTTGTTTTTTAATATTGTTTTCCCTATAGCAGAGTATCTGGGGAGTCCTTCCAATGCGAACCTTCTTCCCTATGTCAGTAACCTCATAGAACCATTTATTTAGGGCTACAGTGCATTTGCGCACGTAGCCTGTATCTTGCGTCTCTCCGCTAGGTCTTGATTGCACCCTGGCAGTCGTCTGTGGGACATCTTCAATGAGCCACTTGTGTGTATCCTCCGCCCATGCATACCTTCCCAGTGCAGAGAGGTTCGCAACATAGTCCACCACCTAGTTTATCACAGAACAAGTTGTGTTTGGGAACAACACTGTTTTGAGGAGATACAACTTCACAAAGTTATCCTCCTCTCTTTTCTTCCGGACAATTTCTCGAATGGATCTTTTTATGGTATCCCTGCTCCTTTCAAAAGTTTTGGATAGAAATTTCTCTTCAAAGTCCGATGGTGTTTTCTTTTTTCTATTCAAAGTCTTGCACTCATCTATTGTTTCAACTCTGCCAACGTCTCCACTACGGGCACCAAGTGGCATTTGCCATTGGCAAGGTTGGAGGCCATGTCTGCGTTACATATAATATTACTCAATTAACAATGCTTGCATTCTAAATGAGAAACAAATAAAGACTACACGGAAACTCCACAGTCTAAACAAAAAGTAGTTCAATAAATAGAAATCGCACATTCTAAACAAAAATTGCATATTCTGAACTTTACCGTCACAACGGAGACCCAGGATTATTTCAATATCTTCGAATCTGGAGCTCACCAAGCTTCCCCTGATTCCGAACATTTGGCTCTGGTGGTCATATCGCTGCATGATGGCATCAAGCAGTCCTTTCTCTTGCAGCACCCCCTCAATTTCTGTGAGATAGCCAAATGGTATTCTTCTCACTATCTCTAACTGCTTTGCACTCATATGTTGTTTCAGCTCCGCCAACGTCTTCACTATGGGCACCAAATAGCATCTGCTGTTAACGAGGTTGGAGATCATGTGTGCGTTACATACAACATTACTCAACCAACAATGCTTGCATTCTAAACGGAAAACAAATAAATACTATACGGAAGCTCCACAGTCTAAACAAAAAGTAGTTCAATAAACAAAAACCGTACATTCTAAACAGAAATTGCATATTCTGAACTTCATCTTCAGAACAAAGCCCGATTATTGCAAAATCGTAAACTGGATTGCATGAGATTTCAAAACCATAAACCACAAAGTCAACAAAATCAAAAATGGTGGAAGAGAAGCACTATTCCGGTAGACCGCCCACTTACCTTCCTAACTTTGGTCGAATTAGGGTAGGAATTGGATACGCTGGTGATGTGAAAACTAGGGTTTCCTAGTAGAGGAAAATGCATTCTTTTGACTGTGCAGTGGAGGGGTGAAGTCTCCGGTTTACAGTGTAATCAATGCTCCTATTCCAAACCTGGGAAACACACTAACCCAAGCGCCCACAGACTTCACGTATCAGTGAAGATGCATAACTGTCAGTCAACTCAGTGTGTCATCTCACATCGAAGCTCAGATAGAAGCAAACTAAAAAAAAAGAGATTTTTTATGGATATCCAAACTAGAGATTTTTTGTGAAAACATGAAGAGATGTTTTGCTCATTTTCCGTTAAAATTATGGTTTATTTGTTTTTCTTACTATAATTTATAAAATATATAAATAAATATGATTTTTCCAGGGGCTAAGGCGAAAAGGAAAGAATTTCTCTTTCCCAAATTGGGGCTAAATCCCTAGATTCTCTTCTCGACTTTCTCCCGGTACGTTCATCTCCACTCCCACGCTTGGAGCTTTCGATCGAGCAACAACAATGGAACCCTACGATCCCTTCCACCATCGCAACGCCAACTGCGCCTCCATGTCCCCTCATCCATCCCACCCCGTCTTTGTCGATGCCCGACCTCCCTTTCAATTTCATCCTCCGCCACCGCGCCACCACCACCGTCCTCCAGACGCCGATCACACCTTCTTCCATCCTGGTGCTCCTCCTCCGCCTCCTCCTTCCCTTCATCCTCCTCCGCCTCCTCCTATCCGCCGGATTCGCGGAGGTGATCCCCCGTTTGAGTTCGATCCGAATTGGGAGAGGGAGCAGCGGAGGCTGATGCCTCCGTCGCCGATGGCTGGTGTTCCGATGGGGAGGAAAAGGCCTCGTTGGGATCAAGATCGCGTTTTTGAGGAGGAACCAGGTGGATCGCGCCGTGGCGCTAGGAGGCTTGGGTTTGCGGACGCTCATCCCCGGCGTGATGGTTTCTTCGATCCGGGTATGTCGGATCCTTCTGTTTTGTCGCCTAGAGTTGTTTCAGGCGCTCGATTGGGGCCGAGCAGAGGGGCATTCGTGGTGGATCGGCAGGAGGAGATTGTGCCTTTGGAATCGTGGAGCTGTGCTAGACCGCTTCCGCCACCGCCCTATTACGGGGAGGATAGCATTGAGGATTCGAGGGGTGGTTTCATGGAAGGGTCGTCATGGCGATCGTGGGAAGATGCTCCCGCCAGTTATCAAATTGAAGACGGGATTCATGAGCGCTCGCTTAGTGGTTATGTGCCTCCCAATCGAGTGGAAGAGTATTGGGCTGACGAGCGGCGATCATTGCTGCCTCCTTATAGGAAATTTGAGAATTTGCACCAGGGTAGGAAAGGAACATTGGAAGAGGGTTTGACTTGTCATGAATTTCAAGAGGATAAGGTTTTGGTTAACAAGGGGAAGAGGACGGTGCTCAATGGAAGGGATTCCCGGAGCCCCACGATAACCTCAACAAAGAGGTTTCAACGGAAACCCAGTGCCCTGAGCAGGATACAATCCGGCGTTTCGGTTTGGGAAAGGATTGAGGAAAAACCACAGCCTTTTGTGCCCTCTCTTCATGATGGGGTATCAGAAGAGCAACAGCCTGAGATGGAACATCTTGATCTATCATACAAATCAAATGCCCTGGTTGCTAAGGTTTTACCCCCTCTAAATCATGTTGGGCCAAGTTCTGATGGAAAGGGCATCGTTTCTCGGACCCCGAAGAAGATTGTGAAGAAAAAGGTTGTGAGACCTAGGGATAAAGTTGTTTCGGTTTCTTTTAGTGGTTTGACTTCTGGGGTCTCGGAAGCAGTTCCTAATAAGCCACTGGTATCAGGCAGTCCTATTAAGCATTCTAACAAGGAATTGGAAAGGGTACTAGTTTCTACATCTGTAGTTCCTGATTCTTTGAAAGCATCGGGTTCCGGGGCATCTAAAGAAGTTCGCAAGAGGTCACATGTTTCAGGCAGTCCTGGTAAGTTATCTTCTAAGTTGTCAGAGAAGGTAGTAGTTTCTTCTGCTGTAGTTCCATGTAGTTCTAGCACTAAACCTGGTCCTAAGAAGGTCAAATTAATGGGGTCAGCTGGGAAAAGTTCTGTGAAAATATCTGCCAAGACTAAACCTTCAGTGGAAGTTCAGAAAAAGGAAATCACACGTTGTTTAGATACATTTAATTCTGAAACTAAGACTGAGACAATGGATGATGGTGCTTCTAAGGTTTATTGTCAAGAACTAACAAAGGAAATGGACCCTACTGAGAATAATGTTACTGTGCAATCTTGTGAAATCATTTCCACAGTTGAAGTAAGCTCTGGCGAGGTTATTTGGAGGGATGATAAAAAGGCAATTGGTGAGAAGGTTCATGGAATCTGTGCAGATGATACTGTGGTTTCAGGCGCTGAGATTCTGGATAGTGTTCATTCTGATGGTAATTTGAATACTTCTCATTTGGATGGTAAGGATTTGAATGGTTATAGTTTAGATCAGGGAACAACTGGAACAATGTTGCCACTCACTAATGGTGGTGTAGAGGGATCTGTTCAAGTTATTACAGCTGCTGAGCATGGCACAAGCAAGGGTCGTTGTGATGAATTAGCATGCAGGGTGTCAGATGTTGTAAGCTTTGCAAATTTTGTTATTGGATTTGGGGAACATTTTAATGATGCTCATCCTTTAACCTTAGAAGATGGTGAGCAAATAATCCCTCCTACTGATTCTCTCGAGGGAGAGGCGATAGTGCAGAAGGTTGAGGATGAAGGACATGTTTTAGATGTTTGTGTGCATACTGAATATACTAAATTACTTGAGGGTAGTGGGAGTCAATCTTGCGGTGTGGTGTTGAATTCACATGCTGATGATATTTCTACTCCTTTACCTTTCAAAGCTAGTGAAATTGATTCTGAATCCATTCAACCTCTTGGGGCAAAAGATTGTGCCCCTAGTATGCAGGATATGGAAGGGATGCAGCAGCAGTGTGATCATTTGAATCTCGTGGACACTGAAGCTGTTGCTGTAGCCAGTTATGCAGATAAAAATGTTAAGGATCTTGTGCATTCTCAAGTCTCTGATATGGATTCTTTGACCGTGGTATATGATGCACAAGACTTAGGTTGCCCTGTGGATGCAGAACTGTCTGACTCTTGTTTCTCAGACCTTAATTTGTGCAATGATGATAGGGATAACAGCAACCAAGAGGAGCAGTTGACCACCTGGGATGACCCATCTGTGGTTTCTGTGCGACATTTGCCATCTGAAACTGAAGAAGTGAAGTCAGTTAGAGTTATGCCATGCCATCAAGAAATTTCTGAACTGTTGCAAGGAGGACTGTCACAGGAATCAACAAAACAAATTGCTCCGGTCTTAGGAGCTGTAGAAGAAGAATTAATGAGCAGGAGGGGCTTGCCAGAAACTGGTAATGTCAGAATTTTACCTAATAAGGGTAGCTTAGTGGTAAAAGATACTTCTCACTTTAATCGGAATCTGAGAAACAAGACGTGGCACCGGGCAGAAAGCACAGCTTCTGCTTCACCTTTACATGGAAACCTTCATAGTATTAGGAGGTCATTAGGTAAGCAGTCATCAAAAAAGCCAGAGAGGGTCCAGAATTCTTATATTCGGAAAGGAAACAGTTTGATTAGAAAATCACTCCCTGTTCAACAGCCACCTCAGCTTAAATCTGTGGGAAATGGAGAAAATAAAGTTCAGAGAGTGAGCAGCGAAGGCTTTGATGGTAAAACTGATACTGCTAGTCATCATACTTCTAACCCTTCTTTTGTAACAAAAAACACACCTAATTTACCACTTCAGATTAAGTCACCAAGTTTATCCTCAAATATTCCCGAAAATGATACTCATGATATCCCTGAGGCTCTGACTTCTGAAGAGGGCATTGAAACACGGGTCAAACAGCCCAAAAGTCAAATTGCTGATTTGGTTTTGGGCAGTAATATGGATGGTCAAAGCATTCAACCTCTTAGAAAATCTCAACCCTCTGACTCAATGAAGATAAGGTATGTAAAGAGAAAATCTAACCAGTTGGTTGCTGCTCATGAGCGGGATTCTGGTGATTTATCCACCCATGTGATTGATAAGGTCGAGAAAGTATCATCTTGTGTCCCATCTGATCTCTACTATAGAAAGAAAAAGAACCAACTTATTAGGAATGCTTTATGTGATCTACAGAAACAAGATGCCACAAGTCCTGCTGATAATTCAAATTCAGATGATCAGAGGATCTCCATAATTTCCTCCCTCAAATCTAGCACAAGAGGCCCTTTTAAGAAAAGATTGGATAAAGGTTAAGTTCTTTGAAATAAGTTTATTTTACATTATCGTTATTATCTTTGAAATCTCATTGTGTGGAATTTATGAATTTCTGTTCTCGGACATATATTTCAATGATGCTTCTGTCAATGCACATTAAATGCTTGCATGCCATTTGCTATTTATTTGATTGTTGTAGGGTTGCCAGTTTCTGGCTGAGTCCAAACTACAAAAGCAAACATTCTTTGCCTTGGCTTGTGATATTAGTTATTAGCCTCATGGCTTTGGATGTTGTGGCTCTAGGTTTCATGCTTGACTCCTGGAAGACTTCTTTAGGCACTTATTTGTGGATGCATATAGTTATGGACTCATTGTGGTTCTTGATGGACCTTTTTGTTTGTGACTATATTTGTTCATTACAATCATTTGCTGTTATTGTGCCATTTTTTGGTTCAATGTTCCTGGAGGGAAGAAGCAGAATGCTAACTGTAATGTGCTATCACACACCTGTGCGTACTTAACCACAAATGCTAGCTAAAGTAAACTTTGTCTCTGTTTTCACCCAAGCTCAAGCTTTTAAAGTAGAGAGCAAAACATGTAGTTTATTAATGTTTTTGGGTGGCGAACTTAGTTTTTTTATTGTTAACATCACACTTTAATGAAAGAATTTTGGTTCTGCTGAGTACACCAGATATCAATTAGTTCTTCAAATTTGCAGAAAGTGTAATGACTGTCATTTATTTGCATGGATATTGTCTTTATAGCAGAAGTTTGCTGTCATTCCATTTATACTAATTTGTGTTGACTTATACTGCAATTTGAAATTTTGAAATGAGCTCTCATTTGTTAGTGTTGGTTTTAAATTGAAATGATTTTTTGTTTTGGGCTCTATTTTTGTCAGTAGTGGCAGTTAGATACAAGTTGGTGCGGATTCAATTCACTGTTACATTTTTTTTCTTTTTCTTTTTTTGGGATAATATTTCCCTAGCTATGCATTGTTTCAAGTTTTAGAGCTGACTCTCATAATTTGTTAAGCTTGAGTCTCTTATGCAGTTCTACAGAAGAAATACAAACATTCCTCCCTTGTGTGGACATTAGGTGGCAAAGAGTCACAGAAAAAGGGTTTTTCATCAGCGAATAGTTGGAAAGTTCTACCATCTCTTTTTCCATGGAAGAGAGCCATATACTGGAAGAGTTCTAGTAATATTCCTTCTACTTTAAATAAAAATTCTTTGTCATTGATCAGGTCAGTTCTTGCATTAATCCTCCCCATTATTCTTCTTTGCTCTTAGTTTGTACTTATGGTTGTCTTTTCTTGCTGATCAGTAGACTTGCTTACTATACAAATATAACAGTTTCTTTTCTGATATTTTCAGTCGAAGACTGCAACTTTCAAGGCGAAGAAATACAGTCTACACTGTGTCTACTGATGGATTCTCTATCAGAAAGGCTGGAGTGATAAGTATTGGGGGATCCAGTCTTAAATGGTCGAAATCTATTGAGAGACAATCAAAGAAGGCAAGTGAGGTGAGTGGATAGAACATGGGGCACAGATTCTTTGTCTAACCTTTATCTCTGTTGCCCTCATGTACCCTGTTCATAGAGTTATGGGAGTTGGCGATATCTCTTTCAGATATCAATAGTCAACCTCATGTTATAACCATTTCCAATTGCTCTATTTTTTCAAGTGATATGGCTAAACCTTTTTAGGATGGCTATGCATGTGTAAATGATGACTTTTGGTGACATGAAACGGTAGTCTATCGTGCTTTTCTGATGTGTATGTGCCCCATGTTCTAATTGTGTTTGATAGACTTAAAATGGGAGATGCTAGAAACTTTAGAAAGAGATCCAGGTGGTCTTTTTTATTTCATCTTCTTTCACGGCTGCTTGCAAGTGCTTCTGATTCACATTTCGTTAAATGCTGTCCTATACTAGTTATCTTCATACACGGATAAAAAAAAGGAGAATTCATCACTGACATGATCCAACCAAGTTTCCTTGAGTGCTGGAAAGCAATTCATTGTTTGGTATTAACAGTCGTTTACTTTTCTTTTTGACATGTATGAGCAAAGATAATGCAATCTTCGTCAATTGTCCTGGAAAACCTTTGCAAGAGCACTGTTTGCATTTGTTTTCTGGCTTATGGTTAGATAAGAACACTAATTGGCCAGGATTTTAATAGAATTTCTGATTTGGTCTGTGCCACTGGGTTTATATGCGTGAGGAAGGCTGTATTCCTCCTAATGACAATTATTTCAAAAGCTGTTATCATTCAGCATTTACATTGAGCATCTGTCATGCGGAGGTTGAGAATTGGAACTTGATTGTTTCTCCAAGTGTAGTTGAAGTTGGGTTATGCTGTAAATATTTGACTGAGGGTGTAAGCTGTAACATTGTGGGTGAAGTTGAAGCTAGCTGTTTTAGTATGAAAAAGGTGAGGTGTGGTTGTTTTTGTTTCATACTCCTTTGGAGGAAGATTGAGTCTTGCTAGGTTTCAGGGATTAGATTGAGAAGGAAAATGATCGTTTTATACTTATAGAACAAGTAGACCTCTTGGTTCAGATGTTGGAGTTGATTTTAGCTGAAGATGCTTTTTACTATAGGACTTGCACAATGTGGAAGCAATTTAAGTTATCTGCTGAATTTTACTGGACTTGATTTGAATGGAAATATTTTAAGGTTTGCATTTCAAGTCAGGAAGTGTTTGCACTTGTAGTTTTGCTTTTGTTATTGGAAAGGATCGAGTAATTTGCAGTCAGTGAATGTGATGAGTTAGTTAATTCACTTTAAACATAACTCTTTCGTTATCGAAATAGTTCGCCTTATTTAAAAGATTTTTAACCTACCTATATGGAAAGATATTGATTATAAAGATTGACCTTGCAATTCCTCGAGATTATAGCCTCATTTAAGTTTAAAGCACAAGATTGTATGAATAGATATTTTTTAAAGCGGGGTAGATCTTGGCCCTTCCACTACCTTTAAAGTATTTTCCTATTGCACTTTATACAAAACGTGATTCACTTTAGCAAGGCTATGTATTTTGACTTTTGAGCAATGAAAGAGATTGTTGCCCTATAGAGAAATGTGATTAATGTTGTCCATTTTTATATTTTACACATAGATGGTGCTTGGTTGTGGTTGGAATGAGTTATGATAATTAGATGGAATAAAAGCTTAGAATTTAAATTTGTACATAAGGGAAATTTTTTATCCCAAGTTATGCATGAGATCTGACTTGGCTAATTTAGAACAAGTACTTCTTGGTTCAAGTTGAATTGGTCTAGTTTGTGGTTAACATTAAGGGTCGGCAATGTGGCTAGTACTAAATAGTATCCATGTTATTCTGATTAATCATGTTGTGGGGGAACAGTGATTATGGGGTGTATTCTATTCTGGTTCATCACATTTGGTTGATTATTGTGGAATTACATGGAAGTACCTGGTTTACAATCCAACTAAACACTGCCATTAAGTTTTCATATGAGTTGAACTTTTTTTTTTTTATCATAAATATAATGTATGTGATACATATTATTAGTTTGAAGTGTCAGTTTAAACCTGTCAAGATTCATAAGCATTGTTAATCTATATGGACCCCAATTGTCTACATGTTATGTAGAGTATGCTTGTTTAGCTACTTTCTATTGCTATGTTTCCTGCTGCTTTTTACACATGAAGTATATTGTCCTTGGAATTCATTTTGAGGATGTGACTCCTGCTATTGAGGATACTTAAGTTGCATGATTTTACCATGTTGTTTGAAATGTTTGCACTTTTAAGCACAGTTTATAGCTTCCATGCGGCCTGTTTTTAAACGGTACTGTTTTACAAGTGCATTTTTTGTTCAGTTCTTTTGGATGGAGTACTCTGTTTTTGCTTTTTGAAAACATTTATTGCTTGTTTTCTGTCTTTTCTTGTCAGCTAAATAGTTATCATATCTGTAGTCACTTGTTTATTACTCCATCAGTCTAGGTGTACTCTTGCAATTCAATCTGTTACTTCTTTGGTTTTCTGATTTTCATCAATATGCAAAGTGTTTCAAACATGTTAAAACTCTGAAAATTGACTATATCAAATTTTTACATTGATCATGGAGAATTTGGTATAAAGTAAAAACCACTTCTTTTCTGTCTCGGTCTATTGTAGGAAGCTACATTAGCGGTTGCAGAAGTGGAGAGAATGAAAAGGGAAAGAAAAAGATCTGCTCATCTTCGTTCCAACAAAAGAAATGGAAATTGTCGGTCACGTAAGTTAAGCTCTTAGTACTAAGATAGAATTTTATATTGACTATAATTTATTGCAGAAACCATTCCTTTGGACCAAGTTTGAAAAGTTAATAGTAACTGTAAAATAGAAATAGCATTTTTGATGTATTTTCTTAATGGAAACAATCTTCCACAATCTGCAACATGATAGTGAAGTTGTGTCAATCCTTGCCTTTTAGTAGCTGAAACATTTTCATCTATATAAGAAAACTCTGCTCTAGAAGCCAGTTATGGATTTTGAATGCTTCCAAGTGCTGTCTGATGTCTATTCTTGGGCATAGTTCCTACATGCTAATCTTAAATATTTTATAATCAGCAACTGCCAACTTAGGTATAAATTTCTTTTATATCAAAATGTCAGTTTTGTTAGAATGACTGCTGCACGCTGAAAAATATGCCAAAGGTTCATGCAAATGCTTGTCATGCTATCTTATTTATGACATTCCTTCCTGCTCATGCATGAATTCTTCTACTCTCTATATAACAACTGCAATGTTGTAGGTGAACGCATTTTTCGTGTTGGATCAGCTCGGTACAAAATGGATCCCTCAAAGCGGACACTGATGCGCATTTCAGGTATATATGTTTGAATGTTGGTAATGTTTATGAGATGTTTTTCTTGTTTTTATTAGATGACCTTTTTTGATTAGTACTTCAGGATCTGAAGGTAATTAACATTAGTTGCGTCATTGCTTATTATTTTCTTTTTTATTTCAATTTTTATCATGCATGCCTTCCTGGTACATGTATACCAATAAGGTTGGTGATCCTGGAAGTGAATTTTACTTTGATGACTTGTGTATTTGAATTATTTTTCAGCAGAACTTGAGTAAAACTCTTTATGCCTATTGGTAGATGTGCTATATTTGGTTCTGGTTTCATCGATACTAGTTTGGATACTATTGCTCCTATCTTTTACTCGTTTCTTACTTACACTCAAGGTGTAATTGAGTAGCTTGAGCGTGGCGCATAATTTTATTAAGCCAGCTGAAGCGCTTGATCTCAGCTTATTTTAACTGAGCTAAACCTGTGTCTTGGAGACTGCTTTAGCCGGAACAGCTGGGCTTTTTTTTCCATCTTTGGAACTTTAAGAACATGCACCTGTGACATGTGGCATCTCCTTGATTACATGAGAGTTTGGAATTGAAGTGGTGCTGGTTATGCTACAGAATGGCACTTATAAGCGTTACTGGTCATAAAAGCAATAAATGTGTATCACTCTTGTGTTAGTGTCAGGATTCGCTATTTTTATTTTCCGTTGGTTTTTACTTTTCCTATTCTCATTCGTGCTTCTTTAGATGTGACTATATTCTTTTAGGGCCTGTTTGGTTACTTGTAGTTGTAATGTAAGTGATTTTATATATAGATGATTGTTTGGTTTGATATAAAAGCTTAATTTGCATGTAAGTGAAGTTACATCTTACCTACTTTTACATTAAGTTGAAATATAGTATACCAAGTGGTGTCCATTCACTACTATGTTAATCTCATATTTAATTATAAAAATATTGAATAAAGTAAGTGGTCTTTAAATTTAATTATAAAAATATTTTTATAATTGAAAATATTGTATTGTTTTTGAAATTTGATTATAATTTTTTTTAAGAAATAAATTTAAGAAATATGAAATAATAAAATATAATAAATACTTTATTAAATTAATTAATTATTTTTACTTAAATTAATTTTTATGAAGAGTATTAAATAATTAGTAATAATAATAATAATAGATAATAAGGGTAATTTCACCATCGTATTTGCATGGTAACTATGCAATTAAACTTACATTAAACTAAACGAAGAAAAAGTAAATGTAATATTTTCAATTATAGCAAATCAAACTACAATGATGTAAGTTATACAATATTTTCACTTGCACTGGAACTTCTCTTGCATATAATTTCACTTACTAATAACCAAACAACCCTTGATGCATAACTTAAATGATTTTACAACCACAATTGCATAGACGAAATCTGTCGTATTTCTTAATTTTAACTTATTTTCCTTAGCTTGCCGTTCATTCAAGTGTTACTATTATGATTTTCTGCAAAATTAAATGTGATTTTTTGTTAAAGAAGAAATGCAGTTTATAGTAAAAAATACTTCCATGAAGTGAGTTTTTAAGTTATGCATTATGGGTTGTTTGGTTATTAGTAAGTGAAATTATATGTGAGTTATGCAGTTTATAGTAAAATTGAATGTGTAAAAAATACTGAAGTGAGTTTGAAGTGGGTTTAAAACTCACTTTAGTCTGAAGTGGGGAAATGATGGAAGTGACATGACTTTCATCATTTCCTGTGTTTATTTTGCAGGAAGTGTCACTTCCATGAAGTGCTCATTTTCCCACTTCCGGTGTAAGTGATGACTGACGATTGGGGATGGAAGCGTTGTGGCTGACCACCGCAACGATGCCACTGATGAAAGAGAGAATGCAAAAGAATATTGAATGTCTGGTCATCGGCGGAGGTCATCGGCGGAGGGGAGATCCGGCCACCGATGAAGATGTCCAACTAAGATCATGGCGCTTGAGGAGAAATCAGGTTGCGTCGGTGGAGAGCCAAGAACCCGAGGAACTGAGGAAAAGATCACGGGCCGACTTCAAGGACTTCAAAGGGGTCTTTGGAAGTGGGTGGAAGTGAGGGGGTTCACTTTCCCCACTTTAGTATAAAAAATACTGAAGTGGGTTTTAATTAAACTCATTTCAGACTGAAGTGGGGGAAGTGGCTAGTTCTCCCATTTCAGAGGAAAAGAACATCAGAAGTGGAGGAAGTTAGTCTACTTCCCCCACTTACACTGAAATCTACGCCCCCTTAGTAATTTGCTAATAAAACGCATTGATGGAAATTGACCAATTTTGTTATTTGTCCAGAATGCATGCCTTTGAATGATTTTAAAAGATCACCAAACCTTTTTCTGTTCAATTCCTTGCCTGTTTTCTTGCATTAAAAAAGAAAAGGAAATGGTTGAGAATACTTAATGTATAAGTTTTGCATTTATATAGCTTGATTGTCTGTTCCTTGATTAATTAATGAGCTTTTGACATAGATATTCTATGTTCTCTAATTTGATGTCCTTCCTTGCTTGGAGTCCATAAATCAAAAAATCAAAACTCTCTTTTCTTATTTGCATCTTGTGATAACATTATTGGCTTTATTGCACATAAACTTAAGGTGCTTCTTTTTGTTTTTGTTTTTTTAATTTTCTGTGAAGACGATCAGTTATCATTGGCTGCTGATCAACAAGGCGTCAACAGGCTAAGAACCTTTGTCCCAAGGAGATTGTTAATTGGCAATGATGAGTATGCCTTGTTTATATGGCTTTAGGTTTTCTTGAGCATCTAACCCATATTTTTTGAACATTTTGCAGAGAAAAACTTTAACTGCTTGTTAAATACCATTCAACAGGTATATTCGGATAGGCAGTGGCAATCAACTTGTTAGAGATCCAAAGAAGCTTATTCGCATACTGGCTAGTGAGAAAGTTAGATGGAGTTTGCACACTGCTAGACTAAAATTGGCTAAAAAGCAACAGTATTGCCAGTTCTTTACCCGATTTGGAAAGTGCAATAAGAATGGAGGGAAATGCCCATACATTCATGATCCTACCAAAATTGCCATATGCACCAAATTTCTCAGGGGCCTATGTTCGAATACAAACTGCAAGTTAACCCATAAGGTAAAGGGCGTTCTGTTTGCATGATATGATAGATGTGTGCTGGTAGTTTTTTATTTCACAATATTGTACTGATGAGCAGTGGTTTCTAATTCAAATTACCCTTTTGCAGGTCCAGCCAGAAAGAATGCCGGATTGTTCGTACTTTTTGCGAGGTGACTTGCGGTGAAATGTACAAGAGCTTTGTGCTAATTTATTGAAATGAGTGTCTAACTCAAATTTTTTGCTTTTTGCAGGCTTGTGTACTAATATGAATTGCCCATATAGACACGTTAATGTGAACCCCAAAGCTGTTGTTTGTGAAGGTTTCCTCAAGGGTTACTGTGCTGCTGGAGATGAGGTATGCAGCCTTGGTTCTAAAATGCTGATCAACTTTTCTATAATTTGGGAATATTTTTCTTCGTAGTTTTTTTCTCTTTTTTCTTTTTTTATTAATTTATGTTTGATTTGATTTGTGTACTTTCCTCCAAAAAACATGGGTCAAGCCATAATCTATTAATTTTGTACACATCTCTCTTCTTTCTTGCTCTACTTGTAGTTTTTTTTTTCTCTTGCCCTTCCAAGTGCTTGCTCAAATATAGTCAATGTCTCAATTACAACCAAATAATGTGTTAAACCCATCCCATTCTTTTACAAAAAATTCTGATATTCACTTGAGTTGTGGCAAAACATTTGATATTGATGAGAGCATGTGTCTCTAGGTTCTTATCAATTCCATGCAAATCTTGTTCAATGTGTATTTCTTTTCTGTCTCCATGGGCAGTGGATGGATTCATGTCCTGTTTTCAACAGCTACTTTTATATTGTGTTCTGCTGACACTAAGTAGCTAATGAGGAAAGAGTGAAATATACCTGACTGTGGTGGGTATTGCAAAAGAAAGTCATTCTAAAAGCTTGTCCTGAAGTATATAATGGTTGTTATGTGTGCCTGGTTGAGTAGATGGTAGTGAATATGGGAGTGAAATCAGTCTATGCAGTAAAAGCAGAGAGGTGTTTTTGCCACACAATCAGTTTTGGAGGTGCTCTATCATATTCAACTCCGGGCTGCATTAGTGTATACTACATTTAGCAGAAAAATGGCAATAGTTAGCATTTCTACAACCTTTGCTTGATACAGGTTTACTTACTGACAGCATTAACTAACTGCATGTAACTTGTGTAGATGACTGAAATTGCTTTTGTTTGTAAATTAAACTTTAAATGAAGCAAACTGGAATTTTTGTCTGAGATTGCATGGTTAGACTTTTCCAAATCATCTTGTCGTTGAAATTTAACATGTGTGCCATACGATGAAATTTTTATTAATATAGGGAAGCTCATCATGAATTATTTGAATTCTACATGCTTGTTATTTTCAATCCTTTTGTTGTCTTGCCCCCTTTTTTTAAAGAAACATGTACATGTCAAGCTTGAGGCATTTTCATTGAAATCATGATAGTTAGGAACGAACTTAGTCTAGCTTCATTTGATCGGCGCTTTCTTTCTGTCTCTCGATTTTATTCTTTACACATGTTTTGAAATAAGAATAAAAGTTGATCTAATTACTGTTTCTTTTGAGCAGTGTTGCAAGAGGCACACTCATGTGTGCCCTGTCTTTGAAGTTACAGGGAAGTGCCCACAAGGCTCTAAGTGTAAGCTTCATCATCCAAAGAGTATAAACAAGACGAAGAAAAGGAAGCAGGCTACAATCCAAATTTCCAGTAACAAGCGCCGCTACTTCGGCTCCAGCATTACTGATGCTGTTAAACCTCTTAGCATTGCTTATGATAAAAATGATGTGGATGGTGGGGACCTCTTTTGCTGCGATGGCCGGTTCACCGATTTTATCAGTCTCGATGCTAACAGCGATGAAGATGGTGCCGAAGTTACAGCTTCTATGGACTCTCCCACATTGCCGTGTGATTCTGAGCTCTCTGACCAGCAACCCGAGGATGTTGAAGCTCTCATCAAGCCGGTTCACCTTCTGTACACAACAAAACTAACTCCTCCCTCTGCCTATCTGTGATTTAGATCCATATTCTTTTTTGATATCCTTTTCCTCTCTATATCCATACAGGCTTAAAATTTTGTTACAGGTTGCCGAGCGGCTTTCAGATTTGCCATTGATTCGTTCCTGCAGAGGCCTGTGTTCGGAGGGTCTGCTGCGCCAGTAACGTCTGAATGCAATGTTGTAGATGTTGTTCTGGAAATTTAAGAATTTCTTTTCTTTGGTTTTTTTCTGGTTATTTTTACCCTTTTGCTGATTATAGAATAGAGAAAAAAGATGTAATTAGTTATAGTTTGTTTTTGTGACAAGCAAAACTTGATGCTCAAGCATACAAAGGATGAATGAGTCGAATCTGGAAACCTAAAATTTTATGCATGTTTTTGTTCAAGTTGTGTGATTAGTGAGTTAAATGAATGACTGATGATAAATTTGTTAATTTTATACTCATTCTATGGCTATATATATATATATATAAAGCAAATATGTTGCTAGTCGAGGACAGATAAGTACAGAGGTGTTTTTTTATAAATTCTCACTATGCAACCCTAGAGTGTTGGGAGAGTGCATTTCATATGGATCTTCTACAAGGTATTTGCCTTTGTTAAGAGGGCTTAAATTTAGGTATTTGCCTCTATTAAGAGGCTCAAATTTGAGACTAAAGACAGATTAGTGTGGAAGTGTTTTTATAAATTCTCTAACTATGCAACTCTAGAGGGGTGAAATAGCGCATTTCGTATAGTCCTATAAGGTATCTGTGATCCTTCAATGACAAAGTGGTAATGTTATGTTCCAATGCCACATATAAAAATAACATATGAGGGTGTTATTTAGAAAACACACCCATAAATCATTTTTTATTTAACTCTCCGTGAATGGTAAAAATATAAATGCTCCAATTTCGCAGCTTAAATTTTTACTTGTTCGAGATTTTTTTTTTTTATTTACACATTATTTGCATAGATAAATAGCTATTATCACATTATTTGAAAAAAAATTGTTTGACATGTATTATATTAAAAAGCAAACATTTGAAAATTTTGCAGAAGTAAACTTGGATACACGCATCCTAAACCCTATTATTTGCATATATTTAGGGATCACAAAACCCGAGCTGATCTGGGCTAAAAAATTTATTTATATGTCCATATATATAAATTTATTTTAGGTTTTCATGAATTTCACATCTTTTTACTTTGCATTTGTAAGTATGTAGGGGAAATTAGAAAAAATAATGGTGTGGCAGGGTGAGGCTGGGCATGAAAAAGAAAACAACAATAACTATTGTGATATTAAGAATACAACTATTTGGGGTGGGCTGCAATGGGGCACATGGTGGGGATGGTTTAGGCACGGCAGTGGTGGCAAAGGGCTGTTTCATTGCCATCCCATATGTATTATTTTTAAAGAGCATTTGCTACAAAGTTTAATATGATTTTTAGGAATATAGATTTCTCGGAATAACAAACATAGAAATGCTTCATTCCCCGTTTATTTACAAAAAAATATTATTGGGAATATACTACTAATATTAAACATTAAAACTAGTCTTAGTGTAAATGGGCAATTGGCAAAATTAAAAAAAAATAAAAATAAATTTTATTAAATAAAAACTTATATCATAAAAATAAAAAAAATATAGAGAGATTAATCATAATACTTAATATGATTATGTTAATAAAATAATAATGATAATAACAACAGTAATAATAAAAGAAATGTTTTAAATATAATTTTTTAAAACGTTCATGAATTATGAGGCTCAAAAATTCATGGGGCTCGGCTTTGATGGTAAAATAAAATTAATATAATTTTATAATAATATTATAAATCATTTAAATAAGAAAAAGTTTTTTATATTTTGAATAAATTAAAATTCTTAACAATACGATTGTATAAATAAATCAAGAATGGACAATTTCATATTAGTCCTTGAAACTTTTTCAAACTACCCGTTCAATCACTTTAAAATAAATGTTTTCACGCTCTAAAGAGAAAAATCAACTGAAAAGTTGTATAAACATTTACGAAAGAAAAAAAATTTCATGAGATTTTCAAGATTTTAGATGTAGTTTTATAATTTATTTCCAGGTGAAACTAAAAAGGAAAATTACAACAAGAGTAGGGGTCATGTTGCAAAATAACCCTCCTTCTAGGAGAGCTTCCTTTCACCTCCTGTTTTCAAACTAGTCAATTAAAAAACCTCTTCATTCCTCTCTGCTATAAAAATCATCAGCCGATTCTTCGTTTTCTCAAACTCGTTCTCCATTCTTTGAAACCCTAACCGTAATCCATGGCCTCTGTCGACGAATCCAATCCCACCTCCTCCGCCACGTTGCGCCATCGATCCGTGCGCCAGTGCCTCGGAGCCGGAGTGATAGCCGACGTCCTCCTCTGGAGACGCCGGAACACCGCCATCGCTGTCTTGGTCGGCGCCACCTCGGCGTGGATCCTCTTCGAGCTAGCTGGATATAGCCTCTTCTCCCTCGTCGCCAACGCCCTTTGCCTCCTCGTCGCCATCCTCTTCTTCTGGGCCCGTGCTGCTTCCCTCCTCAATAGGTACATACATGTCTTGGATTCCGCTAAAATCGGTTTTATTGATTCTTTGATTCATTGCGTTGGGGAATGGTTGGACCCAGGCCGTTGCCCCCGCTACCAAATCTGGAGATCTCGGAGGAGGTTGCTGGGAAGGTCGCCGTGGAGGCTCGGATGTGGATCAATCGGGCTTTGGCCATTGCGAGAGATATTGCGATTGGGAGAGATAAGAAGGTTTTCCTTCAGGTTTATCCTTTTTTCTGAGCCCTTTGTTACTTTGATTGTGTTTCTGATGGCGGATTAGCTGAGTTTATATGATGTTATTTTGAAGGTCATTTTGGTGCTGTGGGTGGTGTCAACCATTGGGGGCTTGGTTAATTTCTTCACATTTGTTTACATTGGTGAGTTTTAATTCTGAAAATTTTGGCCATTGCGTTGATCTTGAAGTAGTTTTTTTTTTTTGTTGGGTGTGTTCTATTGGATGTTGCTTTGTTTTGTTGCAGGAGTTCTTCTGGCGCTCACTGTCCCGGTGTTGTATGACAAGTACCAGGATCATGTGGATGAGAAGCTTGGTGTGGCACACAAGGTGCTGTTGAAGCAGTATGATGCCATTCTGATCAAGACTGGAAGAAAATCTAGCAAGGAAAAGAAGACTCAGTAGCAAGCATCGGTTAGTTTCCATCTGTCTAACTTTGTTTTCTTATGAAAACATAGATACAAGCAGATAGTAGGCATTGACACTGATTTTCCATCTAATTATGGTGCCAAATTGTCACATATTTTATTTTATTTTTTTTATGATTGTTTTGCTATTGGGTTTCAAATGCTGTATAGCCACTTAGTGACCATTCGCTGCCAAATATAGTTTGATCTTGGCAAATCATTGACATTAAATAGTGTGCAGTGCCATACTAACATATTGCCTCAACCTGGCTGGTAGTTTACACAGATTAGTACAGAAAAATGAATGATGCATATGCTATTATGCTAATATGAGAGTGGCAGAACTCATCTTTGAGGTGTGAGGTATTTCTTATTTTCTTATTGCTGCTGAATGAGAATTTTTGAAAAATTGGTACAATTGAATCATTGTAATTTTATCTTGTGCCATTTACTAGTATTTTAGTTTAAAGATATTACGCCAATGTTTTTTTGTAGTTCTTTGTTGGAAAGTGTTTTACAAGGTCGAAGTAACAAAGCAAAAGAATAATTTGCTACATGATCTTTCTCGTTATTATCAACTTTCCACCAATCAATTATCACTTTTTGCTACAAATTTCTCGTAGTGCCACATTTTAATATGTCCCAGTCAAAACACCAGAGAAAATTTTAGCTCAATTTCTAGATTTGTAGCTTAAGGTGTAGATTTTAGATTACTTTCTAGTATTTAGTAACTAATACTGCTAAATTGGAATATATGCCATTAATTCTACTGGTATCTGTTTTGTAACTTAAAGAAGGAATATGGATATAGTCTACATCATGATTTACTTGTCTGTAGCAAATATGATGCGCTGTAGTTTCATATTGATGTAGTGTTGTTTGAAACTTCAGATGTAATTTAATTGGTATATGATCAATTGGCACCTTTTGGATTATTACTTGCTTACCACTTTTTAGTTTGATGCCGAGTGTTGTTGGGCAATGTTGATGTCCAACCTACTTTGACATTTGAAGGGGGTATGGGGCTCAATTAGGGCTTTTACCATTTGAATGTGAAGCTAGAAAGTTCCTCAATGGAGGTTCTTCTTATGTTAAATGTTTTATCAATTTATATGGCTCTTTCTTTGTTCATCAATGAATTTCATCCAATGAAATTGTTGGGAATGGTCATTTCATTGTGATGATTTAGTTTTGATTGTTGAAACTTTTAACTTCACCTTTGATAACGTCTTGGGCTTTCATGTTTTCAATGTTGGGATTCCATTCACCCAAATAGTTTGTTGGACTGCAGTGGTTGGCTTTATGAAGGTCTCACACTAATGTTGACAAAAATATTCAGAAGAAATATGTTTACATGCTATTGATCCAAAGATGAAGGTGATTATGAAGAAACAATTCTCATCCTTCTCAAGAAATAATGTTTACATGCTATTAATCCAAAGATGAAGGTGATTAGGCAGAAACAATTCTTATCCTTTTCAACTTAGTAAGTCCCCTTAAAGTTGGAATCTCTTTTCCTGGTTTCCCCTGTATTCCCATGTTCTCCATCTAAAACGATTGAGCTGTTGTTTGGAAAATTTTAGTGTGGCAGCATCATAGTAAAATGATGTTTCTTTTTTGCCTATGGTTTTAAATGCTGTTGAAATGAAAAATCTCATGATTTATTGAAAGTTAAAATGGTGTTTATTGATAGTAAATATCATCTTGGACTGCAGAACTACAGTCTTGCATTTGACACCGCCTTATTTACCTTATGGTGACAACCATCATCTGACACCAAAATCTTCGAAAGTTAGACACAGAAGTTCTGTTATTTTTGCTGTGTATGAACTGCCTTCTCATCATTTACTTTTCTGAAGTGATCAACTTCCAATTTTGAGTGTCTCTCTTGCTTTGATTTCAATCTTGTTGTTGCAGTAAGCTTCAATATGTAATTTTCTACTCTGTTTTATTTGATCAGGATTCTGTCTGAGCTTAGATTCATAATCACACGACCAGAGAACCCTTGAGTTGTGGCCGGGTTTTCTTAGTACCACTGGATGTTCTCCAGTTGTGATGTTGCATAATTTTTTGTTGAGCTTGTCATCAATTTTACCTCTGTGAAGCAATCAACTATAAGACTTGATTCAAAATCGCGATTTTATGATCTAGCTAAATGGGCATTTCCTTTGATGCCTTGAAGAATTCCCGTCTGTACATTTTATCGCCGATATTTTCTGTCCTTGGTTGTTTTTCTAAATAATTTTCAACAGCTAGTTTCTGACAAACTCAAACTTGAAAGATGAGAAAGCTTGAAGGAGAACATTGATGGATGGAAACCTCTAGTATCTGCTTTTTATGTCAGATTATGTTTTAGTACAAAATTTTTTAGTTAAAATTTTTCTATGGGGTTGAGTTCTATTGGTGACTTTGCCGATCAATTTATTAGGTTAACTGTTTAGTTTTTGGCTAAATCAAGGGTTGAATCTTGATTTTGAGGATGAGGAAAATTTATTAAATTAGACTACTGTCACCGAAAATAAAAGTAAATGAATTTAAACTATGTTGTTGATGTTTTATAACTTAATGAGCAATCTATTTTCCCATACAATGTATTTGTTCTTGCCACAAGCAATGTTTTGATACACCTTTCTTTTGTGTTGGCCGTAACTAGCAGCTCGGCATAGTCACGGTGATTAAATTGAGGTATGTAGAAGGGAATATTAGATATAGTATTAAATATAGGTGATCTAATTTTTTACTAGATTTTTATTGGATGCCTTTAAATTTAAAATCTATAGATGTTATAATAGTTATAGTTAGACACAATGATAAATAGTGTCAAACAATACTGGATAATATATAATAATAAAAAAATATATAATATTTTATACCATATTTATATAAATAATAGTTATTTAATCATGATTTAAGATGGTATTATTGTTGCAAAAGTTTGGGTTTCACTCTTTCAAATAACGATCATATTATGCTGCACTTTTTAAAATTATAATTTAAGTAAGTAAATTAGCAACTATTATCATTAAATGAGTCTTTTAAAGTCATACTATAGTGGTAGACGATGGAATTTTTTGTCACCTGGAATTTGCACTACGCAAACTTCTTTCTTCTTCAACGTTCTTCTTCTCCGTGTGCGTGTGTTTTAATGATTTATAAATAACGCCTTTTTGTTGTAAAAATTATATAGGTATATAATGAAATGTTTTTTAAATTATCATTTTGAGAAGAAAAAACAATTGTGAAGAATTCCTTGTTCATATGGCACATTGTTATGTCATCAATTCCAATATATATATATATATATATATATATATATATATATATTTTGTGGTTATTAACTCATGATAATGGAACCTCAAAATACGTAACACGGACAAGCATATATGTATATTTTTAACTTTATACCATTTGTTCTCCCAATCACCCATTTAAAATAAACAAAGATATAAACTATCTAAATATATAAAGATTAACATTTTTTAATAATAGAGATAGAAACAAACACCCTGGCAAACTACGTAACATTAAAAACCAAAAGTCCAAATAACCAAAAAAAAAAAAAAACAAGAAGAACCCACGTGAGCCTGGTCAACGTTAGGCGGTTACAAATAACCCGCGAAAAGAAACAAACGCGTTAACGAATATTTCACCAAGAAATAGAGCCTTGCAAATCCAATTATGGAAACACTGCTACTCCGACCGTTACATTTAAAATTCCCAATTTTATATCTTCCCTAAAAATAAACTTTCTTCTTTTTCTTCTTCCTCCTCCTCTCATTTTCACAGGTTGGTTTCCTGATGATCCCTACATTCACAAGGACTCAGGAAGCCTTCCTTTGATTCTTGGTACTTATCTTTTCAATGTATGCTTTTTTGTTAATTTTCTTTGGATTCCAAGCCCTTGTTACTCAATTGTGTTTTTGTTTTGATTTACAGGGATTGGATCACAATGTTATGCCATCTTTTCTTTGTTCTCTTGTTGTTCAATGAAGCATTTGGTGCTAAACATGCCAAACCAGTTGTTCAATGGCAGACATTGAGTGGTATGCTCATTTTTAACTCATGGATTTCTGAAATTATGACATTTTTATTTTTACTTAGTTTTGGATTGATTGTTTTTCACAGGTGATGCACCATTAGTGATAGCTCGAGGCGGCTATTCGGGCCTTTTCCCGGACTCGAGCCAGTTTGCGTACCAATTCGCAATATCGACTAGCTTGCCTGATGTGGTCTTGTTCTGTGACCTTCAACTCACAAAAGATGGTGTTGGCTTTTGTCACTCAGGCCTCCAATTGGATAATTCTACCACAATATCACAAGCATTTCCAAAAGGACAGAAAACTTATCCTGTCAATGGGGAGGATGTCACTGGATGGTTCGCAATTGATTATGTCTCGAAGGTTTTGTTCGATAAGGTTTCGTGTATGTGTCTGTTTTCTTGTTATATAATTTATTCTTTTTGTAGTGGATGGATTATATAGACTGAGAGTTTTTGCAATGTTTTTTTTCTTTGTGTTTGATATGGAAGTGATTCAAGGCATTTTTTCTCGGCCAAGCGTGTTTGATAATAGCCAATCCATGATGAGGGTTGAAGATGTCGTGGCCATGCAACCCCCGTTATTTTGGTTGAATGTCGAAGTAAGTGATTTTTACTGTTTTCTTCCTTTCTCTTAGACTTTTTGGATGATATGTCATGAACTTTCTTTAAGATATACAACGATGTTTCCAATCACAACAGTCATTATATGAGCTGTTTTCATTGTAGATATTTGCTGGTTATCAACTTTGGTGTAGTTTTATTTCATTGTTGTTTGACATTTTTTTTTTCGCTTTTCTTTTTTGCAGTATGATAACTTCTTTAAGCAACGCAAATTAGACATAGCAAAGTATGCGCTTGGATTATCAAATCAAATGCCAATAGATTTCATCTCTTCTCCGGAAATCGATTTCTTAAAAGGTCTAAATGGCAAAGTTGATGCAAGGAATACAAGGCTCATTTTCAAATTCCTAGAAGCCGATAAAACCGAGCCCTCAATGAAGAAAACATACGGTTCCCTTTTGAAGGATCTTCTGATGATCAAGTCATTCTCTTCTGGAATTCTTGTCCCGAAGGAGTACATATGGCCGGTCGGTAAAGATCTTTACTTGGAACCTGCAACAACCCTTGTACTGGATGCTCACAAGTTGGGTCTCGAAGTTTATGCTTACGGCTTCGCAAATGATGCCCCCGCAAGCTATAACTACAGTTATGATCCTTCGACAGAGTACTTGCAATTCGTTGATAATTCAGTCTTCTCTATTGATGGTGTGCTCACTGACTTCCCTTCTACTGCATCACAAGCTATTGGTAATGCTATTCCCTCAATATAAACAGAACTAGTTACATTTATTATATTGTACATATTTGCGATGATTTGCTATTGATCACTATCTTTGGTTTTGTCACAGCATGCCTGGCGCACAACAAGAAAAACATCGCTCCACCAATCAAAGGTGAGTTACCAGCTAAATTCACACCGGATTCTGTATAAGCATATAATCAATGTTGTTAATTATAAAATGCAGATAAACCTCTAATTATATCACACAATGGCGCAAGCGGCGTCTATGCTGGATGCACTGATCTTGCTTATCAGCAAGCAGTAAATGACGGTGCCGACATAATTGATTGCTCGGTTCAAATGACAAAGGATGGAGTTGCATTCTGTTTGGACTCTGCAGATATCTCACAAACTACAACGGCAATGACTTCTTTCATGTCGTACTCCACCGTCATCCCCGAAATACAGAAAGACAATGGCATCTACTCTTTTGCGCTCACTTGGGCTGAGATTGAAAGCTTGAAACGTAAAGTCCTCAATCTTTGCCATACTTTTTTTTTCTCCCATATGAGATTTTCATTGAGTTCTAATTATTAACATTGTTGGCATTGTTTAAACAGCAAGTCAAACGCGATTACCGTCATCAGGACTGTCTAGAAATCCTGCAATGCAGAATGCCGGAAAGCTCATGACACTTTCTGAATTCCTAGACTTTGCAAAGAACTCATCAGTCCCTGGAATTTTGATTTCTATAGAGGCAAGTTCATCCTCACAGTTTCATAATTATAACTTCGGCTATTATTAACTGAAGATTGTTATTGTAATCAGAATGCTGCTTACCTTGCTTCAAAACAAGGCCTAGACATCGTCAATACTGTAATGAGCAACTTGACTGCTGCTAGTTATGATCAGCAAACACTACAGCAAGTTTACATTCAATCTGACGATACTTCAGTTCTTGAGAAGTTTAAGAGTGTTTCGATTTACAAGAGAGTGCTAATGATCAAAGAATCAATCAGCGATGCGCCGAAGCCGTCAGTAACTGAAATTAAGCAATTCGCTGACGCTGTTAACCTCCCAAGATCATCGCTCGTCTCATACTCAGACTTCTTCCTGTCGGGTTTCACTCCAGTGGCCAAACAGATGTTCGCTGCTAACATTTCCGTCTTTGTCTCAGTTCTCAGAAATGAGTTCATGGCATTGGCTTTCGACTATTTCTCCGACCCAACTGTCGAAGTTGCTACTTATGTTCTCGGTCTTGGATTGGATGGAGTTGTCACTGAGTATCCTGCCACTGCAAGTTCATACATGAGTAAGTTCTTGCATTCTTTTCTTCTTATCATAAAAACAAAAAACAAAAGAAGGTAATGATGAAATGTTTGGATGAATGAAATGGTTGCAGGGAGTCCATGTTTCTACTCAGATGCAAACTTGCCATACACCATATTGGCAGCACAACCTGGATCTTTACTCCAATTAGCACCACCAGATGCATTGCCACCAGCTCAACCTCCTGCTCCGGTGCTGCAACCTGCTGATGTTGATGATCCACCATTGCCTCCAGTTGCTAAAAACAGTAACAGTGATTCTGCTCATCCTTCTCCTCCTGCTTCTTCTCTTCCTTCTTCTCCACCCAATCATGCTTCTCTTTTTACTGCTTCTTCTTCTGTGTCTTTCTTCATTGTTTTCTCCTCCTTCATGTACTTGTACTTTAGCTGCCATTGATTTTTCATGTCCTTTTGCTGCTCTGCTTCATTAATTTCATTCCTTGAATCTCTTTTTCATTCTCTTGTTCATTGTTTTATGCGTGTGTGTGTGTTTAGATGCTTTTACCTGCAACCCCTGTAAAATAAGGAAATTATCTGCCACTGGTTTTATGCTCTCTAATTGCTATTATTTTATAAAATAAAATTCAATCTAAAAGTATTTAATTTTTATTGGTGTTGGTTGAGATGTAAATGAAGTTGTAAAAGATAAAAAAAAAAATGAAAAATCAATTTAATTTCAGACTATTATTTCACACGGGTTTGTGCACAATTCTTTTATTACGAAGGAGTTAGCTAAAAAGTTTATAATCACATAAAGAAATAAGAAATGAGTTATTGATAAAAAGTGACAAGTAGTTTTTATATGAAATATTTTGTTTTCTAACTCAATATTATGAAAAAATACAAAAAAAAAAAGAATAATAAAAGATATTTATTAAAAATTTATAAACTAAATTCATTAACTTTAATTTGCAAGACATATCATATCAACAATGAAGTGTTCAAAGTACTCTGTGCTTATTGCCAGCCAAAAAAATACAAAAAAAAAGAATAATAAAAGATATTTATTAAAAATTTATAAACTAAATTCATTAACTTTAATTTGCAAGACATATCATATCAACAATGAAGTGTTAAAAGTACTCTGTGCTTATTGCCAGCCAACATATTAAAAATAATAATAATAAATAAATAAATAAATAAATAACATATATACATTTATGTATAATGAATTTAATCAATTAGATACATTGTGCCAAGAGATGAATAAATAAATAAATAAATAAATAAGGGCCAATAATACCGGTGTTTCTAGGGGGCGACTAGCAAAAATACTTGGAATAGTTTCGTTATACCCCCTGACATTAAGAAAATCACAAAAGGCCACATAAACTCACTATTGAACACTCTACTCAGCTCTCCAACCCTCTGTGCTCTTCCCTTCCGCCATGGCTCTCGCTTCTTGCTTCCTTGGGACTCGAGCTCTTCATGGCTCCCTTTCCCTAACTCATGCCTTCTACGCGGCTTTGTCTTCTCCGCCATCACTCCATGGCATCAGCGTCCGGCGCCTTCTTGCACCCTCACAACCGCTTGGTTACTCGTCCGGTTGGTCCTCTGAGACGAGGCCAAGGTTCCATAGATTGAGCTTGGTTTCAAGGGTGGAGAAGAAGGATGGAATCTCCTCGCCCTCTTTGTCTAGACGGGAAGATGGCGGAGCATTTGAGGTTTTGGCCTCTTTCGCTTTCTCTATTTTTTTTTTTTAAATTTTATTTTGTAAATGTTGTTGCTTGGGTGCTTGGATTGAGAAAAAAAAATGGAAAAAATGAAAGAAAAAAGGTGGAAATGTTTATTCTGTTTTATGGATTGGGCGGATGGATGGAAATGTTGGGATTCAGGGGAACAAAAAAAAAACTTCTTTAATATGTCCTGAAAAAGAGATTTAATGCCGTCTTAGTTACGTTTGAGACAATGAATAAAATAAGCTGATTTGATTATGCATTTACGGAGGATATATATATATATACACTTTAAGTGGAAGAGGGAATTGATGGAGGTGGAAGGACAATTGCGAATTTAAAGAAGGATAGTCGAAGTTCCAGTTGGTACTATGAAAAATGGCACGTGAAACTTGCTAGAACAATTTGTTAGTGTTGGGAAGTTTCTTCATAATGTTAAAAATATAAGAGGAAGGAGGTACAGCCAATTGTTGTGTTCTGTTAATCATCTATTGCATTAGTTTGTCTTATGGGAGAGCAGAATCTCTCCTAGTTGAAGCAATTGAAGCATCATTGGATTGTCTTTTTTAGCCCCTGTTCCTGAAGAAGATTACTGTTGTATCAAGGTAAATGTATCACTGGTGTAATAGTCCTCAGTGACGAGAGTACCATCCGAATACCAGATAGAAGTATAACATGGTACCTTCTCACCTTGTGATTTATGTATTTCTTAGAAAGCTTGAAAACTGTTAAGGCTGAGATAAAACTTACGGATGGTCAAATGAATGTGTTTTGTGTTTTAATTTTCTTTTTTGTTTTTGTCAGAAAAGCTTCTGCAATCATGATTCCACTATTAAAGAAGTAAATTATGAATCTCTAATCATATGATTGCTTTATTTATTTCCTCCAAGAGCCTTGACTCTTTATAAATTGTAATGCTAGAGTTAGAATGCATATATCCTGTTCTTCCTTTAGTTGCTATGGTCTCCATCATTTCAAAGGTAGTGTTGATTCATTTAGTCATTTATTTTTATTTTTGTTTATTGTTTTTATTTTTATTTTTTTAATCTGCGGATATTGAAAGTTTGTAAGTTTATGTGAGTTACAAACTTTTTATTGCCTTAGCATTCACTTGGAACGATCATCTTGTGATAGGATCTTGAAGATGGATCTGGACTATGTGATCCCTTATGTTCGGTGGATGACCTGAGCTCACAGGAATTTGAAGCTAATTACCAGCCAAAAACTGATCTTTTAAAAGCGTATCGTTATTCTTGCATCAGCTTTTGCTGGTGCAGTTGCAATAAATCATTCCTGGGTAGCAGCTAATCAGGTTGTTGATTCCTTTCAGCTATTATTTTATGAAATATTGGCATATTCTTTCTGAAGATAGAACTGTTACTTAGCAGGAATGCTAAATTGTAAGATATAAATTTAGATATGCTATAACTACCATAGAAATTAAATAATTTTTAATTGTAAATATTGTTAACTTTTTGTTTCTGATGATCCAGGACATTGCAATGGCATTGGTTTTTTCCATTGGATATACTGGTATAATTTTTGAGGAATCTTTGGCATTTAACAAAAGTGGAGTTGCATTATTGATGGCTGTTAGTTTATGGGTTATCAGGAGCATCGGGGTAAGGATCACTTCAAATTTTAGTCAAAAATAAGTGCTGCTTACATATGCTAAAACAAATTTGTCAAATCTTACCTCTATTATTTCTCATTGCCATCATAAATATCTCTGTTACAGTGTTCAATGTTTTCTGCATATCATCTTCCAGTCTGCTGCCTGGTTGTACTAATTCAGTGATCACTGATTATTCTGTTTATGCCAAGAACTTTGACAAATGCCAAGAATGTCATCATTATAGGAAACTTTTGAATGAGATGGTTTGTTGGATACATTGCTGAAGCTTCAGCTGACTCCACCTAACAAGAAGCTCCAACATTCTTCATCCATATTTTAGGATACCTTCCTGCCTACCAAAAGTCTTTCTTAATTATTCTAGCTTCTGAAGTCAATAAGGAAAATCTCTTATAAGTTGTTCTGGCTGTTATTTGAGAGGCAAAGAACTTGTAAAAGTTAGAAGGATTATGTTAACCATAGTAACCTAAACCAAGATGTTGATAGGATGATCGGGATAATAAAGTGCAAAAGAGAAAAAAAAATATAATATAATAGAAACAGTGCTACTATTACTCAAATGCATAGCAAGTTTTATGGCTTTATGCTGCCATTTGCTTCAGTAGAAAGCTGTCTCATTAATTGCATTTTGAGGGAAAACTAGATTTCCTTTCTTTCTTTAATTTTCTTAAATAGGAATATTTTACAATCGGTATAAGTTACTTGGCTCTAGGTTTCTAAGATTAATGGTTAAAATTTGTGCTCTCTTTTTTTGTTACATGTTGTGATGAAATTTAGAGTCTGTGTTCTCATACTTGTGGAGAATGAACTTCATTGAAAGAGAATCACGGTGAAGGGTTTTTGATCAATTGATTGCTTTTCACTTGTGACATGCTAATTAGGAGAAAATGAGAAGCTTATTGACTTTAACCTACATCTTGTTCCAAACAGGCTTGGGTGGTAGAACTTTGAGAAAAGACTGTCATCTTGCTTTTTCTTGTTTGTGAAGGTGCAGCTTATTAATTGGCCTTGAAAATTAAGTACGGATGAACCATTAAGATGTTTTTGAGCCCTAAATTAGGAAGTATATTTCCTCATAATTTCTTGCCTAGGAAAGCCAACTTAGTATACTATGATCAAATGTACACTAAGTAAACCAAGACACAGGCTGATCTCCTGTAATATAGTGTCAAGTCTACATGCCAAAAGATGGAGCAGAATGATTAGATAATGAGAACACCTAGGAAATTCTAAGCATTGGGCTGCCAAAGGCATTTTAAGTAGTTGATAAAAATAAAGAGAAAATTAATTCTCCACTATTGTGTTGACTTTTGAATAAGAATGTCATTGTTCATTCACTGGTTTTTGGCACAGATCTAGGACTCATTACGTAAAACAGCATCTATTCCATTGTGCTAACAGGTTTTGATGGTCTCCACGTAAGTTCTGTTGATTTTGTTTGTTGAGAATATGAAACTCTCTCAGCGAACATATTTTATATTCTTTTTTATAATTAGAGAAATAAGAAATTGTTGATTTAATATAGGCATAACTTGTAAAGGATGATGTAGCCCACTTGCATCATAGTTGAAATAAAACCATATTTTTAGCTTTGAACTTGGAGAAAGAAGAACAAATTCAGGGAAAGTGCTTCAGTCTTTTTAACATCTCTGTTTGTTACAGGGAACTGGAGGAATTGTATTCCTATGTGTTGCTAGCGTAACACTATCTTTGTCTAGAAATCACTTTGGCCTATGTTACATTTGTTACTTTCATGAGAA
The DNA here is from genome assembly GCA_902712375.1 of Dioscorea dumetorum. NCBI lineage: Eukaryota > Viridiplantae > Streptophyta > Magnoliopsida > Dioscoreales > Dioscoreaceae > Dioscorea > Dioscorea dumetorum. The sequence continues at coordinate 1,717,455 of CACTHL010000601.1, read as the reverse complement.
CTTCTTGTTGTCAATATTTTGTTTCGGTACATCTGACAATATTTGGTTAACCTGTGTATAATTTGTGTAGGCTCCTTCAACTGATATAGCTGTTACAGAATTGACTCGATCATCAGCTGAAGTCAGTGAAATAGTGTTCTTCTTGTTGGGTGCAATGACAGTAGTGGAACTTGTTGATGCACATCAAGGATTTAAACTGGTGACTGACAACATAACTACTCGAAATCCACGTGTTCTCCTTTGGGTGGTAATTATCTAATCTTTTGATCATGTTCTCATTTCTGTCTGAAATAGTCACATAATTCAATCTCATTTCCACAATATGATGTTGCTTACGTTCTATAGTTCCATTTTGTTAAAGGATGTAACAGCTAGGAATTTGATGAATTATTATTCCCCTTAGAGGCCAAATTGAGTATATTGAGTTAGATAGATATTCTCCTCCACAATTAGAGTGAAAATATTTAATCAATTTCCCAGAGTGGGTGTATGACATTGCAACAAAAGAGACATGGATATTACAATAGTTAGAACGGTTGTGCATTAAGTAAATCCATGGGTGTGATCATTAGTAATGACACATAATAAGGTGCATCTCTGTTAATACATATATTTGCAGTTCCCCAAATATTTGAAAGAACTAAATCTGAGAAAGATGAGGATAAGTATGATTATTATCAGCAGAAAAATCCCTGTCCATGTTTGCTGCATCAGTGTGATTGCCCAAGAATAGATTGTGAGAGACTAATGTGGAAAATATGCATGCCATCATGCATGACCGTGAACTCAATGTACTATGGCTATACCCTATAAGATGTAGTAAGAGTTCTTCCATTGCCCTTTCTTATGGCAATAGCTTCACTCATCCAAGGTGTTTTACTGTTTTATACATGCGTTTTGTGCTGAATAATGAACGTCCATTGTAATAAACAACTATTAAGATTAGGATTAGGGTTTAGAGAACCCAAAAAAGATTATTGCCCTTATACGCTGAAGCATCTTATTACTCAACAATGCGAACTCAATTTGATATATTAATTAGTAATCTATTCAGTTACTTTGTACAATCACTAATTCTGTCTTAAATTCCAGGTCGGGGTTGTTACTTTCTTCCTAAGCTCAATACTTGACAACCTTACAACAACAATTATCATGGTCTCCTTACTGCGAAAACTAATCCCTCCATCAGAATACAGAAAGTATGTCATCTTTTATACTTCATTTTATCTGAAGCGATCTGAAATATAGTTCATTCTCAACGTCTGACATGTTCCGGTTAATATAGCTGTTTGCGGTTTGAAGTAAAATGCATGTTTTCTCTTGGGAATATCAAATTAATGCTACAAATAGGTTTACGGTAATTATCTTCCCTAATTAGCCCTTCTGCTCAAAATTATAGACATAAATTTGATATATCAGATGCTTGTCTGTCAAGTATAAAATGGGAGCATTGGTTGGTGTGCCTGATGGTCCAATTTGGGGCGTGGGGGCGTGGGGGTAAGACAGGAAAGGAAAAATCTCACTTCATAGCATATGCCCCTTGTTTGAGATCTGGATTTGTGTGCATGTTGGCTCGGGTGTCTGTAGTTAGTTAGTTAGTTTGTTCATGTGTGTGTGTGACTATGTTCAGGTGTGGTATTATGTATTGTAATACTTTCTTCAATTTAAGATACACTTTAATAATATGCGATTTTTTGAATTATGGAGTTATGATTGCCTAAGGGAGTAATGGTACCCTTGAAAAATATCAAGAAGCTGATTTGAATAAACTGACTGCTGACTGATCAGCATGGAATAGCATAAGTTTGGTAGAACACAACTGATGTGAATCTTTATTTTATATCCATAAAGTGCAGACATTTGAGAGCTGAACTTACCAGAGTACCAGTTTCAATTAGGATCTTGTTTATGTGGAATTTTTACATGCTCATTTTAATTTGTTTTCATAAAACATTAGAGGAGTGAATACCTTAATTGATGTGTATGAGGTTGTCCTTTTATCCGTAACAGTATAACAGGTTACCCAATGTAAAAACAAAATATGGAAGTGTTAGCCACCCTTTCTGTCCATTGTATTAATATCTTGACTAGGAAAATTAAGATAATTACAACCCTAGATTTTAAATTAATATACTACATAAGTGTATATTATAAAAGGACGGGTTCTATATCATGGGAAAATGATCTCCGAGGTCATCATATGCTACTTGCTATGCCAGCCCTTTTGGTTAAATTACTTTCAATAGAGGTTTGTGATTAAGGCCAGAATGTGGAATTTATGATTGTATCGGGGTAATCTATTGGTTAACCTTTTCTACTTGTGCTTGCCAAATCAGAATGGTGTGCACTCATAGGTACTGACCCTTTTAATGTTGAAGCAAGTCACGTGTGTGATATTGTGTTTGCTGTTATTCTCTGGTCAGCAGCTAATATTTACTTCATGAGCCACATGTAATTGTTTATCAATATTTTATGATGTTATTAAAATATTAGTATGATATTCTTGAGTCATTGTTTCTAATTTAAGCTGTCATTGCTATGTTATCATGTTCTTATACCAGTAGATTGATGTTTTGAGTAATTCATGCTAATTTAAGCGTTGAAATATAAGTTTCTAGGAATTGGTCTCTAAATTCTTATGTGGTTGTCCAAAGCAATTATTTGAGTGTCCTCCAAAATCTATTCTAGATTAAAAATGTAATAGCGTGCATCTCACATCTATGTATATGTAAGCGAAACCACATTCATGATGAAGATAATTGTGATATATGTATATCAGTTTTCTATGATACGAGGTATATTGGCTTTGAGTGAACATCAATGGTAACATTAGGAACGATGCCTGAATAACAAAGGAAAAAGCTATGCATTTATAACATCCTAATTAATATCAGCTTCTTCCTAACTCATTTCTGAGTTGTTTTGTCTGAGGCAAAATGCTTATACCTCCATGAAGAAAATAAAGGATAAATCTTTACATGAAGTGGCCTTTATTGGTTATCGTCCTTCATGACGATGTTTGACCTTTCTAAATTGTCTTCATTGTTGGATGAAACATGTGTACTATAGTTGAAATGTGGACTGAAGATTCCATGTCCACAAAGAAACTTGACGAGCCTTCTTGTCTCTTATGTATTTAATTTTTCATTGGCATAGCCTGGCTTCTTTAGTAAAGTGGATGTACAACTTCCTTCATGTTAAGTACCATTTACGTTATCAGTGACATGGATGATATATATATATATATATATATATATATATATATATATATATATTGATGGAAGAAAATTTAGTGTAAATTTGTTTTAAATGTACATATGTGGTGCTAATATCTGGCAACTTTACTAGAATAAAAATAAGTCTCACGGTTTATATACAATGTGACAGGCTTTTGGGTGCTGTTGTCGTAATAGCAGCAAATGCTGGTGGTGCATGGACACCCATTGGTGATGTTACCACAACTATGTTGTGGATTCATGGCCAAATATCTACTTTGCAAACAATGAAGGTAATTCTTTTTGGTGTTGTTTTCACATAAATGCTGTTGAAATCCATCATTTAATTATGGTCACATTTGTTGAGGTTCATGTTATTTGATTAGTGAGGATACTTTTGAAACCAATTGTGCCCTGTTCATTACGATTTTCTTTTATCTGGGCCTATGAATCTCTGCTCATTATACCCTATTTTCCTGCCACCATTAATCCGTGGAGTGCATGCTTCCAGGCCAGAAAAACTGTCAACCATCGGGTTTCAGGAAGTGCACTTAAATAGAGTTGAAGGCAGGGACATATGCATGTGCAAGATTTTTTGTGAGCATGTATGTGACTCCCAAATTTGTAGTGGTATACACACACACACACACACACACACAATTAAGCAGATTTTAAAATGGGTTTACATGCTAATTGAACTCTTGCTCCTGAAATGAGATTGTTCAACATTTTAGATGAAAGAACTTGCAGAATAGGGCAAATGAGTTTGAGAAATTAGTTGGAACTTGAATGTGCATAAAGAAAATATTACGACAGTGTTTTCAAAATCATGCTTGCATTAAAGTCTTGGGGATTAATGACATGAGGCATGAAGAAGCTACAGAGCAGCTATATTACAGAAGCCTCACCTTTATTTTCCACATAGGTCCATTGGACTGGGTCCAAACAAGAATCGCTCCTCTATAAACTGTATATGGTGGCAACTAGGTCAATTCTTTATCTAGCATGGTGATAAATGGCACACCTTATACATTCATACAGGAGAATATGCTGTCTTATGGTCTATCCAGCCACACTCCAAACTACTTTATTTATTAAACTTGAATTTTCAGATGAAACTATTAATTTTTCTTTTTCTTTTTAGTTTTAACTATGCTAGATTATTTAGGTGATGCTTCTTTCAACAATAGCAGTGGAAATATTATGAAACAATTCTTGTATGAAACAATAGGTGTGAGATCGTCATACCTATTTAGTGTGTAGAATCATGCTACGTGGCTAAAGAAATATTTCCCCCTGATTTTCATACTTCTTTACCTTTGCTTGTAGAGTTTGTTTATCCCATGTGTTCTTTCATTGGCTGTCCCACTGGCTCTTATGTCTCTCACCAGGTAAAATCTTTGTTAATTTAATGAGTCCTTTCCCATTTTACACAACACAATGATAATTAACAGCGACAATTCTTGGTCCAATGGCTTTGATGACATATAGTGAAGTGAATGGATCAGATCGGAAATCTGCCAATGTCTTGGCATCAGAGCAAATGGCTCCACGAGGACAACTGGTTTTTGTTGTTGGTGTGGGGGCTCTAGTCTCTGTTCCAGTTTTTAAAGCCCTTACTGGCCTGCCTCCATATATGGGTATGCTGCTTGGACTGGGTGTTCTTTGGATTTTAACAGATGCATTTCATTATGGTGACTCTGGAAGGCAAAATTTGAAAGTTCCACAAGCATTATCGCGCATTGATAGTCAAGGAATTCTGTTCTTCTTAGGAATTCTTTTGTCTGTTGGCAGGTACTTATCAATCTTTGCATACTTAATGACTTCTATCTTATTTGCTTGACCAAAAAAACCTGATACTTCAATGCTACGTTGCCTATCATCATTTTTCAAGGTGTTGTCATGTTTCTTGTATCAATTTGTCCATGTTTGTTGAGGAATTCTTCACTGTTGGGTCTTTGCTTGACCATGTACGATGACAGTATATTATTTGCCCACTGATATCTGTCATTATTGAGCATGTCTACATTACTCAACTTATTTCTTTGATTCACATTGAAAGCCCTGGAATATGTAGGGAACTTTTTCAAGATAAGCCTGTTTTAATGAAGGATTTAATTGAAAAAGAGAAACTAGAAACTTGCATTAACATGTCTAATAATACTCCAGAGGAAGTGCATGACTTCATATTGCTTAAGAGCCAGGTTGTTTGTAATGAATCTACTAGAGCTTGTTTACAAAAGGTATGATATTAAATTATCATATAATATTTGAAAATAGTTGCTTTCCTTTTACTTCCCATATCAAATAAAATGAAGGATCTGCTTTATAGGTCTCAACATTATTCTTTTCCCCTGATAGTTTTCGCATGAAATATCTGGATCTACTTCTTGAATTACATTATGTTATTTTCTTCTCCGTCAATATAAACACAATGTATATCGGTTTCTGCATTTTATTCATATCAACCTCCTGATCAAGAAACAGCAGATAAATTGTGTTTGGAATCCTCTAAGCATCGAGAAGTTGATTTGCCCATGCAGTTTGGAGGCTGCCGGCGTACTCAGGGAACTGGCGAATTATCTTGATGCTCAAATCCCAAACATGGAACTTACTGCAGGTGCTATAGGAGTGGTTTCTGCAATCATAGACAATGTTCCTTTAGTTGCAGCGACAATGGGAATGTACGATTTGACTTCTTTTCCACGAGATTCTGACTTTTGGCAGCTTGTTGCTTTTTGTGCCGGTACTGGAGGATCCATGCTTATCATTGGCTCTGCAGCTGGTGTCGCATATATGGGAATGGAAAACGTGGATTTCTTTTGGTATCTTAGGAAGGTGAGCAATACCGATGACTTTTTGACACTATCAAACATATAAATTTGAGTCTCTCATTCTGAGTTTTGCGTCTAACACGATATCAGAGCTTAGTTAATTGGTTCTGTTCGCATCTAATAAATACATCTTGCTCATTTAATGTTTTTTCTTTTTTTTTATATCTCTTTTACAGGTTAGTGGTTTTGCTTTGATTGGTTATACAACTGGCATCTTAACATACTTGGCGATTCGAAATCTCCATCCGTAGCTTCCTACTTCTTTGGCGCATATACCTTTTCTTTTCATGATAAATGGGGAAGAGATCATTTTTTTTTTTTTTGGTTGTATGAAATGCATATTGCATTGTATAAATAAATTTTGTACAGGATTTCCATTGAATGAATGATTCAAGGATTTAGATCCTGGCATTGCCATGAAATTCAAAAAGCATACATGACTCAGAAATCTTAAATTTAAATTGGAGATCTGTTGATTTGTTACTTAAATTTGTGCTCTTTGTTCTGTGTGTTTTCTTTCTTGTATGTTTGTGGTGCTTTTATCTTTTTGGTTACGTTTGCTCTTGCAAAATTTGGTAATTATGTTCATATAAAACAAAGTTTTTTTTTTTTGGATATTTTCAGGGTGTTGTAGAGAAACTTCAACAATGGGATTTGTCATGCATGAATACCCTTCCGTACATATTCATTTAATTACAATTCCTAAAAACTAATTTTATTATTTATTTATTTATTTCTTTATTTATGAGTTTTCTTCCTCAAATGTAAAAGTAAAATAAATTTGCCAAACCATAAATTTCTTAGTTTGTTAAATTCCTAAAAATTAACACACACAAAGAAAGAAACCTTCCAAAGAGAATAATTTTTTTTTTGAAAAAAAGTTAATATCAAAATCTTGTAATTCATATTATAACCTTCAGCATTAAAATAACCACTAAAAGAAACACTAAAACAAAATCTTTGCACATGTGGTCATACATAACGCAATATATATATATATATATATATATAAGAAAAACACTTTAAATAAAAGGCATTGAGGGTGGTGAAGGTGCAGCAGGACCAAGAATCAAGTGCAAGTCTCCAATGGCTGCCAAGAAAGGGTTAAAAACACAAGAAGCAAGACATTGATCATCATCATCATCATCACTTCTAACACTAGCACTGCTAACAATACCACCATTATCATTATTCAAACTCATAATTTCTCTCAACTCCTCCATCTTCTCTTGCACCATTACTTCATCATATTTCACATCAACCTCCCTTTCATCTTCATCATCATCATCATCATCATCATCATCATCATCATCTTTAAACTTCTCATCAACCTTTTTCTCCATTAATACTGCATGAGAATCTTGATGATGAGCCATGCATGGGAGCTTGGCCATGAGTTGCTCAACTGAAGGGTTGGCAAAAGAGTAAGCTTTGCCGGTGGGGGAGAAGACAATGGCAGCTACATCAACACCACAAAGAGTAGATAACTCCTCAACCATGTTCAAGAATCCTCTGTATCTTTTTGAGAAACATATGTCTAGTTTTTTCTTGTTTTCTATCTTCTTTATTTCTATCTTCTTTCGGCCTTTTCCCATAATTCTTCTCTTTCTTTTGTTGTTGTTGTTGTTGTTGTTGTTGTTGTCTTCATTGGTTGGTATGGAGGAGGAAGAAGCAGGAGGAGGTAATGGAGGAATTGATTCCATGGTTTTTTGTGATGAAGATAGTCAACAGTGAATTTGAACAGTGAATATATATATATATATATATATATATATATATAGGGTAAGTTTCTTGTTCTTTAAGGGAGTTTATTTCAAGTATGTAATACCAAAAATATTTTGTTACCTTTTTGGGGTTTGATAGTTATCATTTTTGGTTATATATATATATATATATATATATATATATATATATATATATATATATATATATATTGTTCTTAGAAGGGGGTTTCTGTGTGTATATATATTTATGATGCTTTGATATTATTTTGTTTCTATTTCGGGATTTGAATTTGAATTTGAATTTATTTTTCTTTACAAATATTTAAATTATCATGATTAACAAGATCTTCATCTAGTTGAAATTTTTTTTAGTACTATGATATACCCCACAGGCCCACATGAGAAAGGAAATTTTTATCTTACTTATAATATATTAATACACACACACACACACACTGACACTAAATATCATTAAAGAACTACAACATATATAATCTCAACGTTGAGACTCTAATATGTAAATTGGTTATGACATTAAATTCTCATTTCACCAGGGTATGTGTATGTGTGTATATATTTATAAAGATGAAGAAGACTGAGCAAGGGTGTTGTTAATGAAGTTTTATTTTTTGTCATTTTTCTTTAATCTTCTCGAAAATAGTTTCATAAAGAAATAAAACTCATTAAAAAAACATTTTATTTATATTTAAAAAGAAAATAAATAAGCATCACGGAAAAAACTTATTTCTGATACTGATGCTCATTTCCTAACATTGGCTATAATACATGCTGAGGAACTTATATTACAATGAAGATCATCAGAAAGATTTTGCCGAACAATATCGCGGAAACTACTAATTAATTAAAGCAGCGAGCAAGCATTTTATTTGATAAGAATGCATCTGATGGGAGAGCCCTCGGCACCGATCAATCGCAGAGGTAAGCAGTGTAAAGTGTAAATCCCTACTTCGACATTATCCAGTTTTAAGCCTTCCACAAGGATGATATCCTGAAGAAAATAAGAAGAATTTGTGAGTGATTTTAAACAAACATTTTGCAAAATAATTGATGATAAAGTTGATACATTCGAGTAAAATTTTCAAAGTCTAAATATATATCAGAATGAATCTTACAGATAATTTATCGTATGTGTTGAGGCGAAAAGGACCAGTTACTGACTTTTACGTTTACATGCGCTTACGCAAGGATATTTAAGCAAAAGCTTTTGATCATAACTTCTTCAAAGAAAATTTAAAGTAACTTTAACCTTTTAGTCACTAACAATAAACAAAATTTAACATTGTTTGGCATCAACAAAGAGAGAGAGAGATTGAAGAATACCCTGTTTTTGAGAAGAACTAGATGAGAGGGGATCAAATCATCGTACGCTGCAACAGATAAGTAGTCGATCCCTGCAATGCATGAAAAAAGAGGTAATAAAATATCAGCATGAATACTTACAAAGATGGAAAGACATAGTTTCATCTATATTGGTATGGACTGTGAAATTGAACATGTAAAAAATTTGAACTCACCAACAAGTTTAATATCAGTGTTATCTACCAGCCATTGTGCACCATCCTTCATGAACCCCACATAGGTATAATCAAACTCCTTTTTCCACATGAGTTTCCTAAGACATATTAAACATAAAATAGTACGATGCTAGGCATTTTGCTCAAAGTATTCAATTAAAGAGCAGATGATATAAGTTCATGACCTTCAGCTAAAAGTGTTAGACTGATTTTAACTGTATCCTTTATCCTTTAAAGCCTTCTAAATTAAACCCCAATTATGCAGCATTATGAAAAGGTAACAAAACCTAGATGCCAAGCGCTTTTTAACAATACAATATTTAGTCCGTGAACTATAGAAGATCAAATGCAAATTTACTAAACACAGTTTTAATCAAGAGTTAATACAAGTGCTAACATAGCACTGAAGATTAAAAAACTGTTCCATAAACAAACAAGCTTTATAATGATGTCCTAAAAAACATCAGGAGGTCATTTGACATGCTCAGTGCACAAACACATGAATATATATGCAGCTCTAATTTATTTAACAGCTGCATTTCAAGAATTCTTTGTAAAGCACGGATTAAATGGAGTTTTGTTGGCGCTCAGCACAGACCTGTCGGTGTTTAATGTTCTGAAAAGCACTCGACGTACGCCTCTTGGGATATGGAGAGATTCCATGACCTCAGCTGTCAAGTGAAATTTCGCATTAATAAATTCAAAGGCTAATTATATTCAATGATCTCTAAGTATAATTTGCCGGGGAATGGAAGTTTTAGCATATCACTTCCTGCTCGTTGCTATGCACCACTTAAATGCCCGATGTGCCAAATGGTATAACATTTAAATAAATGAACGCTAACTAGAAATACACATTAGCTGAAGTGTTTGGTGATTTTACAAACTCGAGGAAAGTTGTTGGTCGATTTCATTGAAGCAATGATTGGCTCATGTGGAACAACTTTCAGAGGGGTTGCCCCTAGAATTCATCAAGTTCATGAATACCATGGTCCACTAACAAATGCAATGATGCAACTGAAAACTCTAACATGCCTATTCTATCAAACAAGCTACGAGAAGGAGGTGTAGATTCCAATTGATAGAACCCCAAGTTGAGAAAAAATACAAAGACAAACAAGCTACATATAGAACTTGGTTTGTGTAATGCCATTCAAATGAGAGGTTTATCCATCTAGTATCTCATCATAAGATGTGTTACAGAGTACACTAGCATCACAAGTCACAACAAAATTCCGTACGACCAATTTTTTGAGAATAATGTGTTGAGCTAAAGAAAATAATGCTTCTGTGTGGAATTAAAATTAAGACTTTGCAAGCATTAAGCTTTCTAATATAGGCCTGAACAGTAGCTGTTACCAGTAATGTTTTTGTCCCTTGGAACATCCACTAGCAATGCTGGACCTGTTAAAATCACCAGTCAATATTTGAAATATATTAGTATAAGGCAAAAATTTGATGCTTATCATTCAGAAAAGCTAGCATGCGAGAGAATATCAGTTGCTTGAATATAGGATCTAATTATCAAGAACAAAACAAGCTATGTATTAAGTTGCGCACGAATACCTATGTTGCTGCAGACCCACAAGTCATCACCCAAAGGCAACTGAATATGCATCATGTTCATTTTCTGAAAAAAAGGATTTATTTCATGCTGGTATTACATTGACTAAACTAAAAATGAACAATCCACAGCCAACTATTCCAGCCACAAAGTCAACTCAGATAACATAATGACCAAGGATCATTTCCCGTCAAGAAACCCAAATTAGCTTTGGCCAGTACCGATAAGTGGCTATCAATACGTCATCAGATGGATACTTCAAGTTTTCACAAAGAATAGGCATGACAGGAAATTGGTCTGTAACAAGTTCAGAATTAAAGCAGCTTGAGCCAGAAGTTTTTGTAATTACAGAGCAACATAGATCAGATTTTGTTTTTTAATTATCTTTTTAATCCATTGTTACAGTTTCAAGAAGTTGGAAATCAATATACTGAACATTTTAATAAGGAGCTCATGAAGCACCAAACTAAAAGCCACTTTCAAATCAAAAGTTAACATTTTTTTAGCAGATGGATGAGTACATGTAAAGCATGCAACCGCCTGATCTGAGAATGAGACAAAGCTTCACTCAAGAGCGCTTTCTATCAGAGTCAAAAGTAGTTTACGATTTCAATAAATCTCAATAACCATGCATCTGAATAAGAACAATAGAGAAAAAATCGCAGCATAGCAAGCTTCAAGTAGAGAGAACTCAGACCAAAGGTGCTTGGAAATCAATGGTTCTGGATATCCAAAGAAGTTGAGAATCAATAAACAGATTATTAATTTAATGAGCAATAAATGAAGCACCAAACCAACTTAATCAACCTTCAAATCAAAATTTATCATTGTGGCATATGCATCAATAAATACGCAAGCAATAACCTCATACACTTAGCTTATTCTTCAATAAATAATCTCAAAAAAACAAAAAAAAAGGGAACCTCAGAGTGCAAGTATAAAATCAAACAGCTAATCGGCAGAAGCAACAAAGGAAACACACCATTAAGGATGGCGAGATCAAGGGTATCAGCGTCGAATCCAGCCACAAAATAATGCTGAAAAACATGGCCAGGAGCATCGACATGGGTGCCGGTGTGGGTGGCGAGCTTCATCTCGGAGATATTAGCGAAGGAGCCGTTCTTCATGGAGTTGGGGAGCCAGAGGAACTGGCCAACGCCATCATCCGACGCAAAGGCAGGCATATCCTCGCGGTAAGCATGGCTGATGTCGAGAATCCTCCCGCCATCGTACTCCTCCCCGCGAACCGGCACGAGATCGGCGTCCGCGAAGGCGGAGCAAGAGGTCGCCGGGGAGTCATACGCAGGGTGAGCCAAGGAGGCAGCGGAGGAGACGGCGGCGATGGCGGCGATGGCCGCGAGGAGGAGGATCGGATTGCTAGTGGCCGCCATTGTTCGGAGCCCGGTGATACGAGATCGAAACAAGCCGCGAATTATTTGACAACAAAGAAGTCAACGACCAACGGAAAGGACTTCAGCAATCATTGCCTGAATCTTCACATCAAGTGTCATTAATTAATTTTCTCAAAATTATATATATATATATATATATATACACGTAGATATATACTCGTACACATATCACTGTTATTTATAACCGTTTGATTTAGATCTGACGATGAGTTGGATAGGTATATGGTTTCTTATATATACTTTAGTAAATGCGACAAGCTCATATATAATTAGAGCTGTTTGCACACCGGAAAATTGAATGTGGAATCCAATTAGGATGTTGATTATAGGCTATTGATTTGAATCCGAGGGTGAATTGAATGGGTGTATGGTTGATTATATATACTTTGATAAATGTGACAAGCTCATAAGTAATTAGGGATGTGTGCACACTGAGAAATGAACGTAAGGTCATGTATCTTAATTAGGTTGATATAGAGTTTGAGCTGTAAACTTACATCTGTAATTAGGAACCCACTATCATCACTAGGTCTAGTAAGTTTTGAACTCAAACAATAAAACCAAACTAATATTTTTTTGGAGTAGGACTAATGCCAATTGATCAAAGTCCCACTATCGAGACTCATGTGTGCAAGTGAGTAATGGCATTACATCATTAATTTTAGGGAAAATTAATTATAAGTCCCTGTACGTTTGCAAACATCCCGATCAGTCCCTCTGACATTTGAATATACCTGTTCATCCTTCCTTTTTAAATTACCTTCCTTTTCAGTCCCTCCGTCCAACTCCGTCAATAGCTTTTTTACATAATACCAACTTTGGCCCTTGGTTTTGGTGGGAAAGGTCCCGCCCTGTCTTGTCATCATTTTTGAAAGTGTTCAGCCAAAAGGGAAAAGCAGGCTTTTCAGCCAGCTTTTCTCTTATAATGCGTGCTTCTGCTAAGGAGGGTTCTATACTTCGTCTTCTTCCCCGTCGTCTGCCAGAGTTTCTCTCTCTCCCACCAGTGTTCGAGCGGGTGTACTTGTTCATATTGAAGGCTGTGGTGAGAGGATGTTTTTTTCTGTTTCATTTTTGTTAGCGCCGAAGGTATGAATATTTGTGTGTCTGTAATGCATGGCAGTTTGAGGGTTTCGTGCATCGCGACTCAATGGACACCTATTGCGCAATAGCCAGATACAAGGGCGAGGGTCGAGTGCTGCAGTTCACTTTGTTAAGTTCATGGGAGTCGGTGCTGCAGGAGATATGTGAAAGATGGAGCCTCGAAATCGAGAGTGTTTGTGTGAAGTTTGTCACCCCGAATGCACATCGCACGGTCCGCCCCATAGAATGCGAGATTGATTTTCGCGAATGTGTCGCGTTCACCATATGTTCAATTGCCATGCGGTCGATCTTATAGTCACATCAACCGACGATGACGATGCCGTCGAAGATACCCCGGGCTCCTCCTTACTTTCGTAAACACTTGCACCTTTTTTTGTGCATTCAAATGAAGCGATTACGTGCATTCAAAGCGGAGTGTTTGGAGTTTCCATTTAGCCTTGTGTAGTTATCGTTTATATTTGTGCGTTTGTGTTTACCTTTTGGCGATTCTTTTACTTTTAGGAGTTCCTGTTTATTGTTTGGAGTTTTTGTTTACTATTATCGGTTTACGTTTACTTTTAGAAGTTTCGTTTACTTCCGGGAGTTCCGGTTTATTTTTTGGAGTTCTTGTTTGCCATTGTAAGTTTCCGTTTACGTTTGGGCGTTCTCGTTTACTATTACGTTTGCATTTGGGATTCTCCATTAACCCGTCGCCGTTTACGTTATCCTTGTGTGCACCGGGAGCAGGGATTCAATTTCGGAAAGCCTACCGGTTAGCCGACACATAATGTCGTCCCAACCAAATGCGTCGGGTGCCCTATCTATGGTCGAAGACCAACCTTGCCGGTGCACGTCTCGAAGTCGGGCAACGCTTTTGCGATGGTGATCATTTCAAAGACACGCTGCGAAGTGTCGCCATAAACCGGAACTTTAACTTTATCTTCGTCAAGAACGATAAGCGGAGGGTAATCGTCCAATGTGCATCCGCTGTTGCCAATGGCGTGTCCACGCATCGAAGCTTGGGAACCAAGAGACGTTTATGATCAAGACAATGTGCTCGGCACATACATGCGGCGGAGGTATCGGCACCACCTCTCACCCGAAAGCTTCTAAAAAATGGGTAAGCGCGCAGGTCATGCAGAGAGGCCGAAGGATCGCCCTCTCTCTACGGGGCCGTCGATATTCAACGTGATATAATGCGCGAGCATGGCGTTCACTTGTCTTACAAGCAAGCTTGGTTGGGGAAAGAGGTCGCCCGGGGTGTTCTCCACGGTAGTGAAGTCGCCGGCTACGACCTCCTCGGATGGTATGCCGGGAAAGTTTTAGAGACGAATCTCGGGAGCGTGGTTACAAGTGGACCATGAGGGCGATCGTTTTAGACGGGCCTTTTTTGCATTTAACGCGTGCGTTGTGGGTTTCCCGAGTGGTTGCGGGCCCTTGCTCTTCATCGACGGGACGCACTTGCTAGGGAAATACGGAGGCACCTTGCTTGGTGCAACGGGGAAGGATGCCAACGACGGTTTCTTTCACGTTGCATTCGCCATTGTTGACAACGAGACGGATGCGAACCGGACTTGGTTTCTTTCCATGCTTGGTGATGTGTTGTATGGGGACGATCACTACACGAAGATCATAACATTTATTTCGGATAGGTCGAAGGGTCTCATTAACGCAGTCGGTAAGGTTTTCCCCTCATCCCCGCACGCGTCTTCGCCTCGGGCACTGGAGGCAAATTTTATGAAGGCAAACGTCGGCGTCGGGAAGGCATTAAAAGAGTTATGCTTGGTCCATCATTGTTAGGATTGCATTTGCGTGCACGGAGAGGGAGTTCAATGACGCGATGGACGACCTTCTCAACGCATCCCCACATACTCATCCGTGGCTAATCCAGAAAATCCGACATCACGCATTGGGCGAATTACATGTTCAAGGGCGAAAGATGGGGCGAGATGTATTCAAACGTCGCAGAATCGTTCAATGCATGGATTAAGGAGGCAAGACATCTTCCCGTGACGAATATGGTTGATTCCATCCGGTAATAATTCGTCTAGATCCCTCCGTTCGGTTTACTTGTTAGCGTTTCGTTTACTTCCACTGGCTCTCGCTTAGTTCTCCTATTTGCGGTTTACTTACGTGAGTTTCGGTTTAGTTTGTCGGCTTTCCACGTAGTTGTTGTTGTTTCCGTTTACGTTTACGGGTTTTCGTTTAGATTTCCGGTTTCCCATTTACTTATGTGAGACATGGTTTACTTTTTCTAGTTTCCGTTTACGTATCCTTGTTCCCATTTACGTGTGTGGGCTTCCGTTTACGTTTTGACGCTCCCGTTTACGTTTTTGACTTTTAGATTTTTCATTGCTTTTGTTATTATTCTTGTTTACCTTTCATCGACGACGTCCGGTTGACCGACTACCCTCTTACACCAGCTTCAAGCTCATGAACATGCCTGTGTAATCGGCGTGAACAATCTCGGCGGTGGGGAGACCTATCTCGTGCCCGACATACACAAGCAAGATCGAAGAAGTGGTGGAACAAAGTCGTACACTACTTGTTGGGAGATCAACAGGCATCGCTTCGAAGTAGTCGAACGGAATAGCTTCTCCGTCAACTCCGTCCGCAAGGACGTGCTCGTGCCGACGGTGGCGGATATACGGGATCCCGTGTAAGCACGCTGCGCGCGGCTATAATGCAAACCGATGCAAACGTTCACGAGATATGTTGACAGTTACTTCACCGCCGACACGTACCGGACGTCTTACTCGGAAGCAATTTTCCCTGTCCCCGACAATGACAGACCAACAGATGACTCTCGTCCGTTGGCCATCCGGCCACCACTCACGAAGAGGCAACCGGGCGCCCAAAAAGGAAAAGAATCGAATCGCAACACACTTCGTACGTGAGTTCAAGTGCAGCGGAGTGTAGCGAGGTTGGTCACAATCGGCGGTCGTGCGGCGCACCCATCGCGGATTGAGACCCCCCCCTTACATAATCGACACTTTGATGTAATCGAAAAGACGAGCCGCAAAAGGAAACTCATGAATATAAACCGTGACCCTTTGATGTAAACAAAAACACT
Source organism: Dioscorea dumetorum (assembly GCA_902712375.1). NCBI lineage: Eukaryota > Viridiplantae > Streptophyta > Magnoliopsida > Dioscoreales > Dioscoreaceae > Dioscorea > Dioscorea dumetorum. Next base: position 1,701,018 of record CACTHL010000601.1, on the reverse strand, counting down.
TGAAATGTAAATGGAAACCTTTTGATGTAGACACTAAAATGTAACCCGGAACTCTTCGATGTAAACGGAAACCTTTGATTGTAAACGAAACGCCATTGTGTAAAGGACAACACCTTGGGATACAAACGGAAAGTGAGATTTTTACCAACCCTAATCAAATTCAATGAATCTCAAGAGATTTCAATATGAGCTATATAGAATGTGCGGGAGGGAATATTTGTATCAATTTTCATCAACCGCAATGAAATGTAAACGGATACAATGAAATGTAAACGGATACAATGAGATGTAAACGGAGACGCTGAAATGTAAACCGAAACTCTACTATATAAACGGAAACCCTGTATTGTAAATAGAAACGGCACTGTGTAAAGGAAAACAATGGGATGCAATTGAAAATATATTTACATTCGCAATATATGTACAACAAATAAACACACTTGTATAAACGAATATCAATTACATCATCTCTGTTTGCCATCTTCTTTCCCCCTTGCGATGCCGTCCATGACGATACGGGCTGCGTACTGCAGACGCAGAAGTGGCACGTCGGAGTGAGGCGGACTAAGACTCTCCCCGTTGAGGAGTTGTTCGATGAACCGCATTGTGTAAAGGCGCAGTCCACGCTTGTCGGGTTTCTGCCGTGGGCAATCGCGGACGTGCACAAGAGGGTAACTCGCCGTCCCGGTGTCGCCTACCTCAACATCCAGACAGCGGTCGAATAGTTCCCTCTGTTCGTGGCGCGTAAAAAAAAGGAAACAGAAGGAGACGTGTGAGTGTCGTCGTCCGACGTTTTTTAAAAAACAGGAAACAAATACAGACAACAGAAGGAGACGTAAGACCCTACCATGGCCTTCGCGTCGGCGTCGTATGTGCGGCTCTGCGCAGAGGTGTAGTGCAGATATTGCTTCACCTCTTTGTCGAGTACAATGAGGTGGAAATGTGTGTTGAATATTATGGGGAGCAGAATAATTTCCACCTCGTTGAAATTTGCGGTGCCCGCCTCGACCAACGTAAGCGCCACCTCGGCACTATGTTCCGTCTCGTGACATGAGAAGCGCCCGGCGGTCGGGTGACAAGACACCTCGTCTTTTGTAGGGGGAGGGCGTTCGCTTGCATGATTCCATGATCATGACACACCAAACGTCCAAGACATCATCATCGGGCACGACGACCCCCTCCACCAAGGTGTACAAGTGGTCTCCCGGTCGTGAAGGAGAGGTCGTTCTTCCGGACGATGGTCCTAAACGCGGCATCGCGAGTATTAGAGGGCAACACTAAAAAGTAAACGGGAAGGAGAAAAGGTAAACGGTAACGCATGTAATGTAAACGAAAACACACAAAATGTAAACGAGACGTCCGTATTCTAAACGGTAAAACTAAAACGTAAATGAAAACTCCAAAACCTAAACGGAACCATATATAATCTAAACCGGAACCTAGAAACATAAACGGAAACATGTAAACAATACACGGAAACTATACACGGTAAAGGAAAACATCCGAAAGTAAGCTGGGAACAATATATTATGTAAACCACACGCATAGAAGGAAACGAAAACGCATTGCACTCACCTGTCAATTTTACAGTTGAGGTACATTCCCATTGCCGCCCGCTCCACCTCGACTCGGGCGATGAAATGCGATCGGCCGTTTATTTTTGGGGAGAAAGGCGGTCTTGACGGATTCTGACCCTTGTTTCTCAATGACTGCCACTGTGTCAACGTCGACAATAAGCTGACACGGTTTCTGGCTGGGAGTGGCTTCCTCAGCCGTTGGGGGGGGATGTCGTGGACCTTCTTCCACAATGGTGCCCGCACCGACGTCTGCGCGCACCGTCGGGGGCCGCGGTGGGGCTGTCTCTTCCGATGGGGCGAGCTGCGGTGAAGAAACCTCTTCCGCCTCAGAGGGCTGCGGTGGAGCCGCCTCTACCGCAGTGGGGAGATCAGCTGGGGGTTCATCTGTGGCGGTGGCCGCACATTCGTCAGGGGTGGTTGACCGCCGTTGAGCCTCCTCTTCCGCCGTGGGGGGGTGGGGTTGGAGCTCGCGCGGCGCCGGTGGACGGAGTCGCATTTTCTTCGTCCATGCCGTCCACATAAGAGGATGGCCTCTCGGCGTTGTCGGATGCCACCGCCGGTCTCTCAACATCTAAGGCCGGGATAAAGATCTTACCTTTCATATCGGTCAAAGACGCTATGATGCTTTGTCGACGTCGACCGCATCGGAGCCATCATTGCCGGATGAGGTCACCGGTGGACTTCGTCTGCGCAGTCCCGGCTTCGGTCCGCCTTTACGGCAGAGTCTCTTCGTCCTCGGGCCGGTGGGCACCGAGAGGTCGTCTTCGGCTTGCAACAGTTATGGCGCTCTCCGGGACGCCAACGGGCTGCTTTGTTCTCCTCGCCGGGAGACACGCCTAGAAATGCGTCGAGTGGCGACCTTCTTCGCCGGGTGTGCGATTACCGGAGATGGCATCGAACCGGACTCCGCCGTGGGATCTCCCGAAGATGGTACAACGATGCGAAGGCGTCCTTCGATCACATCCACCCGGGAAGCCGACGCCGGACATCACGCGACAATGTCTCGATGGCCCGCCGTAGCCGGGTGGCTACATCGTCTTCAATTGCCACCGAGGGGGACACCCATTCCACGCGACGAACACGAGTGCGACGGGGGAGATACTACGTCGATCCGGTGACCGACCACGTTTTGTTGGACGCACCACCGGTGGCTCGGCCGGGCACCAAAGCCAACGTTTGTTGTCCGGGATCGTCGACGGTCAGCTTGGAAAACTGTCAACAAGAGAGTAGAAAATTCAGAAAGATAAATGGGAACATAAAAGATAAACATGAACAATAAAATCATACACGGGAACGTCTGATCGTAAACAACAACGCTTAAAAAGTAAACGGGAACACCAAAAAGTAAATCGAAACTCTATAACCTAAACGGAAACGTTGAAATATAAAGGAAATCTCGCCATTATAAATGAGAACTTGGAAAACATAAATGGGAACGTCGGAGGCTAAACGGGAACATTTGAAAGTAAACGGAAACAGAGACTTCATACCTCTTTCTCATCGATGGATGAGAGTAGCTTTTCCAGCGACGCTTGTTTCCTAAAACTTCCCTCCCCGTAACACAAAATCCGGGGAGTCTTCCCAACCCGGGCCCTCTGCCCTGTTCCAGTGACCTCGTAGAACCAGAGGATGAGGGCGATGGTGCACCCGCGCATGTATCCCGTTTCAATATGCTCCCCCCTAGCTCTTGACTGCACGCGGGTGGCCGTCTTGGGGAGGTCTTCCATGATCCACCTGTGAGTGGCCTCCGCCCACGCGTACCTGCGTAGCGAGGAGAGGTTGGAAGCATAGTCGACCAGCCATGGCGGGACTGACATGGTGGTGTTCGGGAACAACACCGTCCCCATGAGGTAGACCACCAGCAGCTTCACAAAGTTGACCTCCTCCCCCTTTGTCCGGACCATTCTGAGAAGAGACGCCTTCATAGCATCTCGGGTCCTTTCGAAGCCCTTGGACATGCATTTCTCTTCGAAATCAGACGGTGTTCTGTTTTTCTTGAACCGCACCAGATCCCCGTCTGCCCGGAGTCCCATGATAATGGCAACATCTTCCGGTCGGAAGCTCACCAGGCTCACCCCTATTCTGAACATTTTCGTCTCGTGGTCGTATCGCTGCAATATGGCATCAAGCAACCCCCTCTCCTGCAGCAACGCCTCCACCTCCATGAGATGGCCGAATGGTGTCCTCCTCACCATCTCCAACTGCCGTTGTGACATGCGCCGCCCTCGGTTGGGCCGAGTATCCACGACGGGCGCAAGGTAGCATCTCGCCGTTCACCGGGTTGGACGCCATATCTGCGTTACATACAACAGCGCTCAGCCAAAAATGCCTCAAATCTAAAGAGAAACCTTAAACTGTAAACGAAAACTCCGCAATATAAACAGCAACCGTTACAAAGCACAAAACCCTCAACTACAACCGACGGGAAGGGAATAAAACCATACTAATCTTACCAGATAATAGTGTGTCGGGATTAACTGCAATCGGATGGTCGTTGCGCCGCCGGTCTGGGAGCTACAGGGTTTGTTCTGTCTGTCGCTTTGGTATGAGAGAAGGTGAAAAGAAGGTGAAAAGAAGCCAAACAGAACATCATAAACCCTGAAATGTCTCGGAACACGCACCGCCGTACTCGCGCCCATAATCGCGTTAATGTAGGGGTATAACCGTCAATCCATTGAAGCTTTAACGGCGTTATGCCATGCAGGGACCAGGATGGAAATCATCCCAAAAAGGAGGGATGTTTTGTTCATACTGAAAAGTGCAGGGTTGGTCTGTGAATATATAAAATTTAGAGGGTTTTTTTGTTCATTATTAGAAAATTCACCCTTCACTAGCATATTTTGAAATTTTTATAGCAATTAGAATATATATATATATATAGAGAGAGAGAGAGAGAGAGAGAGAGAGAGAGAGAGAGAGAGAGAGAGAGAGAGAGAGAGAGTTAGGTGAAGAAGATTGAGACAATGGTGGCAATGGAATTCTCACACCAACATTTTTCTAGCATATTTTAAAAGAATTCACCCTTCACTAGCACATTTTCAAATTTTTACAGCAATTACAAAATAACCACATATATATATCTATATAAGAAGAAGATTGGGACAATGGTGTTGTTATTCAAGAATGTATTTTTTGTCAATTGATTTTTTTTTTTTTTTTTTTGATCTTCCTGACGGTTTGTTTGATGATCCACATAAATATACTTTTCTCTTCTCTCTTAATCTTCAGGTATTTGCTTCTTGATTCTTCCCAAAAATAATGTACTAAAGATATAAAATTCATTAAAAACATTTTATTTATATTTAAAAAAGGAAGTAAAAAAAATATCAAGAACAAAAAAAACTTATTCATGATACCGATGTTCATTTCCTAACATTGGCCACAACACACGCTGAGGAACTTTATATTACAATGAAGATCATAAAAAAGATTTTGCCAACAATTTCACCCAACCTAGTAATTAAGACTACCGTTTAATTAACAAAAATGCATCTGCAGTGGCAGTGAGCAAGCATTTTATTTGATAAGAATGCATCTGATGGGAGAGCCCTCGGCACCGATCAATCGTAGAGGTAAGCAGTGTAAATTGTAGATCCCTGCTTCGACATTTTCCAGTTTTAAGCCTTCCACAAGGATGATATCCTGAAGAAAATAAGAAGAATTTGTGAGTGATTTTAAACAAGCTCTTTGCAAAATAATTGAGGACAAAGTTGATACATATGAGTAACATTTTCAAAGTCTAAAGATATATCAAAATGAATCTTACAGATAATTTATCGTATTTGTTGAGGCAAAAAGGACCAATTACTGACTTTTATGTTTACATGAGCTTACGCAAGGATATTTAAGCGAATATTTTAAATAATAGCTTCTTCAAAGAAAATTTAATGTAACTTAAACCTTTCAACTACTAGCAATAAACAAAATTTAACGTTGTTTGGCATCAACAAAGAGAGAGAGAGAAGGGTACCCTGTTTTTGAGAAGAACAAGATGAGAGGGGATCAAATCATCGTATGCTGCGACAGATAAGTAGTCGATCCCTACAATGCATGAAAAAAAGAGGGAATAATTTATTAGCGTAAGTAATTATGCAGATTGAAACAAAAGTGTCATCTATATTGGCATGGAATGTGAAATTGAACACGTAAAAAATTCGAACTCACCAACAAGTTTAATATCAGTGTTATCTACCAGCCATTGTGCGCCGTCCTTCATGAACCCCACATAGGTATAATCGAACTCTTTTTTCCACATTAGCTTCCTATGACATGTTAAACAAAATATAATAAGATGCTAGGCATTTTGCTCAATGTATTCAATTACAGAGCAGATGATACAGTTCAGGACCTTCAGCTAAAATCATTAGGCTGATTTTAACTGTATCCCTTATCCCTTAAAGCCTTTTAAATTAACCCCAATTATGCAGCATTATGAGGAAAGACAAAGAGACCTAGATGCCAAGCACTTCTTGACAGAAAAATATTCAGTCAATGAACTATAGAAGACCAAATGCAAAATTACATCTAATCAAGGACTGATACAAGTGCCAACATAACACTAAAGGCTTAAAGGTAAGATCGGTAAATATGGACCAATCTTCAATTGAGCTATTAAACTCAAAAAACCGTTCAATTAATGTCCAAATAACATAACGTATGTTAATCAAGTTTGAAGAAAAATAATATTCTTTACAATGATGTCATAGAAAACATCAAGAAGTCGTTTAACCTCTTCAGTGCACAAAACACATGAACATAAACGCTGCTCTGATTTATTTAACAGTTGTATTTCAGAGAATCCTTTGTAAAGCGTGGACCAAAAAAGAGTTTTGTTGGCACTCAGCACAAACCTGTCGGTGTTTAATGTTCTGAACAGCACTCGACGTACCCCTCTTGGGATATGGAGAGATTCCATCACCTCGGCTGTCAAGTGAAATATTGCATTAGTAAATTCAAAGGCTACAAAATGTACTTTAAATCAAGCAAGCATCAGTGAGACAATTTAAAGAAATCAACTAAGACAAATTATATTCAATGGTCTCTAAGCATGATTTGCAGGGGAATGGAGCATTTGCTATATCAATTGGGTGGTCCCACTTGTTGGTATGCAGCAGTCAAATGCCCCATTTGTCAAATGGTATAACACTTAAATAAAAGAATGCCAACTAAAGATAAACATTAGATGACATGAGATGTTAGCATTTAAAACCATGAATGAACACTTGAATGAATTTATGTTTTCAAAAGAAAAGTATTTAGTGAGATTCACAAACTTGAGGTAAGTTGTTGGTCTATTTTGTTGAAGCAATGTGTGGCCCTTGTGGCACAATGTTCAGAAAAATTGCCCCAAGAAATCATCAAACTCATGAATGCCGTGACTCCACTAACCCATGCAACTGAAACTCTAGGATGTCAATTCTATCAAAGGAGACATAGATTCCAATAAAGGCAAACAAGCTACATATAGAAGTTGGTTTGTGAAATGCCTTCTAATAAGATGTTTATCAATCTTGTATATTATCATAAGATGTATTATGGAATACATTAATATCACAACAAAATTCTGTATGACCAATTTTCTGATAATAATATGTTGAACTAGAGAAAATCATAAAACATGCTTTTTTCTGTGCGGAATTAAAATTAAGATTTTGAAAACATTAAGCTTTCTAATATAGGCCTGAATAGTAGCTATTACCAGTTATGTTTTTGTCCCTTGGAACATCCACTAGCAAAGCCGGACCTGTTAAAATCACCAGTCAATATTTGAAAATATATCAGTATAAGGCAAAAATTCAATATACTCATTATTCAGGAAAGCTAGCATAATCAAGTGAAAAATCAGTTACTAGAAAACAGCATCTAATTATCAAAAACAAAACGAACCATGTATTAAGTCAAGCATGAATGCCTATGCTGCTGCAAAAACATGATAGACCAGCAAGGCCATCACCCAACGGCAATTGAATATGCATCATGTTCACTTTCTTCTACAAGAGGATTTGTTTCATGCTGGTATTATACTGACTAAGTAAAAATGAACAATTTATAACATAATGACCAGGCACCATTCCAGTGAAGAAATCCAATTTTAGATTAGCTTCAGCCAGTGCCGATTTTCATCAAATAACAATCAGTATGCCATTAAACGGATATTGCAATTGTCCAAAAAGGATAGGCAGAACAGGAACTTGTTTTGTAACAGGTTCAGAATTAAAGTAGAACGTGGTTGCAACTACAAAGCAACATAGATCAGATTTAAAAAAAAAAATTAATCCATTGTTATGGATGAAATAATTTGGGAATTAATGAACTGAGCATTTAAATGAGGAGCTAATGAAGCACAAAACCAACTTAATCCACTTCCATATCAATAGTTATCATTTTTTTAGCAGATAAATGAGTAGTACATATAAAGCAAGCAACTGCCTGACATGATACATAGTGTTTTCAGCATGAGATAAAGCTCCGCTTAAAAGCGCTTTCTATCAGATTCAAATGTAGTTCAAGATTCAATAAATCTCAACAACAACCATGCATCAGAATAAGCACAATAGGGGAAAAAATCGCAACATAACAAGCTTCAAGTAGAGAGAGCTCAGACCAAAGGTGCTTTATAATCAATGGTTCTGGGTATCCAAAGAAGTTGAGAATCAATAAACAGATCATTTAATGAGCAATAGATGAAGCCCCAAAACCAACTTTTTCAACTTTCAAATCAAACTTGATCATTGTGGCATATGCATCAATGAATATGCAAGCAATAATCTGATACACTTAATTTAATTTTTAATAAATAATCTCAAAAAAAGGAATCCACAGAGTGCAAGCATAAAATCAAACAGCTAATCGGCAGAAGAAACAAAGAAAACATACCATTAAGGATGGCGAGATCAAGGGTATCAACATCGAATCCAGCCTCAAAATAATGCTGAAAAACATGGCCAGGAGCATCGACATGGGTGCCGGTGTGGGTGGCGAGCTTCATCTCGGAGTTATTAGCGATGGATCCGTTCTTCATGGACTTGGGGAGCCAGAGGAACTGGCCAACACCATCATCCGACGCAAAGGCAGGCATATCCTCGCGGTAAGCATGGCTGATGTCGAAAATCCTCCCGCCATCGTAGTCCTCCCGCCATCGTAGTCCTCCCTGCGAACCGGCACGAGATCGGCGTCGGCGAAGGTGGAGCAAGAGGTCGCCGGGGAGTCATAAGCAGGGTGAGCCGAGGAGGCACCGGAGGATACGGCGAGTATGGCGGCGACGGCGGCGAGGAGGAGGATCGGTTTGGCAGTGGCCGCCATTGTTGGGAGTTCGGTGATACGAGCTTGAAGACTTGAGAAGTCGACAAACGAGACGTGAATTCGATGATGAGATCCTGGCCGTCCATTTATTCTCTTATCCACTTATATTTTATAAATTGGAAAATTATTAATTAATTAATTTATATTTATAATTTAATTTTCACAACGGAAATTAAACGGTTAACCTTATTTTGAATTTTATATTTTGTATATATCTCTTAGTGATGGGCATAAATTTTTTTATAAAGGAAAATAAATGATTTAGTGTGACAAGCCATGGACGTACTATCACTTATAAGGATTGTTTTGGATAAGAGGTGTTTTATTTTATCTTAATGGAATTTCTCACATGATCTTTTTGAGGGTTTGCTTCTTGATCCGTAGAATGTACGTTTCTCTTTCTGTCTTTATCTTTTGGTATTTGCTTCTTTTTTTCAAAAAATATAAATATAAATAAATAAATAAATAAAATGAATAAATATTTAACAAAAGGAATGATATTTTACAAAATGGGTTTTCTGAATAGTTTTCTCAAATGACATGGAGACATCCACTTCATTCTTTCTTTCTTCGTTTTTTTTAAAGAAAGTTTTAATTTCTATTTATCATCTATTCTTATTATTTAGGTTTAAATTTTTTGAATTTTGAATACAAAATTTTATAATATTTGGATTTAAAATTTTAGAAATTTATAACATTTTATAAATTTTAGAGTTTAGGGATTTATATTATTTGAATTTAAAGTTTATAGAAGAAAAAACAGCGTGAATGTCAAATTAATATCCCAATCATTTGAGAAACCTATTCAATAAACTTTATATGGAAATATAACATTACTGAAAAAAAACATAAAGAAAAGGTTTTTTTATAAACACTGATCTCATTTCTTAACAATGGCTACAACACATGCAGATATACTTATGTTACAAAAAGCACAGGAAAAACATGCAAAAGTTTGTACTGGTCATGGCACACAGAAACTGATGTTAAAAAAAAGAAGAAAAAAAGTTTTCAAGGCAGATTTCACTGGACCAGCAATTTGCTTTTCATCTTTAACTAAGACGACTCCTATTTAATAAGAATCCATCTGATCGGCAAGCAATCGGCATTGATCAAGAATTTTATTTAATAAGAATGCATCTGATAGGTGAGCCCTCGGCACCGAGCAACCGTAGAGGTAAGCAGCGTAAAGAGTAGATCCCTGCTTCTGCATTATCTAAATTTAAAGCTTCCACAAGGATGATGTCCTGAAGTGAATGGAAATGAACAATTTGTAAGTGATTGGAAATGAACTCGTGAACAAATCAAGTGCGAAGTTGATAAATTTGAGTATAGTTTTTGAAGACGAAGTATAACGAAATGAATCCTTCAATAATTTATTGTACTTGTTGCAGCAAAAGGAAATTGTTGTGAATGATTATGCAAAACATTTGATATAGTTTGCTATTGGATAGAAATATGGATGTTGGTAGAGAATGGAAAGAGATATAATCCACCAGCTTATGTTATTCAGCATGAATGTGTTTACATATAGGAAGAAATGGATACCATATATGATACCATATACGTACAAGTATACATATATGTCTTACATATACATATAAGTATATATATACGGCTAACAGATGTCACATTTGGTAGCAAAATTCAGATTATGGAAAATTTATCCTATGTGAGAGTCCACAATCAGTCCCTAAACTCTATCCAAATGCTCATTTTGGTTTTAAAAGCAAAATTCACTTTAGGTCTCTGAACTACATGAAGGTTTTCACTTTGGTCCATTCACCTCACAATGTTCATAGCTTAGCAGTGTCTCTGATGAATTATTTTAGTATCTAGTTCAGTTGTGGTGTCACATGAGGAACAAAAAGAATATATGTTGTTCAAGGATAAAAGTGAACATGCTTGTGTAGTTCAAGGACTGAAGTGAATATTTTCATGTGATTTATGACCAATTCATGAGTTCAAGGATGACAATATTATGGTATAGTTCAATAACCAATTGTGAACTCTCACCTTTAACATGTGCTTACCAAGAATATTTAAGCAAAATTTTCAGATAAGAACTTCAGATAAAATTTAAATTAACTAGAAAATCTTACCAAAAACAAACAAAATTTAACATTTTCTTTGCATTAAGAAAGAGAGAATATCGCACCCTGCTTTTAAGAAAAACTAGATGAGCAGACCTCAAGTCATCATATGCTGCAACGGACACATAGTCAAGCCCTACAACCCATGGGAGAAGAGGTTATAAGTTATCAGCATTAATAATCATGCAGATGGAAACAAATGTGCCATATGTTGGAATTGAATGTGAAATTGAATATAGATATCATCAAACCTGATATTTGGCCATTTGTGGTATTACATAAGTACAAACTATAATGACCAAGAACCCTAAATTTTGATTTAGAACTTTTGGAATTGTCACATGGTAACCCCGTTCCACGGTTGAATTTTGATTAATTCCACAATTAGTTGTCCCACTCTATGTTTAAAAGCCAGAGATTAAGACATAATTTGTCAGATTTATTACTGGGTTTAATTTGCACATTTACCAAAAAAAAAATTATACATCTCTTGACTGGAAAGAAAATACAACTTATAATTACTTACATCAGGTATTAGAATCTTATAAAGGGCCACTAGACTTTATTTCTTAGAAAAAATTGTAGGCTACCATCTTCTCATGTTCATCTTTGAAAAAGCATAAACCTATCATGTACTTCTTTGGATAAATCTATCAAAATCTTGTCCTCTATATTGCGAAGTATGACACAGATAATTTATGATCCATAATAAATTAAGCTAATGACATTGGGAGTTTCATTATATCTTGCAGTAGTAGCTCTGCATTTAATTGATAATGGTGACAGGAAAAAATCTAGACCCAATTGCAAATAAACTATCATATTCTACCAGATAGTGAATGAGTGCTGAATAAGCACAAAATTTGAACTCACCAACAAGTTTAATATCGGTGTTATCCACCAGCCATTGTGCACCATCCTTCATGAACCCCACATAGGTGGAATCAAACTCCTTTTTCCACATGAGTTTCCTAAGACATGTTAAACATGATATAATAAGATGCTAGGCATTTTGTTGAAAGTATTCAATTATGGCGTACATGCTGTAGCTCAGAACCTTCACATAAAAGCATTAGGTTAATTTAATTGTTTTGCTTATCACTTAAAACCTTCTAGTTAAACCCAATTATGCAGCATTATAAAAGCTAAAGAGAATTAGATGCAATGCTCCTTTTGAGAGCAAAATATTCTAGTGAAGAGTTAAAGGTAGTATTAGTAACTAGTAATCAATAACTCAAAATACTATTCAACTAATGTCCAGGTAGCAGGCATTGTGTTAATCAAGTTTCAAATAATAATATTTTTATAATGATGTAATAGAAAACATCAAGAGGTCATTTGACTTGTTCAGTGCACAAAACACACGAAAAACATATGCTGCATGTGGAGTAAAAGAAAATCTAATTTAATTAATAGCTATGTAAAGTGCGAATTAAAAGAGAGTTCTGCTGGCACTCAGCACAGACCTGTCAGTGTTTAATGTTCTGAAAAGCACTCGACGTACACCTCGTGGGATATGGAGAGATTTCATCACCTCAGCTGTTGAGTGAAATTTTGCATTAGTAAAGTCAAATGCTACAAATTATACTTTAAATCAAGCAAGCATCAGCAAGACAATTTGAAAATATCAAGAAATACAAAGTATATTAAATATCAACATATGATTCACAGGGGAATGGAAGTTTTTGGCATATCAGTGTGTTCCTCCTGCTTGTTGGTATGCACCAGTCCAATGGTTCAAATGGTATAACAATGAAATAAAGAGCAAAGATAGACATTAGATTGAATGCGATATTAGCACTTAATACTATGAATTAACACTTGAATGAATTTATGTTTTCAAAAGAAAAGTATTCAGTGATTTCACAAACTTGAGGCAACTTGATTATTGATTTTGTTGAAGCAATGACATGTAGCACAGGTTTCAGAAGAGTTGTCCCTAGAATTCATTGGGTTCATAAATATTGTGACTCCACTACCCATGCAACTGAAACTTCCACCATATGCTGATTCTATCAAAAAAGCTATGCGCAGGAGATGCAGATTCCAATTGATAAAACCAAGTTGAGAAAAATGTAAAGACAAACAAGCCACATGTAGAACTTGTTTTATGTAACGTCATCCAAGTAGGAGGTCATCTAGTATATTATCATAAAAAGTGCTATGGAGTACACTAACTTCACAGCAAAAATTCCATACCAACAAATTTCTATGAAGAATATGCTAAGCTAAAGAAAATCATGCAACACACTATTTTATGTGCACGATTAAAATTAAGGTTTTGCAAACATTAAACTTTCCAATATAGGCCTGAGTAGTAGCTGTTACCAGTTATGTTCTTGTCCCTAGGAACATCCACTACCAATGCAAGACCTGTTAACGTCACCAATCAATATTTGAAATATATCAGTATAAGGAAAAAAAATGATACTCGTCATTAGAGAAGCTAACATAATACATAAAAAATCGGTTGCAAGAAAATAGCATCTAATTATCGATAACAAAACAAACTATGTATAACTATTAAATTGATCATGCACATATGCTGGTGCGAAAATATGATAGAATCCCAAGGTTACATTGCCCAAAGCCAGTTGAATATGCATCATCTTCATTTTCTTAACAAAGGATTTGTTTCATGCTGGTCTTACATTGACTAAAGTAAAAATGAACAATTTACAGCCAACTATTCCAGCCACAAAGTTGAGTCAAATAACATAATGACCAAGCATCATTCCAGGTGAAGAAATTCAGTTTATAATTAGCTTTGGCCATCGCCAATTTTCATCAAATGACAATCAGCATGTCATTACCCGGATATTTCAATTATTCACAAAGAATAGACACAGCAAGAAATAGTCCTGTAACAAGCTCAGAATTAAAACAGCTTAAGACCGAAGGCACTTGTAACTACAAGGAACATAGATCAGATTTTCTTTTTTAATTTAATTTTATAGATGCAAGAAGTTGGGAATCAATAAACTGAGCAGTTTAATGAGGAGCTAATGAAGCATCAAAGCAACTTAAGCCACTTCCAAATCGAAAGTCAATATTTTTTAGCGCATGGATTAGTACATAAAAGCATGCAACAACCTGATATGGTGCATAGTGTTGACAGAACGGGATGAACTAAAACTCTTGATTCAGCATAGTAGTCAAAAAATAGTTTCAAGTATTCAATAAATCGTAACAATCATGAAACAGAATTAGCCCAATAGGAAAAGCATCACAAAATAACAATCTTGAAAACACATGGCAGCATCAATCAAAAAAGTCAAAAAAAAAAATTTAATGGTTATGAGCATGCCAAGAAGAATGAACAATAAATGAAGCACCAAACCAACTCATCCAACTTTCTGATAAAAAACTATCATTTTTAGCGTATCCATCAATAAATAAGCAATTAACAACCTGCTATACTTAATCTTTCAGCCAATAATCTCAAAAAGCGAAACCTCAGTGTGCACTAATAAGATCAAACAGCTAATAGGCACAAGGCACAAACAAATACCATTAAGGACGGCGAGATCAAGGGTATCAACATCGAATCCAGCCTCAAAATAGTGCTGATAAAAATGGCCAGGAGCATCGACATGGGTGCCAGTGTGAGTAGGGAACTTCAACTCGGAGAAATTGGCGATTGATCCATTCTTCATCGACTTGCGAAGCCAGAGAAATTGGCCAATACCATCATCAGACTCAAAGGCAGGCATATCCTCGTGGTAAGCATGGGTGATGTCGAGAATCCTCCCGCCATCGTACTCCTCCCGGCGAACCGGCACAAGATCGGCGTCATAGGCAGAGTGAGCTGATGAGGCGGCGGAGGAGATGGCGGCTACGGCGGCGAGGAGGAGGATCGGATTGGGAATGGCCGCCATTGTTCGAGTTCGGTGACATGAGACTGAAAAGAATCATAAGCATTCATTTTCTATGTTATTTTTCATTGAATTGGGAAATGAGAATTTCTCCCTTTTAACGATATTTTTACCGAAAGGGAGAAATGAGTTCTATTTTACTTTCCTCTCTACTAAACACTACGTGATACTATTTATATAAAAATAAATATCAAAAATATAAATGAGATATTTTTTTATAAAATTAACACAAAAAATAAAAAAAGTCATATAATTTTTATCATTTTTCACGGCTTAAAAAAAGTTACACTTTTCTCATTTTTTGAAACTTCATTCCATTTTCATTTTCATGATGGAGAAGTTGACAAACAAAAAGAACGTGAATTACATGATTACATACTGATCGTCCATTTTATTTAAATTTTATTTTTATAAATTGAAAAATAAATGAATAATATTATATTATTTTGGATTGAAAATTAAAAATTCATGGGTTTTAAAATTTTATATTTTATATTAATAAAGATGGATATCTTGTATAGAATTTAGGGGAAATTATTCAATTTAACGAAAGTTAACTATGAAATTTCAAGCATAAGTATTGAAAAACCAATTTTGCAAATAAGCTAAATGTTTTGAAAAATATTTTTTTTATCATTGAATTAAATTAAAATTTTATAAAAATGTAAAAATGTGAAATAATAGCTCTAATGCCAAAGGGAAACAAGGAAAAAGTGGTTTGACAAAACGTTGATTGGTTTAAGTAAGAAGAGAATGACACTGATATATAATAATATGATTTACCGATGATATATACATAACACCCCTCTGAAATTCAAATATTCATATATAAACCTTGCTATTTCGGAAATGAATAAAGCATCCTTTCTTTTTAGATTTACTTCTATCTGGGTCCCCACGTGAAATTACACCGTTAAAAGCTATTTGAATTGTCGGTTATGCCCCTCCACTCACCCACAATAGTTGCAGGTAATGAGTGATGCGTTTTCCGAGATAATGATGTGAATGCATTTATTGTAAGGGTTTGTTTTTATTATTGAATAAAGATAGTAAATGTGAATGCATTTATTACAATTAAATGTTTTTTATTCCATAAAAATTTTAGCGTTTCCCAAAAATAAACACAAACTCCCATAAATAAACATAAACGCCCAAAAGTAAACGCAAACTCACCGGCGTAAACAAAAACTCCATAAAATAAACACAAACTCATAGAAGTAAACAGAAACACCCAAAAATAAACAGAAACTCTCACAATAGTTGCAGGTAATGAGTGATGCGTTTTCCGAGATAGTGATGTGAATGCATTTATTGTAAGGGTTTGTTTTTATTATTGAATAAAGATAGTAAATGTGAATGCATTTATTATAATAAAATGTTTTTTATTCCATAAAAATTTTAGCGTTCTCCAAAAATAAACACAAACTCCCAGAAATAAACATAAACGCCCAAAAGTAAACAGAAACTCACAGTCGTAAACAAAAACTCCGAAAAATAAACACAAACTCATAGAAGTAAACAGAAACACCCAAAAATAAACGAAAACTCATATAAATAAACGGAAACGCTCAGAAGTAAACAGAAACACCAAACGTAAACAGAAACTCTCACAATAGTTGCAGGTAATGAGTGATGCGTTTTCCGAGATAGTGATGTGAATGCATTTATTGTAAGTGATTGTTTTTATTCTTGAATAAAGATAGTAAATGTGAATGCATTTATTACAATTAAATGTTTTTTATTCCATAAAAATTTTAGCGTTCTCCAAAAATAAACACAAACTCCCAAAAATAAACATAAACGCTCAAAAGTAAACAGAAACTCACAGTCGTAGACAAAAACTCCGGAAAATAAACAGAAACTTCCATAAATAAACATAAACGCCCAAAAGTAAACGGAAACTCATAGTTATAAACAAAAACTCCGAAAAATAAACACAAACTCCTAGAAGTAACACAGAAACACCCAAAAGTAAACAAAAAATAACATAAGTAAACGGAAACGCCAGAAGTAAACAGAAATACCCTGACATAAACAGAAACTCTCAATCGTAAAGAGAAACTCCCAAACGTAAACGGAAACGTTGTAATATAAACAAAAACTCCATAGGGTAAATGGAAACTCCAAAAAACTAAGCGGAAAGTATTACTTAATCGCTTCAGTTGAATGCACAAACAAAGAAAACGTAAACGGTGACGGGCTAATGGAGAATCCCAAACGTAAACGTAAAAGTAAACGAAAATGCCCAAAAGTAAACGGAAACTCACAATAGTAAACAAGAACTCTCAGAAATAAACAGAAACTCCAAGAAGTAAACATAAACGCCCAAAAGTAAATGAAAACTCACAGTCGTAAACAAAAACTCCGAAAAATAAACACAAACTTCTAAAAGTAAAGGGAAACGCCCAAAAGTAAACGAAGAATGGAAACATTGTTTACAAAAGCATGCATGGTAAGAGAAAAGCTGCCTGAAAAAGTCTGCCTTTTCCTTTTCGCCGTACAATTTCAAAAAATTATGACAAGATGTGGCAGGTCTTTTCCTACTAAAGTCAAGGGCAAAGTTAGTATTATGTAAAAAAGCTATTGACGGAGTTGGACGGAGGGACTGAAAAGGAAGGTAAGCTAAAAAGGAAGGATGAACAGGGATATTCAAATGTCAGAGGGACTGATCGGGATGTTTACAATCGTACAGGGACTTATAATTAATTTTCCCAATATAATTTATTAATTATATCTTTATTATAAAATGAGATTTTGTAATTAATTGAAAAAACCAAGAGCACTATAGTTTTTGTAAAAATATGAAAATTGTTTTTATAACTTCACCCACCCCTGCTCTTAAAATGAAGGGAGAAGAGGGCAAGAAAATGATATTTTCGACAGTTTTTGAATTACTACAGTATTTGCACAATGTAGAGAAAAAAGAGATAACAGTTCGGATAGAGAGTCTAATCAAAAAACAGTATTTGCACAATGTAGAGGAAATAAAAATAGCAGTTCGGAAAAACTATAAGCATGAAAAAAATTTATAATTCATTTTTAAAACACAATATAGGGAATTTTACCCAAGCCACTCACCCATCATCATTTTTATGATGTATCAGACAATCAAGTGGTTTTCATATTGTTGTTATTAAAATGAATATCGTTGACTTAACTTATTGCACATTATTATTATTATTAAGTTTATTGTGTAAAAATTCAGATAATTATCATATTGGAACAAAGGTTAAAAGTGGATAATGAAAAAGGCTTTTGAGGCATGAATTAATACTCTCTCTTAGATGGTGGTGCCCTCACTCACACATCCTGTTTGCAAAATGAGTCAACAATCTGAAAAACTAATAAAACTATTGATAAGGAAGTCAGTGGAAGACAACTCGCAGATAAGATGCTAAAGAATAAGGTAGTTATAATATTTTATTTTATCTTTGTTTTTATTTTTATTTTGTAAAACACAATCTATATTACCACACCAAGACGCATAGTATGTCATACATATAGTTAGAATGGCCATTAATTGTTTAGATTATTTGAATGCCTTGTGAAGCCTTATCTATTCTCCTTTTCCTAGCTTTTGATTGGTAGGTGATCATCAAGAATCAACGCTATTTTTATTTGAATGCCTTGTGAAGCCTTAGTTCTTCACCGCCACTCCCATAAAATGTTTACAATAGGTGTTTTTAGTTGGATTTGTTATTTATCATTAATGGTTGATCTTTCAAATTGTTAACATATTCCATATATATTACAGATATGTGAGAAGTTTCACGTCGATAGATCTGAAAGATTGTATAAAAAAACATAAAATATTGTTTATATAAATTGAAGTTTCAAATCTATCAACCCGTGACCTCACCATCACTCTCTTTAGCCCTCCCGCAATAGAGGAGTCCATCCATTCATTCATAGCCCTTAATTGCAGCTAGGGCAACAATCCCAAAAGAGAGCATGCACCGATCACTGCTTATCGTCGTGAGCAATCTCTTTTGAAGAAATTCTTCAAGTAAGGTGTAATGGTCAACCAGCTTTGACCATCCGGATTAACCCTAATCCTCACTTGTTTAACAGCTTCAGTCCAACTATCTCCCGGGATTCCTGGATCTTGTCGAGAGTGAGAGAGAGATGACTTTCTTCATCCTTAAAGCTTGTAGAAGCTGGCCCTTTCCATCCCCTTCACCATCTTCTTCTTCTTCTCCTTCAAAACCAACCCAAGTTTTCCCTTGGAGGTTTTGGCAACCGGAGAAGGCACCTGCAAGGACCTTAGCGAGGCATCTTGTTGTCGCCGGAGTCGAGGGAGGACGGGGTCTGCCGGAAGTCTTTGTGTTTCAAGGATTGGGATCTTGGAGGCTAAAGCTTAAAGCTGGTACTTCTTAAGCTTGGCTAGGCTGCTGAAAGTGTGATTGTAATGCATGCTTTAATCTCAAATCATTCCGTAATCCATGTTTAGCCTTATATCATGTTCTGTTGGAATGATTTGGGGTTGTTAAGGTGATGACTTTGTTAATGGTTGTTAGAAAGTAGTGTTCTGTGGATGTGGCTTGTGATGTTTTGTTCCATGGCTGGAATCAGCTTCATGGTTGCTGAGATTCATAAGAATGGGATGTCAAACCTCCTTCATTATTTGCTTGTATAGCTTCCTATTACTCTTGTGTGAGAGATGGTGAACTTAGTGCCTGTAAGAGTTTTAGGATCAAATGACAATTTCTGTAGCCTTTGATTTGTAGTTTCATTTGTTGATGCTGTTAATTAGGTTGGAAACCAACTTCTGCAAGTAGGTTGTTTATGAGGTTTTTGTAGGAATTGAGACTCATTTAATTAGAGTAACTGCAAGCTTAGAAGAGCCTCTTTACTCATTTGATTTGTGTTAAGTTGAATCTGGAACCCATGTATTACTTCCCTTGATTCTATTTAATTTGTGAGGTGTTCATTAAGTTTTATTGTTGGTATAATTGCACTTGGTTATTGGGCTTGCCATTAACTGTATTATGCATGAGATAAAATTTCTGGGTTTATGGCATGCTTATTAAATTTTCTTGCTTTTTGGGTATAATTTAAGTAAATGTTTGCAAGTTGATCATCTTAGCTTGTAGCTCAGTTATGTTCGTCTTGTAAATAGGTCTGCAGTCTGAACATCGGATTTAGAACTTGTGGTTGGTTTAGCGAACCCTAAATTCGCAGGATTTAGAAATTATACATTCATAGCTCGGAACCATATAGGCTCTCGCACCCGTATATTATAACCCTGTATTTTGGGAGATGAGTGAATAAATTGTTTAATTATTTTATTTTATTTATTCATGATGTTCATACATTATTTATGCTGGTATTGTGTTTACTATCCTGTATTTGTTATTTATTTTACTTTTAAGTTAATTACTTGATAAAGTATTCTATTCCGTATTGTACTGTCTGTACTCCATATTTTCTGCGATTTTAGTACATCTCCATTCCTGGCAAATTACCCAGCTAGGAGGAGTAAGTCCTAGCCATGTGCACATCTCCTCTGTAGTAGCGCTACCATCCAACTGCGGTCGAAGATCCGCTTCGGCCGTTGATACTCTATCTGTTCTGTTCCGACTTCACAGTCAAAGATCCAGCTGCGGCTATTGATTCTGTTATTAGTCAAGAAAATGTACACGTCTGTTTTTCACGCATTTTCTGTATTTCTAATTATTTCTGTATTTTGAGCGTTTTACTGCATTTCTGTCTGAATTATATTTTATTCTGAAATACCTGTGTTATTTGTTATCTCTGTGATCCTACTGGGCTCTTGTGGCTCATATACTCTGCGAATTCCTCTCTCGCAGGAAAGGATTAAGCTTAGGACCGGGGGTTCTTCTGGGAGTCGTTTTCCTGGCGTTGGTTGATCTTTTAGAGAACTTTTCTGTGTGAGTGAGAATTGAGTTATGTTTGTATTTTCATTTCGCAAACTATTTGTGTTGTATTGTATCATGTAGGGCTGTTAAAGCCCATACCATTATAAATTCTGTTATTTCTCTTTTAGTCGTAGTTCTGTATTATTCTGCTATCTGTGTTGCCCGATGGGGTTGACTCTGACTAGGTTGGTCATCTGAGGCCTTGCACCCAGTGGGGCCCAGCTCCATCGGGATGCAGCCGGTCTGTCAGTGGGCCCAATGGGGGCGTGGGGCGTGACATAAGGTATTTCCATTTTATTTGTCTTTGCTTTATATTCTATATGACAATTGAAATCTAAATATTTGACATAATATTTCATTTCTATATGTTTAATTTTGATTTTGCTGAACTCTTGTGGCTTGATTAGCATCTAGGATTTGTTCTATGGTGCACTCTTTGCTAGTTTCTTTTGTGAAGAAAGGCTATGCTAGTTTCTATAATGGCATGTTCTGTCTTGTTTTGGTATGCTGATTCATGCATGAATTTCAATATGTCACAATAGTTTGAATCAACAATTGCAATTCGAAGCATTTCATGTTGTCATTGGTATGTGTTTTTCTATTAGATCCTCTTCATATATAGTTGCATGTTTCAATCTCTATAAAGTATAAAATTCTTTTATTTTTTTTTCAATGTTAAATGTGTTTGTTATGTTTCTTTTCATTTTGCTTTCCGAGCTTTTCTTGCTTTTCTATTTTCTATTCCATTTAAAAAAACAAAGGAAGAGTTTAATAATAAAAGGTAATTATTATAAAGAAGATCATTTTTTATTTTTTTAATAGCTTCATTAAAAAAGAAAATAAAAAAGTCTCAATACTAAATAATAATAAAATTAATGGTCCAATCTAAATTATTAGAATAAGCTAGTAATAAAAAATTAATAAATTAATAACTTACTATATTTCTAATAAAATTTTATTGAAATAATAATAATAATAATAAGTATAATAATATAACAAAGTTAATACATAATTAATGTATACTAATTAGAATAATATAACAAAATGATATATGAAATAATATGGAGGTAATCTTACCATGACTAACCACACCTCTAAAATAAATCAAACCAAACACATATTTTTCAATTTGAGATTTACAAAAATCCTTTCAAACGAACATAAAATCTTATAATATAGTAGTTCCAATTACATTCAACCAAACATTATATTTGATTGCAATGTATCTTCAAATCCATGAAATTCCAGTTATACAGTAATTTGAAATCCACTATATTTACAATTACGTCTAACTTAACACCGCCTAAGTATTTTTTAAACTATAAAACTTAATTGTTTGTAATATAAATATACGCTGAATTTGGATTTATAATAAACTCCATAATTACTTTTTTATTATAAAATTTAAAATTTTTATTGAGTTTCTTTTTTAAAAAGAATCTCATATCTCTGTATTTTTTTTGTTCAAATCAATATTTTATCTACTTTAATTGTTAGTAATGATTTATATTTATATTTATATTTTGTAATTTTTTATTAAGTAATTATAATTTTTATTAATTAAATTGTTATAATTTAAACAAATTAATTGTGATACTTCAAAATAACAAATTCTCATATTTTAGATAATTTTAAAATATCAACTCAAACCACCAAATTATGAATAATTCTCAAATATTCGTTTACACAATATATGTAATTTTTATGAAGAAAATGTATTTTCAATTTTACATTTATTAATAGGGATGAACAACATACTAAAATTAAAAATAATTTTCAACCGGTTTTAAAAATTTATCACAAAATTAAATGGTATATATTAACTTTAATATGAATAAGTCAAAACATTTATAGCTACATAAATAATTTTGTTTTTTGATAGCGTGTAACAACATAAAGATTAGGCATATAAATTAAATTTAATCTAACAAAAAGCATACCTAAATATGTACCAAATTATTTATTTTATAATTACTAAAACTAATAAAACCTACGTATTTTATAATTACTAAAAAACTCACAATCTAGTATTTTCATTTACATCTAATCACACTTTAGTTACTTAAGTATATTGTATAGATTATCTTATGCAATCTCGTCTTCAATTGATTATTACTTATTTACTCTTCTACCCTCCATTGACTTCACTAACTAGTAACCAACCTTATTAGGACATGCTCATATATAAGCACTTATTTAGATGTGTAAATTAAACACATATAGAGGTGAATGACCAAGGTGATGGCAAGAGCATGAAGTTTTCAACTCATGTCTTGGCAATGACTTTAATTTTTTGAAGATCAAGCATCTGCTCTGATACTATAATAAAATAAAAGATAAATGCGCATGAACAAGTCGAGTGGTGAACAAGCTAGAACATAAGCTAATTAGCAAAGGTGGTGATGACATCTTCAAGAGTTAACAATAGTTGAAATTCTCCCAAAATCAAGAACCTATTTTGATACTATGACAAAATGAAAAATAAAAGACTTATATGAACAAGGAGGGTAACTAAAATGTGAATATTTGAACAAGACAACAATGACATGTTGAAGTTCGTGACTTATCTTATTAGGGCATGCTCATATATAAGCACTCATTTAGGTGAGTAAATTAAACACATATAGAGGTGAGTGACCACCAAGGTGATGGCAAAGTCATGAAGTTTTTTCAATTCATGTGATCTTGGCAATGACTTTAATTTTCTCGAGATCAAACATCGTTTTGATACCATGATAAAAAAAGAGATAAAGACACATGAATAAGTCCAGTGAATAAGAGGTGAATAGAATCTAATTAGCAAAAGTGATGATGACATCTTCAAGATTTACAATTCATGTAATCTTTTGGCAATAGTTGAAATTCTTCCACGATCAAAAAACTTACTTTGATACCATGACAAAATGAAAAATAAAAGACGCATGAACGAGGCAGGTAAGTAACTAAGATACGACAATTATATGTTGAAGTTTGTGACTTATTTTATTTTGGCATCAGAATTCTCATTTTCAATTGACTATTATTTATTTACTTTTCTACCCTCCATTGAACTCCACAAGTTAGTAACCAACTTTACTATATACGCACTCATTTAGGTGAGTAAATCGAACTCTTATAGAGGTAAGTGACCAAGATGATGGCAAGGTCATGAAGTTTACCAACGCATGTGACCCGCTTCGATACCAAGATAAAATATAAATGTGCATGAACAAGTCAAGTGAATAAGACATGAATAAAAAATAAAAGACGACAATGCACAACTTATGCAATCTCTTAGTAATAATTGAAGTTCTCCTTAGATCAAGAAATAAAAGACCCATGAATAAAGTGGGTAATTAAGATGTGAATAAATGCCAATGAACAAGACGACAGTAACATGTTGAAGTTTGTGACTAATCTCATTTTGGCACTAAAATTCTTGAGATCAAGAACCCGCTTTGATATGCGTATGATGAATAACATAAACATATAAGGTAATGATACTCAAATAAATAAACTGACAATGATATCTTGCAGATCTCTAATGCACATGAAAAAAACCGGTGCATGTGAATAAAGTGACAAATTTTGAAAATTTATGAGGATTCTCAAGATAAAAAAAACTTTAAAAAGTTAGAAAAAAACAATTATGGCATAATATATGCCAAAGTATTATTAAAAATAAATTTCATAAAACAAAAAAAGAGAGATTTATTTGCCTATAAATTCTTTATTAGCACCTATGGCACTATTTTTAAAATAAAATTATGCATTTTTTATGATAAAAAAAATTTGATCAACAAACAAACGAAAGCAAATTTTTATAACAAAACTAACCTATTCATAATTTTTATAACATAACTTTTGGTCACAACAAATCCGTTAAGTGAGAGTTTAAAATTATTTTGTTGAAAAAAGAATTCTTAAAATGCAATTTATTCAACTTTAAATTAATCAATGTTAATATTTTTTTTTTTTTGTATTTTCAATCAAGGATTTTTTTTATTACTATTCACCATTTTTAATGTTTAGTTAAACAATTAAATCTTTCTTTTAAATAAAAAGTAGATATGAAAATCTTGGCTATGGTTAAAAAATTTTAATTACCTTGGGCAAACATAGGCGGAGAGAAATACAAAAGCATTGACACTCATTCAAAAAATAGCTAAGAAAAATTACCGGTACTTTATTATGTTCACAAACAACTTTAAAAAAAAATATATATCAGCACAATTAAAGAAGCTATATTATAAGGTAAAGAAAAAAACACATATACCATTAGAAGAGAGGGGAATTTAGAACAAAGATGTAAAATGTTATTATAAATATAAAATACATTAATCTTTAATATTCATTCAAAGAGTGAACTGCTTTCAGCGCAATAAGATCTGATTATCTTGCTTTTCAGTTTTTACTTTAAAAAAAAAAATCAGAAAGTTATATAAAAAAAGAGTCATCAAGATTTTTTAATTGTACTAATATTTAGACATTATTTAATAATAAAATCATACAATTTCTCTACATTTTATATTAAACAATTTTTTTGAGAAATATGGACCGCCAGAGATTAATTCAAACCCTCAACCTTTGCATTGAGAGGGGGAATGGAATTAAATAAAAACCACTCACTACAAATACACAAAGCCTATGTAATTAATAATTAAAAATATGAGAATTTCCACAACCTTTAAGGAGAGAAATGAGTGCAAAACAAAAGGAAAAAACAGTTATGTAATATAATCGAATTCAAAGAAAAGGTAGTTAACTAACTAAAAATGCATCCCTTACTTTTCTTTTTTTTTTTTTAATCTCATGACTAGATGTTCAATAGGAAAATCAAGCAGCAGCAACTGAATATTTAAAAATTAAATGAAGTAAATAAGCACATCAGCATATTTGGTGATTTTAGCAGTAATATAACTTACACAGAGAGAGAGAGAGAGAGAGAGAGAATAAAGCAAGTTTCTTTTAATTGTTGTTTTTTCCACTTTATATAAATCAGTTACTGCTTATCGTCGTGAGCAGTCTCTTTTGAAGAAATTCTTCAAGTAAGGTGTTTCCATTTTATTTATCTTTGCTTTATATTCTATATGACAATTGAAATCTAAATATTTGACATAATATTTCTTTTCTATATGCTTAATTTTGATTTTAGTGAACTCTTGTGGCTTGATTAGCATCTAGGATTTGTTCTATGGTGCACTCTTTGCTAGTTTCTTTTGTTAAGAAAGGCTATGCTAGTTTCTATAATGGCATATTCTGCCTTGTTTTGGTATGTTGATTCATGCATGAATTTCAATATGTCACAATAGTTTGAATCAACAATTGTAATTCGAAGCATTTCATGTTGTCGTTGGTATGAGTTTTTCTATTAGATCCTCTTCATATATAGTTGCATGTTTCAATCTCTATAAAGTATAAAAAAAATTTTTTTTCAATGTTAAATGTGTATGTTATGCTTCTTTTATTGATCGAAGAATAATTTTCATTTTGCTTTCCCGGCTTTTCTTGTTTTTCTATTTTCTATTCCATTTTAAAAAAAAATAAGGGAAGAGTTTAATAATAAAAAGTAATTATTATAAAGAAGAGTATTTTTTTATTTTTTAAATAGCTTCATTAAAAAAGAAAATAAAAAAGTCTCAATACTAAATGATAATAAAATTAATGGTCCAATCTATCTATCAAAACAAGTTATTAGAATAAGCTAGTGATAAAAATTTAATAAATTAATAACTTACTATATTTCTAATAAAATTTTATTAAAATAAATTAATAATAATAATAAATATAATAATATAATAAAGTTAATACATAATTAATGTATACTAATTAGAATAATATAACAAAATGATATATGAAATAATATGGAGGTAATCTTACCGTGAGTAACCACACCTCTAAAATACATCAAACCAAACATATGTTTTTCAATTTCATATTTATAGAAATCCTTTCAAACAAATATAAAATCTTATAATATAGTAGTTTCAGTTACATCCAACCAAACACTATATTTGATTGCAATGTATCTTCAAATCCATGAAATTCCAGTTATACTGTAATTTAAAATGCACTGCATTTACAATTACATCTAACTAAACACCGCCTAAGTATTCTTTAAACTATAAATTTTAATTGTTAGTAATATAAATATACGATGAATTTGGATTTATAATAACTCCGTAATTCCTTTTTTATTATAAAATTTAAAATTTTTATTGAGTTTTTTTTTTTAAAAGAATCTCACATCTCTGCATTTTTTTTGTTCAAATCAATATTTTATCTACTTTAATTGTTAGTAATGATTTATATTTATATTTATATTTTGTAATTTTTTAGTAAGTAATTATAATTTTTTTATTAATTAAAAATTATTATAATTTAAACAAATTAATTGTGATACTTCAAAATAACAAATTCTCATATTTTAGATAATTTTAAAATATCAACTCAAACCACCATATTATGAATAATTCTCAAATATTAGTTTACACAATATATGTAATTTTTATGAAGAAAATGTATTTTCAATTTTACATTTATTAATAGGGATGAACAACATACTAAAATTAAAAATAATTTTCTACTAGTTTTAAAAATTTATCACAAAATTACATGGTATATATTAACTTTAATATGAATAAGTCAAAACATTTATAGCTACATAAATAATTTTGTTTATCACTAAACAATATTTGATGGCGTATAACAACATAAATATTAGGCAAATAAATTAAATTTAATCTAACAAAAAGCATAACTAAATATGTACCGAATTATTTATTTTATAATTAATAAAACTAATAAAACCTAAGTATTTTATAATTACTAAAAACTCACAATCTAGTATTCCATATATGAGTAGATTTGACTTTTTTATATTTTTAAATACAAGATTCATAAATAAAATCACTGTATTTTCATTTATATCTAATCGCACTTTAGTTACTTAAGTATATTATATAGATTATCTTATGCAATCTCGTCTTCAATTGATTATTACTTATTTACTTTTCTACCCTCCATTGACTTCACTAACTAGTAACCAACCTTATTTTACATGCTCATATATAAGCACTTATTTAGGTGTGTAAATTAAACACATATAGAGGTGAATGACCAAGGTGATGGCAAGGGCATGAAGTTTTTCGAACTCATGTCTCGGCAATGACTTTAATTTTTCGAAGATCAAGCATTCGCTCTGATACTATAATAAAATAAAAGATAAATGCGCATGAACAAGTCGAGTGAACAAGCTGGAACAGAAGCTAATTAGCAAAGATGGTGATGACATCTTCAAGAGTTAACAATAGTTGAAATTCTCCCAAGATCAAGAACCTATTTTGATACTATGACAAAATGAAAAATAAAATATTTATATGAACAAGGAGGGTAACTAAAATGTGAATATTTGAATAAGATGATAATGACATGTTGAAGTTTGTGACTTATCTCATTTTGGCACTAAAATTCTCATTTTCAATTGACTATTACTTATTTACTCTTCTACCCTCTATTCTCCACTAACCAGTGACCAACTTTATTAGGGCATGCTCAAATATAAATACTCATTTAGGTGAGTAAATTAAACACATATAGAGGTGAGTGACCACCAAGGTGAAGGCAAAGTCATGAAGCTTTTCAATTCATGTGATCTTGGCAATGACTTTAATTTTCTTATGATCAAATATTTGTTTTGATACATGACAAAGAAAGAAATAAAGGCACATGAATAAGTCCAGTGAATAAGATATGAATAGAATCTAATTAGCAAAAATGATGATGACATCTTCAAGATTTACAACTCAGGTAATCTTTTGGCAATAGTTGAAATTCTTCCACAATAAAAAAACTTACTTTGATACCATGACAAAATGAATAAGACGTGAATAGAATCTAATTAACAAAAGTGATAATGACATCTTCAAGATTTACAATTCATGTAATCTTTTGGCAATAGTTGAAATTCTTCCACGATCAAAAAACTTACTTTGATACCATGACAAAATGAAAAATAAAAGACGCATGAACGAGGCAGGTAAGTAACTAAGATATGACAATTATATGTTGAAGTTTGTGACTTATTTTATTTTGGCATCAGAATTCTCATTTTCAATTGACTATTACTTATTTACTCTTCTACCCTCCATTGAACTCCACAAGTTAGTAAGAAACTTTACTATATAAGCACTCATTTAGGTGAGTAAATCGAACACTTATAGAAGTAAGTGACCAAGATGATGGCAAGGTCATGAAGTTTACCAACGCATATGATCCGCTTCGATACCATGATAAAATATAAATGTGCATGAACAAGTCAAGTAAATAAGACATGAATAAAAAATAAAAAACGACAATGCACAACTTATGCAATCTCTTAGTAATAATTGAAATTCTCCTTAGATCAAGAAATAAAAGACCCATGAATAAAGTGGGTAATTAAGATGTGAATAAATGCCAATGAACAAGACGACAGTGACATGTTGAAGTTTGTGACTAATCTCATTTTGGCACTAAAATTCTTGAGATCAAGAACCCGCTTCGATATGTGTATGATGAATAACATAAACATATAAGGTAATGACACTCAAATAAACAAACTAGCAATGATATCTTGCAGATCTCTAATGCACATGAAAAAAACCGATGCATGTGAATAAAGTGACAAATTTTGAAAATTTGTGAGGATTCTCAAAATAAAAAAAAAAACTTAAAAAAAGTTAAAAAAAAGACAATTATGGCATAATATGTCAAAGTACTATTAAAAATAAATTTCATAAAACAAAAAAAAGAGATGAAGGTTATGTTATTTGCCTGTAAATTCTTTATTAGCGCCATATGGCACTATTTTTAAAATAAAATTATGCATTTTTGAAGATAAAAAAAATTTGATCAACAAACGAAAGCAACTTTTTATAACAAAACTAACCTATTCATAATTTTTATAACATAACTTTTGGTCACAACAAATCCGTTAAGTCGGAGTTTAAAATTATTTTATAGAAAAAAGAATTCTTAAAATGCAATTTATTGATTAATAAAAAAAATTTTGTATTTCTAATCAAGGATTTTTTTATTACTATTCACATTTTTTTAATGTTTAGTTAAACAATTAAATCTTTCTTTTAAATAAAAGGTAGATACGAAAATCTTGGCCATAGTTAAGAATTTTAATTACCTTGGGCAAATATAGGCGGAGAGAAATACAAAAGCATCAACACTCATTCAAAAAATAGCTAAGAAAAATTACCGGTACTTTATTATGTTCACAAACAACTTTAAAAAAAAAATATATCAGCACAATTAAAGAAGCTATTATAAGGTAAAGAAAAAACACATCTACCATCAGAAGAGAGGGGAATTTAGAACAAAGATGTAAAATGTTATTATAAATATAAAATACATTAATCTTTGATATTCATTCAAATAGTGAATTGATTTCAGCTCAATAAGATCTGGTTATCTTGCTTTTCAGTTTTTACTTTTTAAAAAAAAATCAGAAAGTTATATAAAAAAAGAGTCATCAAGATTTTTTAATTGTACTAATATTTAGACATTATTTAATAATAAAATCATACAATTTCTCTACATTTTATATTAAACAATTTTTTTGAGAAATATGGACCGCCAGAGATTAATTCAAACCCTCAACCTTTGCATTGAGAGGGGAATGGAATTAAATAAAAACCACTCACTACAAATACACAAAGCCTATGTAAGTAATAATTAAAAATATAAGAATTTCCACAACCTTTAAGGAGAGAAATGAGTGCAAAACAAAAGGCAAAAACAGTTATGTAATATAAGCGAATTCAAAGAAAAGGTAGTTAACTAACTAAAAATGCATCCCTTACTTTTTTTTTTTTTTTTAATCTCATGACTAGATGTTCAATAGGCAAACCAAGCAGCAACAACGGAATATTTAAAAATTAAATGAAGTAAATAAGCACATCAGCATATTTGGTGATTTTAGCAGTAATATAACTTACACAGAGAGAGAGAATAAAGCAAGTTTCTTTTAATTGTTGTTTTTTCCACTTTATATAAATCATATAAACCAAGAGCTACCTCACATCCATGACTCCTCCAGATGGAATAATATAAATAATTTATTATAAAAATTCTAGAACCTTCTGATATAAATGATTTATACCTCACAAGGATACATTTGTTGTCATCACTAACTAAACATGTATAAAAAATCACTCCTACCAAAATTAATATATCATAACCACACAGCTCAAAAGGAAATGAAGCATCAAATGCCAAAAATATTTAGTGGAAATATGAGATAAAGAACATCAAAACATAATAAGCACATGAATATAATGTAACAAATGATTTCAGAAAATTTAAGACAATTTAATCAAGAAGAATAGCATATAATATATGAACAGAAGGATCAGCAGAGAAATGACTCTAAATTCTGTATACTTAGTTTTCATGTTTCCGGAGATTTTCTATAAAAATCATGGGATTCCAATTTAATCAGCAAACACTAATTCTTGAATGCTTCTTTTCAAGAATTAAGTTTGTCAGATAACAACTATAACACACAATCTAGAAAGAGGTCAAACTCAACATGGATTATATATATAATAAGTAGACAATATATATTTCACCTGCTGATCAACATTCAAAACAACAACACTGGTGAAGTTCATCTGATTTTTCCATTATTAATTCATTGACTCATTTGATTTCCACTGATTCATCTGATTTTTCCAAGACACATCACATCAATCCAGAACATCATTAAGTACCTTACCTTACAAGGATGCATCTCTTGCCATCAGTAACTAAACATGTATGTGAACTCACTCCCAGCACAATTAAAATATCATAATTACACAGCTCAAAAACAAATGAAGTCATCATATTTGAGTTCTTCAAAAGCTTAGGCCATTTCTTCTAAGAAAAATTAAATAAAAGAAACTGAAAACCATGTCATCAGTGGTAGTCAATGCCAAAACTATGCAGTGAAAATATGAGATAAGAAGGTGACTGAAGAAATGCAAAGAAAAAGTGAAAACATGCAATGTGCAAAGAAGAATAGCACAAATATGAAAAGATGTTACAAAAGAATGCATAGCAGACAAAGTTCAGGAATGCCATAGCAAACAAAGTAAAAAAAAAGAAACAAGTGAAAAAACTTTGATTTAAATCAGCATAGAAGTCTCACCGAGCAAGAAGATATCAGCAAAGAAAATTACTCTAAATTTGGTATACTTAATTTAGGAATTATGCCACAAATTTAAGCAGATTTATTTTATTTACCTTCACCAATCAGTGACAACAAAGTTTCTGAAGCTCCATACTGACATTGGTAAGAGATATCAAAATTAAGAAAAACACATCAGTGATCCATACAAATAAAACAGGGCAAAAGTTCTAAAGAACATGATATTGATAACTTTGATTTTAATTAGTTTGCCAAAATATATATACCTAGTGAAACTATATGATCTTTGCAATCATTCTTGTTCATTCATCAAGAATTAATTGAAATTTGTCAATGTTTTATTGATTATAGGGATTCTCAGAGTTTCAAAGAATTTTCTCTTCAATTGTAGAATGCATTCATTGGAATCTTGGATGCATTACATGAAACAGTAATTCTTGATGATCATATATCTCTATCATGGGATTCCGATTTAATCAGTAAACACCAATTCTTGATTGTTGGGTTCCTTCCCAAAATTAAGTTTGTCAAATAACAACAACTATAACACACAATCTAGAAAAAGATCAAACTCAGAATTGATTATATAATAAGTAGGCAAAATACACCCATATGAAACTAATACTAATTACAAAATCAAATTTAACTAGAAAAACAAATTAAATAGCCCAAATTATCAGTTGATACTTGTATAATATTAAATATATATATTTTGTTTTTTGGAGAAATGTAGATTTGAAGCCTCGACCTCTTACAAGAGTGATATGTCAAATAAAATCTTGATCACTATAAATATGCAAAGCCCATGTAATTAACAATTGGAAATATAGGAATGCCCACAACCTTTAAGGAGAAAAATCAGTCCTAAAGATCACTATTGGAAAAAGAATTATGCAATAAGCAAGGAAACATTATCAAAGCTCATTGAATTCCAAGAAAAGGGAACTTGCTGTGTGCTTGAAGAGAAATTGTATTATAAAATTTTTTAGATAGAATTTTCTAATTTGTGATTATGGCATGTATTATTCACAAATCATTTCATACAATGTTATTTTCAACTTTCTATGCAATAGAAAAGGAAGCTAACTAACAACACATAATTTATTTTTTTAAATCTTGTGAGTAAGATATTCAATAAGCAATTAAGCCAGGAGCAACTGAATATTTAAAAATTAAATAAGTCAAGCATATATGGGTGATTTTAGCAGTTACAGAGAGAGAATAAAGAAGTTCTTTTGATTGTATTTTACTATGATAATATCATATGACCAAATAAGATTAAATGGATAGGTTCTTAATTATTGGTTATAGAATAGTTATGAACCAAGCGCTACCTCACAGACATGAATCCTTTAGATGGAACAATAACAATATAAATGACTTTATGATCAACTTTCAAAATTTTATCATGCTATCTTTCAAAATATTTTTTTTGTTTGGGGTACCAAGATGAGCCGCTAAAAAAAGTAGGGGCATGCATAAGCCTCGACGAAGCAAGTGGGTTCGGGGCCGGCCCACACATGAGCTCTGGGACCCGTGCACAACCACTGCTTAAATGTGACCTCACTCGTGAATCAAACTCTTGCCACTTGCAAAGAGTTCTTCGATGACCCAGATACCAACCGATGTCCCGGCCTTTGGCAATTTTATCATGCTATCTTTGTCTTTTAACCAATATAAGAAAGGCAAATCAAGAACCTTTTAAGACAACCATTAAGTACCTCAAAAGGATGCATTTTTTGTCATCATCAGCAACTAAACATGTATGAAGATTTACTCCTACCATAATTAACATATCATAGCTATGCAAATCAAAAACAAATGAAGCATCAAATGAAGTCAAATTTGAGTCCTCAAAAGCCTGGGTCATTTCAATTTATTTCCTAAATTTTAAAAACTCAAATCCGTCTCATTAGTAATCATATCTTCTTAGTCATTTAAGGCCAATGCCAAAAAATACGCAGCAGAAATGTGAGTTAAGAACATGACTGACAGATAAGAAAGAAAAAAAGGTAAAAACATCAAAACGTAAGCCCATGACTAGTGTAAGAAATAATTTCAGAAAATTTTAGACAATTAAACACATCTGATGAAATATGATGAGATCTCATCAAGCAAGAAGATATCAGCAAAAAGATGACTCTAAATTTTGTATACTTGCATGCTAGTTTTCATGTTTACAGAAAAATCTTAATCTCACTGACCTAACCAAGCAAAGAAGCCATCTTAAATTAGAAATTATGCCACAAATTTAAGCAACTTTATTTACCTTAACCAATCATTGGCATCTGTTAGCACAACAAAGTTTCTAAAGCTCCATATCCACATTGATAAGAGATATCTAAATTAAGAAAACACATCAGTCATTCATACAAATAAAACAATACAGAAGTTCTAAAGAACAAGATATTGATAAGTTTGATTTTAATTAGTTTGCCAAAATATATATACCTAGTGAAAATATATGATCTTTGCGATCATTCTTGTTCATTCATCAAGAACTAATAGAGGAATCTCAGAGTTTCAAGGAATTTCTCTTCACTTGTAGAATGCATTTAGTGAAATCTGCATGAATTACATGAAACACTAATTCTTGATGATCATATAATTCTATCATGGGATTCCAATTTAATCACCAAACACTAATTCTTGATTGCCGGTTTCCTTTCAAGAACTAAGTTTGTCAAACAACAAATACAACACACAATCTAGAAAAAGAGTTCAAACTCAAAATGGATTATATAATTAGTAGACATTATATATTTCACCAGCTCATCAACATTCAGACCAACAACAACAACATTGATGAAGTTCATCCGATTTTTCCATTGATTCATTTGATTAACAAACAATATTCAAACCTCAGGAATCAATAACAGGAATACAGCATCAAATTGACAACTAAAGAAATCCCAAAAAACTCAAAATCATCCAATATGAGGTCTCTATGGCGAAAAAACAAACCGAATAAGCTCCGATGTAAGTCTTCATCTTCTCCAAGTTTGATACAACAAGGGCTTAGTTTAGGAGAGGGAAAGGTAAGAGGATGAGCTCCATGAGCTCTAATGGTGAGGAGAAGCTAAGGGCAAGGAGGTCAATGGGCAGAGGAAAAATGAAACAAGGATATATACAAAGCTTTCTCGATATAATAACAATATATAGAGATATAGAATTTGGATTTTAACGGCTATATTTTTATAAAACAATGTTAACGGTTATATTTTAATTTTTTTTTAAAAAAAAAGCAACTGTTTTTTAATTAAATCAGAATAAAACGGCTACTTTATTATCATAAAATAATATAACTATTAACCCAAAAACAAAACACTTTTGAAGCAGAGAGTGAGAGAGGATAAGATTGATTGATTGCAGTGTAAAATTATATATCTAGGTATTAAGCAAACATGCTGCTTAAAATGTGGATTTATTTGTTTAAAATTTAATTAAAAAAAGTGAGAATATTATAACCTTAATTTTTTTTATTTAAAAATTTTGATTTTAAAGGGGTGAAACATGTGGCTTTTTACAATCAATATGGTGAAAGTTTTAGTGCTAACTAGTTATTATTGCAAACATGAACACCGGTACTTGGAGATGAGTCAGCAAACTGCAAAATTTAAAAACAAATACTTGAGAATAATAAACATTACAAGAAGGAAAAATTACCGAAATATTCAATGATGCATTCAAGTTTAGCCGTTTAGGGATGGGAAATCCACTCTGATCATGGGTTTTTTATTTGTCATTTTAAAAATAATAAAATATCAGTTGTTCTAAATCCCCTTTATTAATAAAAATTATATACTTCCATAAATATTAGATAATTTTAGGGTTTCTAGGATTTTATTTTTAATGTTTTAATTTTTAAATTTTTTTACTATTTTTATTAGTTAAATATTTCATGAAAAATGACGATAAAATAATAACAGCAACAGCAACAAGCATGGACGATATCGGAGGAAAAACCTCTATAATTGTTATAATATTCAAAATAACAATCGGTCAGTGGTGGAGGCACAGATTTTTCCTTCTAGGTCCTTCATTAAAATACTACTAAAGTGGCTTGCAATATGAAGGGCAAAAGACAAATAGCAAAAAAAAAAAAAACCCAATCTACAAATAAATGTTTCAATATTTGAAACCTTATTTTGATTTTCAAATGCAAATATATATACTCTTATAAATAATTTGGTGAGAAAAACCAAACTATTTTATAAAATTTATGAATTAATTAAATTTAGAAGTTTTTCTTTAATTTCTTGACTAAGACACCACCACAACACTAGCTTGAGTAGTTAGTATTTCATTTTCTTTCCCTTTGTTTGTTTGCAATTCTCAATATACATTTATTTAAGTCCAAATTTAAAAACTTTAACTTAATATTTAAAAATTATAATTCAAACAGTTCCATCATTTTCATCCGGCTAAGCACTCACTTGATTGTTAATATCACTCTTTTTGATCAATCTATTTCATGATCAAATTATATATTATATATAAACATATAAACAAATTTTAGATGCATCAACTGTGCATATGTATTGGAATTCATTTAGTTAGTTGTGAAAGATTATATTCAATTGGGTGGATTTGAAAATGAAAATTCAATGAATGTAACTTTTTTCTTTTTTTAAAAAGAATTAAATGTGATTCATTATATATATATATATATATATTGGGAAAAAATACTAATATTTTTCTCATAAGTTAAAATACAAATAATTTATGTCCATTTAGGACAACCCACCCTTTATTTTTTATTTTTCAAAAAAAAAACTAAAAAGTAAAAAATACAAATAATATAAGTTATATCATGTCATAAAACAAATAAATTTTATTCGGACTTGGTTTTATTGATCAGTGTTAATTTTTTTATCAACACTAATAAATTATTTTTATGTTAAAAAAATATTTTCCATTATATTACCATTTTTACTAAACCATAAAATATGCCATTCTATATCCTACTAGATTAAATGTTAATATATCTCTCTTAATTAGACAAACTATGTATTCTCACACACATATACAAGAATAAGTATATGAGAAGAAAACACTAAAAAAACTAAATGTTATAATAAATTAGCTAAAGATAGTATTAAAATTTTCTCGAAAAGATTCATAGCCCAGCAACACTAATCTTTTTGGAAAAAAATGATGTAAAACTTTCAAGTGTTTCGAGTTCAAATCTCACTGGATACAATGATGGTAACGAATCTCCTATTATGAGTTCGAACTGCAAGTTCGAACCCTACATCATTGGATAAAAAATATAAACTGGACGATTAATTCTCAGTCTGTGCATACGCCTCTAGAAAGACGATCCTCGTCACATTTGTCTAAAAAAAATAGAATTTCCTTCGTTATGGTCAATATAGTTCTTTGCTTCTTCTTTACATAAACATAAATAAAAAAGTGAATGGAAGTATGTTGTATGCTTATCCAACCTTGTGAGATAATTTAAAGATAAACAACTTGGAATCAAACCGAAAGCACTTGTAACAACTCCATTCCAACCTCAATAACTTTATTTTTTTTCTCCAATTTATATGATTTATTTGGTTTGATACTATAAATACATAGCATGAACGTTTAATGACTATATATGGTAAGGAATATATGTAATTATATAGTAAATTCATTATCTTATTTGGGTTTAAAGAAATGAATATTTCCCCTTAATCATAGAATCCAAATATATTAAATATCATTCAATATATATATGCCTGATTCTCTCTCTCCTTATTTATGTATTTATGTATATATATATACACACACATTGATGTTTTTTTCTTCTTATTTTATATGAAAAATAACTCAAAAATTGATCATGCTTTCAAGACAATTAGTTCCCTTATTCTTCTTCTTCTTCTTCTTCTTGTTCTCATGTTTTTATTGCAGACATGCATGGATTGAAAATGCTCCAAGAGTGCAATTATACATTGAAGATGAACAGGTACTTTGGTTCACTTATCAAATTAACATTTGTGCATTTGTTTTTTTACTCTTTCTTTTCCAATCATTTTAATTAATTAAAACTTATGTTTTCTTGAAGGTTATGGTTGATAATGGCATTATGAAACTCATTTTATCGAAACCGGAAGGTCAAATTATCGGTTTAGAGTATAATGGTATTGATAATCTCCTTGAGTTCAGCAAGACAAGGACAAATACAGGAGGGTATAAACATACATACATACATACATACATACATACATACATTATTTGTAATTATGTATCTCTTTGTTCTTTGATTTCTACTGCTGTTTATGAAACATTTTTAATGTTTTTGTAGGTATTGGGATTTAAATTGGAACTCTCTTGGATCAAAGAAAGATGTTATTGTTGATTTGTAAGTAGTTTTCACATATAGACATTTTATTTATTTAATTTTGTAGTCTATTATTATTGTGATTATAATTATTATTATTATTATTACTACTACTTTGTGCATTAACTTGAATTGCAGAATTGATGGAAAAGAGTTTGAAGTTATAGTGAATAATGTGAATCAAGTTGAATTATCATTCCGAACAATATGGAATCCATCCCTCAGTTCCAATGCTCCTTTGAACATCGACAAAAGGTATGTATGCAAATAAAATAAAGGTACAACTTCGACGACAATTACTAATGACTCGATGTTCCAGATTCATCGTTCTTCGCGGGAGCTCCGGGTTCTACTCATATGCAAATTTCGAGCATCAAATCGATTGGCCCGGCTTCGAATTGCAAGAAACTAGAATAGCATTCAAACTCAATGAAGACAAGTACATACATAATAAATACAAATATATATACACACACACATTGTACATAAAATGTGATACTAATTCGGCTTTTTTATAGTGTAGATTCCGATATATGGCGATATCGGACTATAGACAAAGAGAAATGCCGTTACCGGAAGACCGAAAAAGGGATCGGAGCACGCCATTAGCATATCCAGAAGCTGTGAGAATCACAAAGCCAATTGATTCTGAATGCAAAGGAGAGGTGACAATTAATTGTTTCAGATTTGAACATGTATTTATTAAGTTGTTGATTAATTGAATTGATTTTGATGTTTTTAGGTGGATGATAAGTATCAGTACTCTGCTGATAATGAGGACAGTAAAGTACATGGATGGATTTGTCCCGATCCACCGACCGGGTTTTGGTTGATCACGCCGAGCAATGAGTTTCGTACCGGTGGACCGACGAAACAAGACTTGACGTCGCATGTTGGCCCGACAACTCTTGCCGTGAGCTATCGATAAAAACTCGTATTTGATTAAAATCTAAGAAGACTTCTTAATTACATTGTGTGATTTATGTGCATTCAGATGTTTGTCAGTAATCACTATGCCGGAGAAGGACTGAATTTGAATTTCGGGTACGGCGAGTACTGGAAGAAAGTTTTCGGACCGGTTTTCGTTTACTTGAATTCGGCCTCGAGTAAATTTTCGGCCGAAAGAAATCTGTGGAATGATGCGAAAATTATGGTATCAGTGTGATACTTTAGTGCAAGATTGTACAAATTTGAAACCTTTATTATTTTTAT
This sequence comes from Dioscorea dumetorum, assembly GCA_902712375.1. Classification (NCBI taxonomy): domain Eukaryota; kingdom Viridiplantae; phylum Streptophyta; class Magnoliopsida; order Dioscoreales; family Dioscoreaceae; genus Dioscorea; species Dioscorea dumetorum. The sequence continues at coordinate 1,661,588 of CACTHL010000601.1, read as the reverse complement.
TTTTTATTTTTTTAAATTTTTTTTAAAATATAAAATTTCAGATGGAAAATGAAGTGAAGAGTTGGCCATACAAGTTTCCAGCTTCAGCAGATTTTCAAAAAACCCAAATTAGGGGCTCTGTTTCTGGTAGATTGATGGTTCAAGATTGGTAAGTTTTTAAATTTATTGTTAAATTTTCATAACAATATGTAATAATATATATTAATTTGTGTCTTAAGCTTATGATTTTTTGTCCTTTTAATATGAATTCCAGAATTAAATTTTGAGAAATTTATTTTTATACCCCTATAAATAACAAAGATGAAAATATATATGAATGGTAATATTGTAATTTTATAATTACAAAAAATTAGGAAACTCATGGTGAAGAGGGTATAATATATCAACAATTACTCACTTTTATAGGGATACGTATGGAAGTAAAAAAACCAATTACTTGAAGTGTTGATAAATTATATTTTTTTTTTCTATTTAATGAGTTTAAAATCTTAGTCAAATGTTAAGATCGTTATAAACATAAACAAGCAAAAAACAATTAGTGGAATTTAAGCTGTTTGTGACTATTCAAACTGAGTTAATAACTCAAAATAAAATTAAAAAAATAATAAATCACCTATTTTTACATAAAATGAGCACCCTCTTGCTTGTATATTTTAACAATCTTATTCTTTTTAATATTGAAAATAATGAAGATATTAATGTTTGTGTATTGTTATACATTGTTTAGGGATGTGATTAACGTACCTGCAAACCATGCTTATATTGGATTAGCAGAACCTGGACTCCCTGGATCATGGCAAAAGGAATCCAAAGTAAGATATATTACTGTTTAATAAAAATTTTAAAAAAATTTAATTTGGTTACTATGGTAATTTTATACAGGGATATCAATTTTGGACAAGAGCTGATGGAAATGGGAGTTTTATTATCAATAATGTTAGGAGTGGGGTTTATGGTCTTTTTGCATGGGTTCCCAACTTCATTGGTGACTTTGTGCATGAAAGCAACATTACAATCACGCCAGGTTTGATCTTTCTTGCCTTTTTTACCCTTTTTAAATTTTTTAATTTTAATTATTGGACTATATATATATATTGTTTTATAGACGCACACCTTTATGGCATTTGTAATTTTGAAAAGGGTATTTATGCTTAAAAAAAAAATACTAATATCATATATATCCAAGGAAAAATACCAATAAAAAGTTTTCAAAAAATTGAAATATTTAAAAATTCTAAAATAATAGTTTCCAAAAAAAAAAGTTAAACTAGTTTGAGGATTTACGTTTAACCCCTTAGAGTTATAGAATTAAATAAAAAATTCATAAGGGGCATCAAGCATAAACAAATCTAATTTTTTAAATTATTATTATTATTATTATTATTGTTTTTGTTTGGATGGCATACAAGATTAAAAAAATAATTTTGAAAAATAATTTATTTAAATTTATTAAATGAATATTGACTTAGTGCTTGTTTATAATTTAAATATATATAATAATGTAATATATGATTCAATTAAAATGTAGGTGGGAACATTGAGTTAGGGACTATATTGTATAAAGCGCCGAGGGCGGGACCCACACTGTGGCAAATCGGAGTCCCTGATCGCACTGCATCCGAATTCTTCGTGCCGGATCCGACACCCGATTACGTTAACAAGCTTTACAATAAACATGATGGGTTAGTATTTACTTTTTTCCTTTTTTAGGAATTTTATTTATAGACTATAAAAATGAATTATTTAATATATTCCCCTTTAAACAGTTAAATTATTTTTTTTAAAAATAATTGATGATTTCATTCTGACCATTTATCCCATTTGATTTTCCAATTTATTTTTTATTTACTCCTTTTCTATATAGGTGATTTTCCCTGTTTATATATATATATATATAATTTAAATTATTTAGGTAAATATACAAATTATAGTTCATCAGAATTGTTAATTGAGAGTTTTTAGATTATAATCAAATAGCTATTTTTTATTAAATATTATATATATTTTTTACTATTTTTGCATGTTCCATAGTGTCTAATACCGTTTATCACTTTATCTAACTGTTGAACGTAAATGGCTATATATATATATATATATATATATATATATATATATATATATATATATATATATATATTTGAAAATTTTTTTAATAAAAGTTCTTGGATTTTTTTTATAATTATTAAGATATAAAATTTGAACCTAAAGAAACAATATATTAAATAAATGCAAAATATTGGTAAAAATAACCCTAAAACAAAGACTTTGATGATATACTAACATACCAAATATATTTCAGCAATATTTCATAAAAAATTTAGTCAACATATAAACTTATAAATTATTAAAAAATACAAATATTTTAATGTAGTATTTAATTAAATCATACATTAATTAGCGTTAATATGGCAGGTTTAGGCAATATGGACTGTGGGATAGATACACTGATTTGTATCCAAATGAAGACCTTGTTTACCAAGTTGGATTAAGTGTTCATCAGAGAGATTGGTTCTTTGCTCATGTTACTAGGTAATCATCTCTTTCAATTTATTTTTTAATTATTTTTCTTAATTATGTCTTTCAAATTTTCAATTTATTTATTTATTTAGTTAAAATCAAAATTATTGTGGTATTTTTATTTTTTGTATTTTTTTTAAGAAACAAAAAATAACATCGTATTATTTTCATGTTGCAGGAGAGTAGGTGTTGGGTTATACATACCGACGACATGGAAAATTCAATTTAATCTCAATAATGTCATCAATGGATTATATACTTTGCGCATCGCTCTTGCGTCGGCTCATAATTCGGAATTACAGGTTTTATTTTTTTAATATATTTACTTTATATGTTTTTTAAAAAATAAGGTTGTATTTTAAAATATGAGAATTTGATAATTTAATTATTGTTTTTGTAGGTTAGAGTGAACATGGAAGAAGGAAATCCCCAATTTACAACAAATAAAATTGGGAAGGACAATGCAATTGCAAGGCATGGAATTCATGGCATGTACAACCTTTTTAATGTCACAATTCCAAGCAATTTCTTCAACAAAGGCTTAAACACTTTTTATTTCACTCAAACTCAAAGGTATATTTTTAGTGGAATTATGTATGATTATATCCGTTTAGAAGCTCCATTTATTTAATTAATAATTAAATTAATTTCAATATTATGTAATTTATTTTTGATATTTACTGTTGTAGTGTAATACTGCAAGTGCTTTTCATGTTGGAATAATATCCATTCCTAATTATCTTATTTTAATTAAGATGTTTATTTAGCGTCCATCCTCTACTTTTTATTAATAAACCACAATTTTTTTTTATTAAAATCAAAGATATTATGATATATTTTACAAATAAATATTTATTCATATCTATTATAACTAAAATTAACATGTCAAAAATTGCTCAAGTGGCAACTCAAATAAAATTAATATGAAATTAGCTTAACAATATATATATATATTGGTTACATCTAAATAAAAATTAATATAGTTAGAAGTAATTTAAAATTTTTGATAATTTTTTTATAATAATAATAATAATAATAATAATAATAATAATAATAATAATAATAATATATTTTAATAGTACGCGAGGGAGAATATATGCAATTATATAATTGCATAAACTAACAAAATTCGCAAATAATTTTCCTATTTATTAGGGGTTGGAAAGTAAAACAACACCATTTTCCAAAAACATATCGTAAGAAATGAGGGTTTTATTCGGAAAAATCCCTTCGTATTTCGCATCGTCCTCCTTGGGCCATCGTTCTCCTTCTCCAAAACCCGGACTTTTGATAAACCCTAACCCTAACCCTAGAACGAGAGAAGCGAAGAAGGGGAGATGGAGGGAATCTCATACCAGCGATTTCCGAAGATTAGAATCAGAGAGATGAAGGACGACTACCTGAAGTTCGATCTCACCGACACCGATGCGAGCATGGCCAACGCTCTCCGCCGCGTGATGATCGCCGAGGTGCCCACCATTGCAATAGATCTAGTCGAGATTGAGGTCAACTCCTCCGTCCTCAACGACGAGTTCATCGCCCACCGCCTCGGCCTCATCCCCCTCACCAGCGACTTTGCCATGGGCATGCGCTTCTCCCGGGATTGTGACTCCTGCGATGGCGATGGTCAGTGCGAGTATTGCTCCGTCGAGTTCCATCTCAATGTCCGCTGTGACTCCGATCAGACTCTCGATGTCACCAGCGCTGATCTCCGTAGCACCGATCCCCATGTTGTTCCTGTCGATGTCGCTGCCCGCGCTCTTTCCTCCGACCCCGCATCTTTCGATTCGGACCAGAGGTGCTACTTCTAGCTTTTCCTCTCTGTAAAACCCTAGAAAAGTTTGATAGACTAACTGTTTATTGGTAGGATTTCAATTAGAGAGCTTTGGAAAGGAATGAGTTTGTGTTTTCTAAATGATTCCTTTGGAATTGAATGTTTTCTAAATCTATTTATCTAGTTGAAATTATTGCCGTTTGTAATGGAGAAAGAGATTGCTCATGAGAAAGCTGCAAATAGAGAAGCAAATCCTTCTTTAACTTTGGTTAACAAGCAATTTAACCTTTTGGTTGATGATGGTTGAAAAACAGGATACTTTTTATTTCTGCTGTATTCCTAGAAAGAACACCAAAACTTCAAAAAAAAAAAAAATGGTTGATGAAATTGAGGTTAATTTTAGTGTTTATTTTACCTTGTTCCCCATTGTTTATTTTGAACTTAAATGTCAATGCACATCATGATCGAACTTTATGGCATCAATAAGCATGATACGTAGCAGTAAGCATTGGGAAAGGTACTGTAGAAGGTTTAGTATTGATTTTTGTCTTCCTGTATTTTATTTACTTAGGTGTGCGATTATATATGTTTTGCTATGTTGAGTATATGCCCCAGGGATGTTACATTTTTCCAGATGTTACTAAATTAATGGATGTCTATAATCCTGGACTTCTGAATATTTTTTATAGGAAGATGATTTATTGATAAAGAAAAATTCATTTAGATGGAAATTGTTGATTGCCTAGTGTCTTACCTTCTACTCCATTAATATTGAAAAAGGGTGAAATGGAAAATGCTATCCTATTTTGTTCAAATCCTATGATTTAAGTGGGATCAGTTTTCCAATGATTTCTCCAATTTCTCATGAAACTAGGGCATACTTGCTCGAAGTACTTTTGTCTTAAGCTTTTGTCTATGCCTCAATGCATGAAGAATGCTTGGGCGAATAAATTCAGAATTTTCATTATGAGTGTAATTGGTGTCTTGATTTTTAGTGCAGTTTTGGTATGGCTTAAACAGATAGATTGAGGAGTATTTTCCATGAGACTAGATAACCTATTGATTGCAACAATGGCTATTTAAGTAGCTATTGGTTGATGCACTGCATTTTGGTATGATTATATGTATAAGCATACATGGGTGCACATTATTAGGGTTGTAGCTATTCGTAGATGTTTACGTACCTTATAAGACTTTATTACCTTATTCTTTTATGTTATACCACAATACCTTTTGATCTAAAGGCCTATCTTGTTGTTTAACTGTTGTCTTATCTCTTTTAACTATCTTATGATGGATTTCTTGGTATTTGCTGTGTTTTTTTCATTTTGCAAGTACCAAAGAATACTAGTTATTTGTTGTTCATCAATATGCATGAAACTTTATTTGGGTAGCAGTTTTCACTGTATGTGTTTTCCTTGAATTAATTCTTAGTAGGCCTTTAAGGATTCCGTTTTGGTTAATAGGTACTGTAAATAGCATTCCTGTGATCGGTTCAATAGGTATTTTCTTTTATGGTTCATATTCGGGGTAGTTCTCTATTGTGCATGGGTTCCTTCTTCTGTGGAGATTTACCTATGCTGTTAGATATCCTGCTGTCTCAGTTCAGACAAGTGTTGAATAAGCACAACTTTAAATTGCTCTTCTAACACCTGCTAGAGGATTGTTATATGCAGTGTCCTACCTACTCTGTTCTGTTTTTTCCCCCAATTCAATATCATTGTAGATATCGGAGAGTTGTTCAATGGTGTCCAAGCATTCTTTTCTAGATAGTAATGTAGAACCACCATACATGCTGAATATGCTGAATACCATTTAGTGCTACCTGTGAAATGTGATGTTCCATTGGCTTACATTGGCTTAAATTAATAATGTGCATATCTTAATGGATGCATTATTGTACAGAATGCATTCCGAGTTTGACCATAAATTCTGTCGTGTGTTTCATATGATGTCTTCTAAATTGCAGGGGTATAATCATTGTCAAACTGCGTCGTGGGCAAGAATTGAGACTCAGGGCAATAGCCAGGAAAGGAATTGGCAAGGATCATGCCAAATGGTCACCTGCTGCAACTGTCACCTTCATGTATGAGCCGGAAATTCATATTAATGAAGATCTAATGGAAACTCTTTCGCTTGAAGAGAAAAGAAATTGGGTTGAAAGCAGCCCCACAAAAGTTTTTGACATTGATGCTAACACTCAGCAGGTGATATTTTTCATTGCACTATCAATTTTTTTTTAAGGTCTTGATTTGTATATATCTTTCCTAAGTTCCTGCTTGACCATTGTGGCAAATGGAACAATGCCGAGAGTTGTGTTGATATCTGTCATAGTATGTGGGCTATAAGAAGCACAGTCAAGTCCTTCCCTCAGGTTTTTTGACATTTTGAATGTTGCAAGCTTCAGTGGGTTTTACGTTCCTTAGCTAGCTTTTATTCATTCCATTTTTTAGAATGCAATATTATGTGCCTCTTGGAGGACCAATTTGATAAAACTGCCAGTTTTTAGATGGTTTCTATGCTGTATAGAACTATAATTACAATAGGAAGGTGGTGTTTGCAGTTGCATATGGAACTTATTTGAGTGTCAATATTTATATTTACCATTTCTGTCTTGATGTTTGCATATGATATGGCCACCCATCATCTTAACCTCCTTGACGTTGGTATGTAGTCTATGTCATCAATTACGGTTTTTTTTAAGGATATTATTCCTTTGGAAACACTCAATAAGCCTAAACATAGTTTTGGATATAATCATTCCCAAGGATGGACTTATGCACATGAACCAGGACTGTTGTGTAAATTACATGCTGATAATTTCTTCATGTTAGACTCAATCTTCAGAGCCTAGTCATCCCTCATAATTCCTTATGGCAAATGACATTTTTCTAGACAAGACCATTTCAGTGTATGCAGCCAAGCGTTAGTTATTTTGAATATCAGTTTGAATAAATCAAATATATGCTGAAACCTAACTGTGGAAAGTCGTTAATCTGCTTGTTTGATATATATCCACAAATCCACTAGTTTCCTGAAATCAAATTTGAGTATGAGTGTCCTGAGCATTGGCCGAGAACGTGAATGTGTTGTCATGTGTGACAATATTACGGTAAGTTTTCTAGAATTTTTTTCCAAGCCATTCACAATTTTAAAACTCTTGATTCATTTCATCGAACATTAGGATCAATCATCTTGTGTATGATAGGTTATGGTGGCAGACCCAGAAGCATACACCTATGACGAAGAAGTGATAAAGAAAGCTGAAGCCATGGGGAAACCAGGACTGGTCGAGATATATGCCAAAGAAGACAGCTTTATATTCACCGTCGAGTCAACAGGCGCCATCAAGGCTTCTCAATTAGTAATCAATGCTATAGATGTTCTCCGGCAAAAGCTTGATGCTGTTCGCATGCAAGACGCTGAAGCTGATTTCAAAGAATTCAATGAACACTTGGGTGTTTAACATTCCGAGTTTGCCCATTTCAAAGAATTCAGTGAACATTTTGGTGTTACTCTTTCCAAATCGGTTCTTATCGCATGTATCAGTGTATCTTGTTGAAACTGTCCATACAGTGAAAATGCTCAAAGTTTCTTCACATTTATCATGCCATTAACACTATGAACTCTCCTTCAATGACTTCACTGTGGTTTCTTTCTTTCTTTCTTTCTCTCTTTCTTGTCTTTTATGTCTTTTTTTTCTCTAATATATATTTATATATTGGGAAATGCGGACAAGCTTTGTTAAGGTTATGTATGTTTTTCTTAAATTAAGATTTAATATTATTCAGAGTCTACATTTGAAACATTCTTCATATTTTTACATTTTGATGTTGAAATATGATAAGTAAATTCTTCCAAATATTTTTTTTATTATTATTGGTTTTAAAAAAATAACTTTATATTTTACATTCACACAAACAATGTTAGCTGTCAATATAATGTCATAGCATAGGATTCGGTCCAAGTAAAAATGTCTCATATAAATTATCTAAATCCACCTACGAATAACAAAACAGTACCCAAATGGTCCTCTACAAAATAAATATTTTTCTTGGAATTATTAAAGCAAACAAAATGAGAAGAAAATAAGAGTGACTAGGCCCATTTGTACCAATCATATGGAAACGATGTATCATATATATATATATATATATATATAAGCAAGAATTACATAAATGCCCCACACTGGGAGAAAGCAACAATGTCTTTCCCCATTAGCTGTCCCTGTGAAGGCTGATTCAGTCACAACTCACGAGACTCCAATTACATAGTACTGCATGCGCTCTGCATGGACTTCATGCATGCATGCATGCATATGCCCTACACTCTTTCTTTAATCTCACTGTCTTTAATTTCTTCATCTCCTTTAACTTCATCTTCATATCTTGTGGCCTCCACTTTGATATCAGACAAATCTTCTTTCATGCCTACTCTGTAGAGTCAACAACAATATTATTTTCCCTATCACTATACGTAGCACACATAAAATTACAATAATACCCTAAAAAATTATACCAAACTATGTCACTTAAACAAACTTCTACTAAGTATTAAGATTTAGAAGGTTGATGATCAGCTGGTGATTGTTGACTCCTATGTGTATTATCTTGACTGTATATGTGCTTGTCACGTAAAGCCCAAAATAGTATTATTTCTCTCTCCATACAATTTTAAAAAATAAAACTTGACAATATCACTCTTCATGGTACTTGTTTGGTATGTTAAAATTTAGAAAATTAAAATTTTGATATTCTAGATATGTCGAACTTGTAATACATATATGTACATGTCAAGTTTGTTAGGAAATTCTTCAAATAATGCATCTTTAAAAATATATTTCATGTATAATTTAAGTAGTCTAAGTAACATTAGCTTGAATTTTCTCCATTTTAGATATTTATTTACCCCGTAAATTTATTATAATATATTTTTACTTAATAAAGAAATAAACTTTTATATAAACAAGTTTCTCACTATTTCTTTTCACTTTATCTAAAAATAAAAATCAAAATTATTAAATATCTTTTAAATAATTTTTTTTCTCCACACGAGTGCAAATAAAGTTCGATATAACGGCTGATATATTCATCTCACATTACTAAATTTCTAAATATAGTGATACTATTGATTGCAGATATAAGTAGTATTCATCCCTTTTTGTATTATTCTTAAGCATAATAATGAAGTTAATTGATAATCAATAGATCCTATTTCAACGGTTCTATACACCCATCCATATAATTCAATGGTCATTTACTCACGTCTGTAGTTAACCGTCTTTATATATATATATATATATATATATTAATGGGCATTCAATGTGGTATCCTCGTCTCCTACAGTAGAATATCTCTTTTGTCTTATTTTGTGTGTGTAAATATCATGACTCTTACCTTAACTCTGTTATTATCCTTTCCCTCACTCCCTTGCATTAAAACCCCTCTCTCAATCCCCGTGAAGAATTATGAACAATATATTTATGTGAATGATGATTAATATGATAAGAGAGAGAGAGAGAGAATGAATGAATGAATGAATGAATATAAAGAGGTGAAGTTCATGTGATATAAGAATTGGAAGCATTGCATGCATGCATGCATGCATGTGATTTATGTGGACCTCCCACATCTTATCATTCTTGTTTCCAATGTTTATATTTCTACACTTCAATCTTAATTTGATGCCTTATAAACCAACACCGTGGTGGACTCATTGATCCTTGCTCTCCTTGTCCACATCATCATGGCCATTAATTGATTTTCTAAGTTTTTGGTAACATTTTGAATAATTTCTCGGCAATAATCTCTTAATTTATGCACAGTGTGTGTGTGTGTGTATATATATATATATATATATATATATTGACCCTATTAAATAAGAAAATTAGAGGCCACTATATAATATTAAAAAACTTTATGAGAAGCATGTGGGTCATTATACAAGTATTCAAATTTCAAATATCAGTTTAATTTTCAGTCATTTGAAATAATTTCTTAATTTTCAGTTATATATATATATATATATATATCCCACTTAAAAAATTACTGGGCTTTGTCACTATTGTAAGGTGTTTGTATTCTACCGAAAATATGAGTTCAATTTTTTTTTTAAAGAAATTATATAAATCATGTATTCAATCTATTTATCTATTTATATTTGATAATGAGTTGTGAGTTATTGAAGGAGCATGCATGTCTGATGCTTTTCAGAAGTTTTTTTTATGTACTTCATATAATAAATTTAGTAAAAGAATTATTGAAGGTACACTTCAATTATTTACCATAGTAATATCAACACATGTGTTGAAAATTAATATTACATATTTTTAAACTACAAAAGAGCATTTATTATTTGAAAAAAACAAAAAAGTACATTGGTGATGGTTGTTTATATTGACATTTATAACTTAAACAGTTATAGCTAGAATTAAATTTGATCAACCATGAAACATGTATGCCTTCAATACTTTTTTTCTAGTTAATTTTAACTAAATCACATAAATTAAAATTTTATTTAAAATTTATATATATAAAAAATTGTATTAATTTTTTGAGATTACTCACCATTAAAAATTCTTAATTTTTTCATTAAGCACATTTCAAATAATATTGGGGAAGTGGGAAAAGCGCAAACATTTATTGGAAAGTGTAGAAGGGCTTAAATATGATTTAAAGTTTTATAAATTTAGTAAAAAGTATAGTCGAACATTATTTATTAGAAATTATAGAATTATACTAAATATAAATGTTAAATTTGAAAAAAAAATTATTTAATGCTTCATAAATTGTCTAAATAGATATGTAAAAAAGACAAATAAATTTTTAGCATAGGACAAATAAAAAGGACGGAAAAACTATCACATATATAAAAATTATCTTATTTCAAAATGAATATCTTATAAATCTTATAAAGTTTAATCAGTATTATTAGAAGTATATTTTTCTTACAAATCAATAAACTCATGATACCATAACAATGATGATGATATTATTGTATTTCAATTCCCTCACAAATCATAGGTTGAAGGTTAGTTATTTATTTATTCAAAAATAAATAAATAAATAAATAAATAAATAAATAGAACTCCAAAATTCACACAAATTAACACATTCTATATATAAGCTGTGTGTTAGTCATGAAATAGTCATAAAAGTATGAAGAAAATAAATTCAAATTTAACCAAACAAAACAACATTTGTCTGAAAAAGAACTTTAATTAATGTGTAACAAAAAAACAAAAACCACAGCCTACAAATTCATTAAGCATAATAAAATTAGGGTTTAGTACAAAGTACCTCTCTCAAACTGTAAATTAATAGTTTGATAATATATATATTTTTTTTTAATTATTATGCAATTCAATGGACTAATTATTGTAACCCTAGATGCCCCTAAAATTAGAATATATAATGATAACAACATGAAATTATTAATACTAAAAAGAAAACAACCACTATTCAAAATTAATTCCATACGTAAAAGATTAAAATATTTATACAATATCGAAGAATGCAGATCTTTTTTCCCTCATTTTCCATTCTCTAATTTTCTCTAACGATTCCACCATGCCCTTAATCCTTAAAAAGCTCGCGAGATTTGTTTTTTTTTTTTTTTTAAATCTATGTGTAGTTATATATTAATAAACCTCTAGATTTTCTTAGATTTTGAAAATAGATCGAGTTAATTGATTTAGTTTGACTCTAACTTAATGTGTGTATGGACCGAAATACATCATGAAAAGAGTGGTGCATTAAGTTCTCCTCTATCTATATAACCAAGACATGGGACTCCATATGCATCTATATATATATATATGAGGAGTATGAGGAGCCGTAGCCCTATTATTTTTACAATATTGAAGCATGGGTGGATGGCAAAGAAGAAACATTCTGAGTTGAGATGGCAGAGAAGTTGGCATGGAATTCAAGTTGGCAATTAAATACCAAGTGAGAGAGAAGGTGGTGGGAAAGCAATGACACATCAAAAGCTACCAAAATGCCCACTGTTTTTCCATCACTAATGCAACCACCTTCCACATTAATTTACACTGTTCCTTCACTGCCATGCTGCCCCATTTTACACTCTCCAACTTCTTTCCTTATTATTATTATTATTATTTCAATCAAAGCAGTCATTTGTATATATATATATATATATATGTATATATATGCCTTTGTAAGTTGACTGGTATAAAGCATAAGATTTGGAGATGTGTATAAGTAAATGTAATTTGTATTTTTATAAGAGTATGTTACTGATTGCTCACTTCTCTTTTATATATGCATGGCAGTGCGTAAATGATTATTATATATGTTTAATAGAATATATTTATTTTTTGTTATTATTTAGATTTTATATTAGGTTAATGATTATTTCAAAAAGATATTTTATTATTACCAACGATTTTTTGGTCTATTAGTACTAAGTCTTTTATGTAAGTGTTCGTGTTCTGTTGAAGTAACATGTTTGAATTTTAACTCATACAGGATGAGGGTACAGATGTCTGTAAGGTATTAACTCGACGTTTATGCACATCTTCTGACGTGACTTGCCCATTTTATAAAAAAATTTTTTTTTTTGTTTATTATTATTATTTGATTTTTCTTCCCTCATAAGTTTTATTCTATATCAATCCACATGCATTTTGAGAAATTAGACATATATAAATTGTCAACTTGAATGCAATTTTTAATTACAAAAAATAAACACATAAATAATTTATTTTTTAGTGCATACATAGAAAGCAATGTTTTTGTGTTGTGGGTGAGTCAAAAAAGGAGTGAGATCGAGTTGAAATCATCTTATTCCACAATTATTGAGTGGCCCTCAAGTTTCACAGATCTTTCCAAACTTTGGACCGAAACCAAAACATAGATCTCTTGTTTCTCAATATAAGACAACTCTCATCCTCGTTCAAACCCCATCACACAATAATCAAAATAAAAATAAAAAATATAAATATAACTTCTTTCTTCAGTCTATAAATATATATATATTTTTTTAATAAAATAGAAGAAGTAAAAGTTTCTGTTTTGCATAAATATATAAACATGAAATAAGTGAATACTACCGCGGTAATAGATGAATGGAATTATTATATATATATATATATATATATACCTAAATGGTAATAATTTAAAAGAAAGATGAAAATGAAAAAAGAAGTAGGGACTTGAGAGTGAAATGGCACTTAGCCAAGTAACTTTTTAAGCCTTTGTGTGGCTGTTTTACTTTGTGAATGTGCCCCTACTTTAGGTGTATTGAGTTTGTCTCAAAACTCTTTTGTTAGGTTGTCAATGATTATTCATGAACATCCCTTAGTTGTACATCCATGGAATTATTTTTACTTTGTACTACATTAATAATTATTTGTCAACTACAAAAAAAAAAAAAATTTAATATTTTTTTTATCTCTTTAATTATTTAATCCTATTATTCAACACCATCTCTGAGTATAAAATTGTATGTTTTATCTATCATCAAAAATTGATAGGAATTGAAAATAGAACAACCATGAAATATATATCATCATCATCATTATTATTATTATTTTTACTATATATATATATATATATATATATATATATATAAGAGACAATGGCATGAAATGAGAACAATTGAAGGACCACTAGAACTCAGTCAGGTTTGGTTTCTTGGTCCATGCAAACAAGTCAAATAAATACATAAATAAATTAATAAAATAAAAACAAATGAAAAGGTTTGAAGTCCAAAGTCACTCACAAGAACAGTAAAACATAGAACAAAAGTTCTTTACCAAGGACAATGGTGGTTGTGGTTTCTTTTAAAATAAAGAGAAGGGCCACTAATCTTCTAATCACTATTTTAATTATTGTTTTATATCTCTAATGTTTTCAATTATTTAATGCTTGATTAGCATTAATTAAACTTAAAAAGGATTGTTAGTGTTGGTTCTCTTTGGTATTTTGTCAGCTTAGAAACCCTAAAAAGAGTCCTTGGCATGCTAGGGTTTTGTCTTGGAATCCTTGCTTTCTTTTTTTACACTGTTCTTTAAAGTCAAACAATTCATTTCTTTTTCCTCTTAATATATTTAATAATGTAAATTCCCATGATTAAATTTTGTTTCAAATTATATTATTATTAAGAGTGTGTGAAGATAACAACTCAACACACCAGGCTCTCACTCTACTTGAAATGAAATTTGAACTGATCATCTTCTCTGTAAAAACACAAACACTCTATTAAAAAAAAAAAAAAAGTTTAGAAAACAAAGAATGTGTTTTATAAGTTAATTCATTCTCTAATTATTTCATATGGATCAATGAATTCATATTAGATCTTTTGCCACTTAGTTTAATACTAAAAGTGTAAATAGTCAAAAGTATGGTTAACTAATCTTATCCTATTGACTTGGTTGAATAATTAAGATTCAAATTGTTTGAAAACAGCTCAAACTTTTCATTAAAGTTTTAATTTCACTTCCAAAATCAAACAAACCCGGAGAAAAACACAAACAAATAAGATTTGAGTCATTTTCCCGCTTCTTTTTCCAAGACATTCTTTCATGCAACCATAGTTATAAAAAGGGATTATAAGTCATTTTAACATTCATTTTTTTTTTATATATATATTTTTTTAAATCCTCACTAATTAAACAATCAGATGCCTTGCTTTAATTTGCCAAATATCAATATATCATAGAGAGGCTGAAACCTCTTTTTCAAAGGAACACCTGATTATTATAAACAAGCAACAGAATTAAACCCTCAACGTACCTTTGAGCTAAAAAAGAGAAATCAAGTACTTTAAGGTAAAATAATATAAATTTTATATCGCTTCGACGAATAAAAATAAAATATATTATTATTTTTTTTTTATTATTATTATTATTATTATTATTATTATTTTAACAGTATAGACAAAGACACATTTTTTATTATTACCCATACAAACACTAGATTTCTAGACAAGTGTCCGGGTGGCAAGTTAACACAAACCTTTTTTTTTTTTTTTTTTTTTATCCTCCATATTTCCCTTTCTTTTATTTGTTTTTTTTGGATATTTTATTATTTTCGTTACCCCTAAAGAAACACATCCAGAAAAATTGAAAGAGCAATAGAACAAAAAGGAAAGAAAAGAATGAAAACAACAAGAGAGAGAGAATAAGACAAAGGTGGTATCTTTGTTTTTCACTGAAGAAAATGCCAGCCATCTCTGCTCTTCTCTCTTCCTCAAAATAAAAAAGCAAAATTGCTCCCAAAAGAAAGAGCTCTATCACAACACCATTCACCCCCACTCCTCCAATTCTCCCCAGGCAATAGAACAAAGATGGCAAACAATCTCCTTCTCTTCAACATCAACACTACAATGAACCAAACCATTTCCATCTAATTAAACACAAAGCTAACTCTTCAATATCATTCCCAGCAAACATCAAACACAACACACTCCAAACAACACCAAACTAGTTCACTAGTGCACTACTGCTACTACTCTTACTACTACTAGTAGTGATACTAATAATACTACTAAGACTAATAATAAAACTACTGCTAAGTTCTCAAACTAGTTCAGTGTTGCTTCTTGTGTTGCATTCTTATTACTCTGAGCTTCGCCGAGGCCGTTTGGAAGGCCGGACGGGGGAGGAAGGGACGGAAGAGCTCTCGCAGCTGAAACATGAGCCGACGACGGTGTTCGGGCTGGCCGGGCATGATGGAGAGTAGGAGGAGAAATGGTGATTCAATGCAATGTGTTTGTGGTTGTGCTTTGTGGCTTCTTGGATTACTTGTAAACACTCCTCAACGTGATCCTGGAATTCAAGAATTGCAGGGAAAAATATTTAACAGTGTTTGTATTAAGATTGGCATTTCATCAAACAGTTTGTGTGCATGGAGATAAAAAAAAGGTCGGACCTTTGAGGCGTTGAGCAATGAGAGAGAGCTCTGGATTTCTGGGTCTTGGTCGTCGCCGATGGAGTGGAGAATGGCGGCGGAGGCCCAGGCGGAGGGAGGGTGCTGGACCCATCGCCAGTCGGAGATGGCGGAGAGGAGGGAGGAGGCGCAGGAAAGGTTGGAGTTTGGGAGGAGGAGGTCGATGAAGCTGAGAGGAGTGACGGGGTTCATGCGCCAGCCGAGAGAGGAGAGGATGAGGAGCTCCATCCGGCGGACGGTCTTGGGCTCGAAGAAATAAGATCCATGGGCGCCGCCGCCGTCGTCGTCTTCGGCGTCGGCGGCGGCGGCAGCGAGGGATTGGAGATCGAGGAGGAGAGGGACGTGGTGCTCTTCGACCTTGGCGGCGAGGGAAAGGCAAGCGATGGCGGAGAGGCGGGACATCCATGGCTTGTCAGGCTGGAGATGAAGGCCGGGGCCAGCGCCGGGGAGGAAGCAGCGATCGAGGTAGTTGACGGCGAGTAGAAGAGTCGTAGGCGAGAAGCCGATCCGCGCAGTGGCTCTGGCGAGCCATGAGACGATCTGGGAGCGGGAAGCGGGGGAGTAATGGGCGGCACCGGAGAGGTCGAGGTCGGGGTCGGAGGGGCGGGATTCGGAGGCGAGGAGGTGGGAGAGATGAGGATGGACATCCGGGTCGGGGTTGAAGCGAATAGGGGAGGAGAAGAGGGTGGTGGGTTCGGCGCAGTAGAGAGAGTCCATGGAGGGAGGGAGAGGATGGTCATGGCGTGGATGGCGGTGGTGGTGAAGAGGAGGAGAAGGACGCCATGGATGGAGGTCGGAGATGAAGAGAAGGTGTTTGTTGAAATGCGGAAGAGAAGATGAAGAAGATGAAAAGCGGAAGTGACTCCACTGTCACACTGCTTCACTGGCTACTCTCTTTTATTTCTTTATTTCTTTTTTTTTCTTAAATAATTAAATAATTATATTATTTATTTATTATTATATATATATATATTTGTGTGTTTGGGGGTGTGCATTGGTTGGACTGGAGCCTGGAAGTGAATAGGGAATTTTTGTTTTTTAGAGAATTATTTTATTTATTTATTTATTTTTGGAAAAATGTGGCAGTGAATGGAATTAGATAGGGTGTCAAAATATATAAATACATTATAATTATTATTTATGTTAATAATATATAATTTGTGTTATTTATGGTTAAGAATATATATACATAGATATTTTTTTTGAATAATGTCTGTAGTTTTTTGTTGCTACTAGTTTGAAAGTTTTTTGAGCAAACCATGTTGGCCATGGAAAATTTGTCTTTTTTCAACTTATCACATGAAAAAAGATCTGTATATATATATATGGCAACGTGTATTTTATTTAATTATATTTACAAAATTAAAAATATTATCAATTTTTACTTTGCTTGGTTTATTATGTGGACTTTAACATAGAGCCGGCATATTGAGCTTTATATCAATAATCAATGGTCATTTGGTAGAGAAATAAATGGAGGGTTCATAGTATAATGAATTTGATCGTTGTTAATATTAGAAAATGTGAAAAATAAAAATAAAACCCCAGTTGATACTCTAATATGGGAAGGATGAATCAACCAAAAAAGGAAAAATAAAAAACTTGAAATTTATTCCAAAAAAATTGAAATTTCATGTTTTTACAGGGGTAAATATGTAAAACAAGTTTTTTAAAAAAGGATATAATTATATGTTTCATATATAGTAGATGATAATGTCTCATCCAGCTTTTCTTGCAATTGCTTTGTTGTCTCCATACATTAAAAAAAAAAAAAAAAAAAAATGGTTACAGTACCTTTGTCTACTTTTTACACTTTCTGTTTCCCTCCCAAACGTTTCAGTTTTATAGGTTCATTTTTAAAATTTTTTATTCTATTTCTTATATTTTTTTATTTCCTTAAATTACTTGTTCTATTTTTACCATACTATTTCAGAAATGATAAAAAAAAAGCAACTCAATGAACTCAAATGAAAAACTTAATCCCTAAATTTTTTTTTCCAAAGTGCGTAATTATTGCCAAGAGCATCTCCAAAGAGGTAATACTTATATGTTCATACACTCTCATCAGGTCGAAATGAGGATTGGACTGTAAACCCACACTCATAATTAGGGACCCGGGGCAACTAGGGACTTGTGGCATCATTGCACCCAACATGTTTCGAACCCCAATAATGAGTATCTTGTAAACCAAACCTTTAACAGTGACGTCAGTACCGCCGGATTAAAAGTCATTTGGTTTAAACTCACTGAGAAGTTGTATGGAATAAATGTGGTGAAAATAACACTTCTCTACGATTGTTAAAAGTTAATATCAATTCCAATATTGAAAATAAAATAAATTTGAAAGTACAGAAATAATAAAGTAGATTATATAAAATTTCACTGAAGGAGCAAATTAAAAGAATGTGGAAGTGAATGAAGCATTAGTGGGGAGAACTCAGTTCACTTCAATGACTTCCCCACTATTTTCCCCCAAGTGAACATCCGTTAATGATTTAAAAAAAAATTAATTAAGAAAATGCGCCTAGTAATCATAGTTTCAAATAAGCAGAAAGAACAAGAAAAGGAAGAAGATCAAAACAATAATAAGAGATTAGATTGATGCTAATGATTAGCAGATAAGTTTAACAAAAAAAAAATTAAGTCCATTTAAAAAACAAACACAAGACCTGAATACCAGGCTTTCTCCAACAGCAGCAGCAGCATCATCTCAAGATAAAGCAAAGAAAGAATAATGACTGCACAAAAATCACTTTGTACTTTGTTAATGAAACAATAAAAGCAATTCTTATTCAACAAATCAAGATATCATCATCAATCAAATACAAATTCACCAAAAAATAAAAATATGTAAGTAAAAAAAAATTAAAGCAGAACAAGAAGTCCTCTCTAAAGTTTTTAAACCAAGTAACAGTAAAAGTCAGCAAGAAAGCCACAAACTTTGAACCTGAGAGAGTCTCACCAAACAAAAGGCAACACTCTAATTGCCAAATGAAAACAACACACAAACTTTTCTTTTCTCCCTCCTTTTGTTTTTGTTTTGTTTCTTTGCTTTTTTTTTTTTTTTCTTTTTCTTTATTTATTTATTTATTTTTCTCCATACCTTTAAAGAAAGAAAGCAGGAAGTCCAAAGCATTCATGACTTTGGGGTTTGCAACCAGAGATGATTTCATTAGCAAAGCTGCAGTAGCCTTCATACTGCAACACTTACCTTTCTTTGTTGAAATGGGATTACCAGTCTGCCTATACACTTCCCCATGCATATCACTTTAAAAAGAAGAAAATGCAACTCAAGCCCCTATGCTCTCTCTCTATACATCTATAAATATATAAATATATAAATATACATTTGTGTGTGTGTGTATATATACATATATATATCTTTCATAAGGTCTATTCCTTCTCTTTCCTATCTTTAGTGGGAATAAAGGGGAGTGAAGAGTGGTGTGGAAAAGTAAGGCAATGGAGAACATGGAATAGTAGACTTCCTAATGATCCTCTTTTCCTGCATCTACCAAATGTGTTCTGACTGTCATGCTCTAATCCTGTTTCTAAAGTCCAACAAGTAATGACTTTCCATGTTGAGAAATAAAATTCTTATTTCCATGATGAGATGTTTATACTAACCATGTGAAATCAATGTCATATGTGGAAAATTGTCTGAATCCTGTTTCTGAGGTCCCAACTACAAGAAGTTTGAATTTTCTTTGCTGAAATAAATAAATAAATAAATAAAATCCCAGTTGTAAATTGTAAGTGAAATGTTTACAGTAGATTGACCATGTGAAATCAATGTTATATAACTTAGTCATAATCCTATCTCTAAAGTTCAATGACAAGACTTTTTCTTTTGTCAAAAACTAAAATTCTACTTCCATATGAGATGTTTATAGTAAACCACATGAAAACACTAAGCAATGTCAAAAACATGAATATCATATATTTCTATATGAGATGTTTTCAGTGAACTATGTGAAATAAATGCTGTATGTGAAGAATTGTCATGTGGTTTTAGCTATTCAAACATTTACTAAAATTTACAAATCTAAATGTCTAGACTAATGATGACTTGAATACTTGAATAGTCATCATTGATTGCCAAAATAGATATCTACTGCTTGCTAAAAATAATCTAGGTGCCTTCATATAAAGAGAAAATGAAATGAGAAATAGAGCATGATAAGTAATTTCATTCTATCATTTTCTTTTTCTCTATCTACAGTTCAGAGCAAATGAATATGAAATTAAATCAATTCAACCTAGAAATTCCATGCATAAAAAAATTATAGATTTGGAGGAAGTTTAAAATTTATCAGATTTCAAAGCTTTTTTGGGCAAAAAAGGGGGAAACACATTAAAAATGCAATGCATATAATGAAGATAATTAACTAATGAGCAATTTCTTTCACTCTTGTCCCTTACATTCTTTTGCTTCTTCTAATCCGTCTCACAAGAATTGGCCTAAATCTGATTATATTTAATCTGCCTAAAAATTCCAGTGCTTGTGAGAAGACATCATCTGTGGAAAAACTACCTTGCCGTGCCTTGTTTGCAAAAGAGAAAAAAGTAAATGATTACAGAAAAAAACTCAAAAGAAAATAAAAGGAAAATGAAAGAAAAATAAAAATCATAAAAGCTTTACTTTTCTGCTTAACTCTATTTTCCACCACTGAAAACATAACCAAAAAGAACAATGCAGAAACATACCTAATATTTATATAAGGAAGTGAATCCAGCATTTCAAAATCATGCGGTTAAACTAAGTAACATAGCAAGAGGGAACAACAAGGACTTACTCATTTATAGCCAAAATAAGAAGTGCATGTAAGCACCATCACTGCAATATGACAGTGCTACAATATAAAACCACTTACGGTACCAGATGCAAACAACAGCTGGTAAAATCTTAAAAATTGAACTGATCATACTCCTGATTTGCATTGTATTAGGTATGATACCTTCCGATCAGTAATGCAGCGCAAACTTAATTTGCTAAGTGCATAGAATATCACAGATTGAGGAGGCCGAACATCATTCATTTCAGCATTCTCATATATTACAACATTTGCTGAACTATTTTCCTGCATAGCACTTCAATCAAACTCTGCTGGACTTGAATATTGGCCATGTGGTCCATCAGATGAATTATATGTAGTATCCCAACTATCTAACCCAAGAACAAATCATCAGTTTGATGGAAGTCATGAGCAACACAGCAAGCTAAAGTAGCAGATTAAACCATCAGCTCCGTTTGAAATGTTCGCGTATGAATCTTTCTGCATAAGTGGGATACTTTTCTCGTATGTATGCTCGAAGGCACTTCTGGTATGAGAAGTCTATCCAGCCACCATCAGTACGTACAACAAAGAGACATCTTGAGTTTCTAAACTGTGGGTGCCTATCAACCTTACAAAATAAAACACAATTTAGATTCATCATGTGCTCAATTTTCCATAATGGTGAACTGGAAAAAAATCCATATCCATGAGTCAGGATACACAAAAGAAAGAAGCTTTACTATAAGGGTAAGTCAAACAAAGCATAGACCAAAAAAAAAGGGGGCATAATTTAAACAATTTTATGATGTCATTCAGCAAGATGCTGAAGTTACCAACATTGCTCTGGCTTTATGATGTTTTACTTGACAAAATAAATGACAGTGAAGACCTAGGAACCCAAAGGAATAAATAAATAACAATAATATGGTAGAAAGCAAATGATATAAAGGGGTGGGTTAAGGATGATATTTGTTCCATCTAATACAATGAGTTTGATGATTTTACTCCTGCTTTCTCTAAATAACAATATTAAACTACTAAAATGGATAATAGCATTCTACATTTGACAATAAGGATATCATTCATAATAATCAATATAATACCTAAAATCCTAATGCTAGATCATCAAATTGTTAGTCAGGAAATAAGATTTAGTAGCTAAAGCCTATGGCATATCACATTATGCTATAGGCACACTACACGCATATAAAATATTCTACAAGTTGAATGTGAATCATAATTATATATCTGAGAACAAAGCTTTTCCCCTTCCTATTATGGTGAAAGATTTACTTCTTTATACATAGGCCACAAAGGAACTCAAAATCATATTTTCCTTGTTTTAATACCACCACATTTAGGAGAGTGATATCTTAGAATAAATAACATTTAGAGATAGGATACACATTCTTGAGGACATCTAGAATTCAGCTGCAATGTTCACCAAACTGTTGGACAAAGAACCTCCAAAATCATGTCATCTGTAATCTGCCCCTATCCCCTTCATGCTCAGGAACTTTGTGTGTTTCTATGTAAAATGAGACATTTAGTGTCTAGAGTCTCCAAGCAAGAACTTTTAAGGATAGATCAGACCAAGAAGAAATTGGCTGCTTTGAGTTTTAGAGAGCATCAGAGCCGCAGATAACCAAATGGATGTTCCAAGCTTCCACGACAGTTTTTTACATTATTTAATTTTCTTGATGCTACTCCAAATTTAATCACAATACCCTTTTTATTCTACATGAGATGAAAAGAAAATTCACTGGCTTAAAGTTCAAGAAGAGGTATGTAACAAGGCAATATATCACATAATTCAAAATGCTTTACCATCTCCCATTTCTAGTTTCACACAATTTCCCAATGGCCCCATCACCTTAATCATCACCATGCTCTCAACAATGAAATATTTAATTGTGATAAGGTTGAGCCAAAGCATTTTATTTCAACATTTCTCTAGTTGAACAATGTCCATGAGGCATCTTTTTTTAGACCCAAAAAAGGTAACTCTTTATTCTTGTCTTGTGATCAGATATCAGAAATCACATTGTTACAGGTACCTATACCTAAACTATTGAATATTAAGACTGATACATTTACTTTTTTCAGCACACGTGGTATTCTGAGCCAAAAAGTTCATCCTGTTGCCTTCTTATGTGAAAAGTTTATTCAGTTTACATTTTGGAGTTTAATGTGTTGGTCAAACTGAAGCCAGCCTGCGGCCAATTTTGGTCAAGCATCAGCTTCTACATCATTATAAAAGTTTCCACATGGGCAGTTTCCAAATTGGCACAAATTGATGTTGACATAAAAGTCACAGACTCACAATAGTTGTTCAATTTGACAAGTAAGGGGCACTAGAGTCAAATTTGTTATAAGGCACCCAAGACATAAGCTGATAAACAGGCTTGATATCTTTCCAACTTAATATAACCATTCACCGATCATACTAAGAAAATTTCTACTCACCACAAAAAAAATAAAATAAAATAAGACTTCACTTATAATATTTGGTTTTATTAATATGGGTTGCATGATAGCTGCCTTTTATATTCTATTCATTACAGAATAAATTGAGGTAATTTTAAAAGATGCAAAAAAAAGGACTTATAAACATTCTTTTAATTCATAAATGAAATTACAAATACATGACTATGCTTCAGTTTTCAAACATTATTTAATGGAGAAATGGCAATGATTTGAAGAAAACCATAAAAAAGAAAGATGGTCCAATATGTACTTTAGATTACCATTATAGAATCCAGTCCACAGCCAATTTTATCTTCTGAATGTGGATGATAAGCAAGAAGCTTTTCTGTCACTTCCTTCTCATCTTCGTTGGTCAGACACTCCCCATCTTTATATCTGTTTGAAAAATGATCGTTAAATGGAAAAGGAAGGCTGAAGGAAAATACACAGATTCATCATGCATATGCAATACATGTTAATGAAGAAAGCAACTTTTGTTAATAAGTACACAAATGGCAAACTGCAAGCATAGAAGAAGCATGCAGCATGAATAGAAGTTGCAAGGTTGCTCGAAAACATCTAACTTCAAGAGCTGAGCCACGAAGTTCAACACAGAATTATGGTAAACAAACGACACAGTGAGCCAAGAATTTCAACACACAATTATTGTAAACAAACGACAGTGTGTTGTGAGACACAACACAATGGCAAATATATGTTATTCCAGCAGCACAATAGTATCATCCAGATTGTATTGCAATGTCCAAAAACAAAAATCTAGAGAACCTGGAAAACTATGGCAGTGCCTTATTTCTCAGATGACCAATATTGCACAAGTGTTTTGGTGCAAAATGAGTCCTTTTCCTTTCCCTTTTCCTCCCACTTGAATCTCTCGTGCGATTGATAGTTTGTTCCTTTTTTTTAAGAATAAAAAATGGCCCAAGAAATATCACTAAACATGGACAACCACAACATTTATCCTACAAATGGATGCTCATTTGTCAAACAATTTCATTCGAATCAAGTACTCATCACGACATGGAAATTCCTCCAAAAAAAAATCTCTTTTAGGGTTTAGATCAATACCTATTAGAGTGGAGTATCTCCTTGACAAAGAAGACAACGGGTTCAATGTCTTCAAGGATCTCCGCCTCCCGATCCTTCCACTTCCGGTACTCTGGATGATCCACACACTGCTCCGAAGGAGGCTGAGATATCGCCGGGGGAGTAGTGCCGAATTTAGGGCGGAAGGCTTCCTCATTGGCAGAGAACGTGGAGGCTCCCGGCGACGGAGAAGCATCAGCAGTGGAGAAACCCGAGGCAAGGCACCGCACTGGGAGCGCCCTTGCCGTCCGCAAACGCAGCGACGGTGCTCGGCGGAGAAGCAGAGCAGCTGCCATGGCGGCGGTGGCCATTGGGAGCGATGGAAGCCAAATGCAAGGTACTCTGTTCACAAATACGAATTTTTGTGAAATATTATTTCAAAGAAATAAATAAATAACCAAAAAAATATTATTTAACCATTGATAGTTCTCAATTATCCCACTCAGTCCTTCTCACATTTCTTTATACTTTTCAGTCCCTTGTTTTCTATTTGGTTCTATACATTCCCAAAAGTTTGACACTTGTTCCAGCAATTTTAAGTTGACTTCCAAAAGAGTCAACCCCTTGGGCTGAGATGTATTTAGGGATGACAATAGGGCAGGATAGAAGGCGGGACGGTGCCGACGCAAAAGTGAGACCTCTCCTCATGAGGTGTGTTTAGGGATGGCAATGGAGCTCTCTCTCAAAACACACAACTATTAAAATTGAAAAAATATATAAACTTTTTTATTTTAATATAGAAATGGAAACTTTTTATGAGACGGACCAAAGGCGGAGTAAGGCAAGGTAAAACCAGAGCAAAGGTCGAGTTCGATCCTCAGCAATTAATAAATAAGAGGACTAGGTCAAGAAAGGTTAGCCCACCAATGTTTTTTTTTTTTTTTTTTTTCTAAAAAACTACCAAAGCAAAGGCCTTACCCACTAAAAAATCAAATTATGTTTTTGGTTTAAAAACTAATATACAAAAAGAACAACATATAATGCGGTTTATTTATAAAACATAAAAAATAAAAATAATTCATAACAAATCAAAAAGAATTTGAAACAACGGAAGAAAATTATAAATAACTTTTAGAAAAAATCAATTAAAGAGTTTGGACTTAATTTGTTTTTCCTATTGAAACTAAGTTGCTAGCTTATTTTCTTCACAATAAACGAAATTAAAGCATTGGCATTCTATTACTTCTAATTATAGTTGCCACCCATTTACTTATTCATCATCATTGAGATATAGCTTAGCTTTGGGTTCAATGTTCAACTCTGAGAGTAATTGATATTGTACTAATGATGTTGTTAGCAAAAAGAATAAATAACTTATTTCAAATCTTTCAATCTCTGCTTCTTATTGTCAAACCTAAACATTCTTCTAGTTATCTATACAAACTTGTGTTTCAATATTTAATGATGATAATTAAAAAATTTGTTGTGCCCCCAATATTTTTACTTGCATTTAATATATGGTGACAATTAAAACACAAAAAATATATGTTATAACTAATAAAAAAAATATAGCATGAATTTTTATTATCTGCAACCATTTAATGAGTCAAAAGTTTATATCCCTGAAGATGCTAACTGTGAATGGGATGGTAGAGTTTAAGTAATACAATGTTTAATAGTTATTATATATATATACATTTCCAAAAGTATAACAATAACCACTAGCACCGGACTAAATCTCTGCATGTACCCTCCTCTAATAAAGATAGCACAAGGCAAGGCCCCCTTGTGCCTAAGCAAGTTTATGCAACACCAATCCCTCATGAAGATGGCTTTCGTCAAATATAAAATGAAGACCGAGATATTTTTGAACTACTCCGAAGTTTGTTTTTTGTTGCTATGAAGAAATAAAATGTCTGTACTGCAGCAGTAATGTAGCAACTTTATTGTAGCACTAGATCACTATGAGAAACGGGGGCTTTACTCCTGGTTTTCACCACTATATGGTATTTCTATACATAGGCATAATCTAAAGCCCAGGGGCTCCTTTCTCTATAAAAGAAGCCCCTTTGTAGTTGAGGGCATCCTTGCCCACTACTTTGCCTACTATTAATAAAGTGCTCTCTCTTTAGTCTCCATTCTTCCCTCTCCTCTTCCCCTGAAACTTGGATCTAAACCCTCACCTCGCCAAGGTCGCTCCAGTAAGGTGTATCTTTGCAAATTCAAGGGTATCCCCACTCATCCTAGTACCAGAGCCCCAGTTTGACCAAAAGAAGGTAATAATGAGTTTTTCGGGATAAAACCCTTAACATGGTCTCTAGCATGTAGATAAATAAAAAGCTAGTAATTGTTTTATGATTCTCAGTCCTAATAATTAAAAAAAAAAAGAAAAAGAAGAGATTTTATGAGTCAATGTAAGGGAAAAGAGCTGATCATGAGAACTCTTGTTATTTGAATTACTGGAAAGGCCAAACAGTACCCATATGAGGACAGGAGGTCTGTGCAAGGAAAACATGTATGGAGGTACGTTCAAACAACAGGACTTGAACTATCGTCCCTCATAGTTCTCATATAAGGACTCAGAATTTTAACTTATAAAGATTAAAACTTAATAACTTATGAACTGAGACATAAGCAGTTACTTTTTAAATTTGTTAAAATACATGAAGGGGATCATGTTTTTTTATAAGGTTACATCTACAGTTCTTTTATCAATTCTTTTATCAGAATTTTTTTTTTCTCTAAAAAAAATATTTTACATATATTTCATGGATGCGAAGATGGATTTGATCTTTAAAAAATTAGTCATCTTAGAAAATCAACTAACCAATATAGAAGTTATTATTAGCAATATAGATTATCTCAAAAATAGCATGGATAAACTAAAGACTAATCATGCAGACATTGATGATATCTGTTAAAAAATGACCAATGTCCAGACATGATATTGACCAAAAACTAGAAAATCAGTTTCTTCATTTAGAGTTTGAACAGAAGAAGAATTGAAAACTCTTCAAAATATAGGTTAAATTTTCCTAGAAACATAAAATGAAAAGTATTTTAAAAGCCAAAAACTTGGGTGATTTTTACGTTTTCTTAGAAAAATACATGATAAATGAAAAAAATAACAAGTATACATTATCAGAAAAAATAAAAAGACAAAAATTAGGCTGGTTAGAAGAAGTAGAGGAATATCTAAATTACAAATGGCAATTAGAAGAAGATGAAAACACGATACATGAGCAAAGCCTAATAATCAGTGGATAGCATAAAAATCATATGGATCATTAAAAAAATTGGGACCAAGGGTTAAAAATAAGATATGACCAAATCGAAGCATGTATTTGCTAAAAATGCGTGGATATAGTTTCGAGAAAGAAATACAGATGCAAGAAAAAAATAAAAAAGATAGAAAAAGAATATCACAAGAGATTACTTGAGCCAGGAACCCTTTGAAATATGAAGGAATGAAAAACTTTAGAGAACTTCTAATAAGAATAAGGAATATAATAGGATACTTGGAAGATTTAAAAAAGATAAGAAATAACCAATGCCGGGTTACACATTAAAAAGAGAAATATAGATATAGTAAAAATAAGAATTGAAACATTAATATTTAACTACTTCCAACTAATTAAAGAAAAATAATTTAGCAAATTAATAGAATTAAAAGAAGAAATAATCTTAAAGAAACAATAATTAATAAATCTAGAAACATTAATAAGAAAAAATGCCTAAGATAGTAAAAAGCATAGATAGCATAAGGAGATTTTCTATTTTCAAAAATTAATAGGAGGAAAGAAGCAACATTAACACCAATGCAACAAATAGAATTAACAAAAAATTAAAATATAAATTTAATACATGGAGAAGAATTATACAATCATGGTATAATAGAAACCCAGAGAAAAATTTATGAGTATTATGATGAAACAGAAGCATGCTGCTCTAATGAAAACTCTCAATTGATGTTGGTCTTAATAATTGAAAATTCCTATAACAAACTAATAAATTCCAGATATACACTGGCACATCTTGGGCTATTTATACTTGGAATAGTAGGAATGCACAGATTAAGATTAGGAGTGAGATTATTATCTAGCTTAGTAGACTTAAGGCAAAAAGATTTCATGACAAAAGCAACAATAGAATCAATAGAATTAGATATGAATGAAGAACCCGAAATAGTATACATGACTCCAAACTTCATTGTTCCTTTAGAAACTTTTTACAAATATATAAAATTAATTATTTTTCTAAGGGATATAATATGGCTAGTGATGCTTCCAATTTAATAATATCCAAGATCTTTACAGGACAAATATCCAACACTAGTGATATGTAAGATATATTTTAAAACTGAAAAAATCGAAAGATTATTAGCGACACAAGGCATAAAAGCAATACCTGAAAAATATTACTCATCCGATTTATTGGAAAATACTGAATATGGAATATAAAACCCATATCAATAGAATAAGCCAGTCATCCTAGCTCAGCTGAATATTTTAAAAATAAAGATGGTAGTTGTAGTCTAAGGATGAATAATTATATAAATAAATAAAAAACTATTGAATAAATGAAGAAGAAATATGAAGAAACTATTAGAAATAGAAAATTTAGATGAAACAGAATCTTATCTAGGGCCTTTAAGAAAATATTTACATAAAAATAATATTGGAAACATAAATAACCAGATTAAATAAAGAAAAGCTAGATGGTTAATCTACTTGATAAGATATATAAGGTTCAAAATTCAAGTAAGAGAAGAAGGAGAATACGTATTTAAGTTCAAAACAAAAATTATACAACCTAAGGGAAAAAAGTATAAAGAAGAAAAAATATACTACAAAATAATCTTCAACCTAGATCATGCAAGGAAATTAGAACGGATTAGAAATCTTAGAAGGTGGCTGGAGATACAATATGAAAACATAGAAAGTTTCTATTATTAACATGGAAAAATTAATAGAAGAAACATACCCGGGATGCAATTGAAAAATAGATTTTGAAGAATTACCAGAGGACATAGATGACATAGATTTTGTGATCAAATGTAGATACACAAAGTATGATTATCCCAATAAGTCAAAAGACGAGGTACATACCTATATTGAAGACAATTTAGTGACAGAAGAACTAACTAATGATCCAGAGTATGATTAAATCATAAAACAATTGGATGAAATAAACATTAATGAAATTTTAACAAATATAGAAAATAGCAATCATCTATTAGTAGTAATACTAGGACATATACAAGACCTACTGCTATAGAACAGACAAATAGAACGACACAACCCTTACAATACCTACAAAACATAATTTTAATGAATATCCAGAACAAGGTTATCAAAGATTTAAAGGGAAAGTGAAATCAGATCTGCTTGAATTAGTATGAACTATGCCTAAACAAAATGATGAAGGAAGTATGTTAGTATTAAGTACAGTTCACTCTCAAAAATGGGCGGAATTGATGGATAGGTGACAATCCGATGTTATTAATGCCACTGAAAGAATCCCACACGCACTAGATCCTATAGGAACCACAAACTTTATAGAAAATTTGTTAGAAACGACTGCTAGAGAATTACTTAACATCAAGAAGATAAATTTTCCAAATGAATATCAATATATGATACAAATGACAGATAACCCTTATAATGTCATAGGCCAAATTAGACAAATAATTTTAAGAACTAATCATTCCAAAAGAGACACGGTTCTACAGGATATAGCTGCAAGAGACCTAGAAATGCTTCAAATCAATAATTTCACTGAAATAGTAAAATATAGCCAAATATACATAATCTTAGCTGCAAAAACAGAAAAAGCATTTGCTAGTAATGAGCTAACAAAGAGATGGTTTAGTAAACTACCAAAACCCTTGGAAGAACTTATATATAAGAGCTGGAAAGAAAAAGGACTTGAAAATTTAATAGAAATAGGACCAACCATAATGTTCACATTTAATTAACTAAAAGATAAATGTCTAGAAGTTGATGCCAGCAAACAAATTTCAAACTACAGTTATTATAGCCAAATATATGTTCCTACTATGAGTAGAGAATACACACTAAACAAATGATTAAAAAGAAGCCGATATTATAAAAAAAGAAGACCAAAAGCTAATCATGTTAAGAAATTTAAAAAACACAAACCACCAACAAAATGTAAGTGTTATTTATGTGATATAAAAAGATATTATGCTAGAGAATGTAGGAATAACAATGTGAAAAAAAAGGTTAAAATTATATCAAAAAATGGAATTGCAAGGTGAAATTGATATAGTCAGCATCACAAGTAATGATAGTAATGTTTGTAGTATATATGAAGATGATGGAGCAAATTTTACTGAAGATTTAGCTGAATATAAAAACCTTATAGAATTTAAATAGAACATACAACTCTAACTTACAGCCTAAATAATAATCTTAAATTTTTGTTAGAACAATTCAACCAGGTAGAAGACTTTCTAAAATGTAATCATAATTTTGAACCCTTTAAATTTAACTACAAAATTAAATGTGATAAATGTTATCGATATCATGTATTAAAACAGAGAGTTACTTGAAAAAATTGTAACTTATCCCTGTGTAGAAAATGCGTATTGGAATTATATATATTTGAATTCGGAGAATTAATAGTAGCAAATATGCTACCAAAATTAGATACAAATAAAAAAATAATATCACAATTACTAAAAAGAATACAAACCTTAGAAGCAAAAGTTTCTAGACTAATGGAAGAAATGAAAAATAAAGGAAAAGGCATCATCCAAAACAACGAAGACATAGAAGAACAAGCACTAACAATATCACCAGTAGACTTTAGAAATAATAATTTGTTAAACATTGACTATCATCTAAAATTTAAGGACGGTCACCAAATTGTGGGAATAGGAATAATTGACACATGGGCAAGCAAAAACTAAATTACAGGAGAAATTGCATCCCAAAAATATAGGAATTATCTAGTCACAAAGCCATAGTTCAAGATGTCTTTAAAAATAAAATAGAATTAACAAAGAAACTAGTAGACTGTACTGTCACTTTAAACAGTCAGAAATATAATTTGCCACGCACATGGATCGAACCTTTTAATACGAATAGATCCATACAATTCTTGTTAGGAATGAACTTTATTAAAAACCAACCATGAGGCATAATGATACAGGGAGAAAAAGTAATTATTTTTAAGAATGCCAATCAGATAATCATTACTCCTCTGATAAACTAAATAGGATGCTTAATGGAAGCCAATAATATGCCTCTAGATATAGAACAAGATGTGGAGACCCAGATAGAATTAAATCAGTTAGAACCTTTAAGACGACTACTAGAAAAACTAAAAGCAGATGGAACTATATGAGAAAATCCCATTAAAAATATTAATAGAACAAAGGAAAAATATTAATTAGAAATCATAAACCCAGATATAAGAATAACCTGTCCCGTAATAAAACCTACCCCTTATGAGCAGAAAGAATTTGGAAAACAGATTAAAGAGTTACTAGATTTAAAAATAATAAATGAATCACAGAGCCCTCATAGGACCAGAGCCTTTATAGTAAATAAACATAGTGAGATAGTAAAAGGAAAAAGTAAAATGATGTTCAATTATAAGAGGCTAAATGATAACACTGAAGATGATAGGTATCCACTTCCAAATAAAGAAGCATTGATAAATAAAATAAGACATACATATATATACAGTAAATTTGACTTAAAAAGTGGATTCTGGCAACTCCAACTGGATGAAGAAAGTAGAAAATGGGCCGCATTCTTTACCCATAACAGGCATTATAAATGGACAGTAATGCCTTTTGGATTAAAAAAATGCCCACAAGTATTTCAATGAAAAATGGATAATATCTTTACGAATGATAATTTTATAGTAATATACATTGATGATATATTAGTATTTAGTAAAAGTATTAAAGAACACTTACTTCACCTTAGCGTGTTTTTTAAAAAATACATGGATAATGGATTAGTGCTATTAGAGAAAAAGATGCAGATATGATATAGAAAAATAGAATTTTTAGGAGTAACTATAAGAAAATGGCAGATATAACTACAAAAACATATTACTAGTAGCATCGTAGAAATGCCAGATAAACTGGATGACCTCAAACAATTATAGTCATTTTTTGGAAAATTAAATTATGCTAGAAATTGTATTACAAGCCTTAGTCGAATGGCAGGTCCATTATGCAATAAACCAAGCAAACCGAAGAAAGAAAATTCAACCAAGAAGATATTAAGGTAGTACAAAAAATTAAAGATATAGGAAGAAAAACAAAACCACCAGAACTACCCCCCAGGGTCATACATTATCATTGAAATGGATGGAAGAATGGGTGGATGGGGAATAATCTTAAAATTTAGACAACATAAGCAATTAGCTAAACAAGAAGAAAAATCAGTAGATATGATAGTGGAACCTACCAAACTAAAGTAACCAAGACCGATGCGAAATCTTAGCATGCATAAAGGCATTAGAAAAATTTTAATTATTTGTTATAGATAATGTCGAGTTCATACTAAGAACAGATTGTCAGAAAATAGTTTCATTTTACCATAAAAAATTAGAAAATAAGCTATCCACTTATAGATGGCTTACATTTATGGATTACATAGTAGGAAATGGTTTTCATGTAGTCATAGATCATATAAAAGGAAAAGATAATTTTGTAGCAGATCAACTCAGTAGGATAATACAAGAAGATTCCAGATAATGAGCAATTATACAAACATAAAAAGAAAACTCAACCAGTAATTACAATTAGAGATCATAATGACATGATAGACATGATAGAAGAACTCCAAACATTTAGACACAAAATAAAAACAAAATATCCAATCTCATACCTAAGAACAAAAATAATAGAAAATATACAAGGATTAATTGACTTTACGAGAAGAAAAGTTGATCAGTAAGGAGAAAGTAGTAAAATAGAAGACATAATAGAATATATGAAGAAAAAAACAACAAAAGAAATAGTAGTAGAACTTCAAGAGGAAATAAACATTATAAAGTAAAAAGTAGAACAGTTGAAACAAAATATAGAAATTACTGACGCATATAATTTTATGCAAGGAAATGAATAAAAAGTAGCCCCCAACTAGAACCCACTTTAAGGGCCTGTTTTGGGGGAGGTTTTTGGAGGTTTTTGGGGTAGGGTTATTGAGTAACCTTTGTTTGGATCCATAGTAAATGGAAGGTAAGGTATTTGGGGTTAAATGGAGGGTTGAAAAACCTTTATTTACCCCTTTTTTCAACCCTCCAAATTGGGGGGTTTTGGAGGGTTGAAATGTTTTTGACCAAAATACCCCTATTGAAATTATATTATTACAAACATATCCATCACATAAATTAGGTAAATGTTTTTTATTCGAACATTAAGACGAAATTAGTGATGTCTATGAGATCATGTTTCTTTGTTAGAAATGACCATGCTTCATTTTTTTCTTTTACTTTGGTTTATTTTTTGATAAATAATGCTTCATAAAATAGTAAAATTTTGTAAATTAGCAAATGAAAATATTTAATTTACAAAAATAAAATTATATGTGTAAAATTAGCATAAAATACAATTTATAACTTCAAGTGTATTTTAGTAATATTCATATATAACTTTACCTTCTATTACCTTCAATCCAAACACTACAAATGTTTGATAACCTTCATTTATCTTACCTTCAATCCAAACAATGTATAACTTAAACCTACTCCTACTTTGCTTTATCTTACTTTACCCTACTTTACCCTATTTTACAAAACATTTTTTCACCTCATCCAAACAAAGCCTAAAGTTATCCATCTTTCAGCCTGGCTCTAACCTAAAGTTTTGAACATCTCACATACTCACCAAGCAACAACATGTTTTGCTTGATAATCTCTAGGCTACAAAAACTAGACGCTCTATTTTTTTGTATGTTATGAGGAACTTAAGTACCTATTTCTTTCAAGAAGCCCAAAACCAGCTTGACCTTATCCCTTACACTCCACAAAACCAAAAAACAGTTGTATTCACCCCACCTGCTATTGAGCATTTCATTGCCCAAGATCATACCATCAAAAGATTACAGGCAAAAATAGAATGGAGGACTAAAGAACAAGACTCTTTTAAAGAAGAACTCTAGAAAGTAAAAGCTACAATTGAAGACCTAAAAGGATATTTAATACAAGAAGAGAAAAGGCGAGGAGAAAAGCTCGAATACTTCCCCAGTCAGCTTCATCACATGAAACATGTTATATTAAAGAAAGTATTAAGGACTAAATATGAAGATTTTCTGAAGACCAGGAGGTGCTCAAAGAATTTTCTAGGTAGGATCACATAAGTGGAGGCTTTGGTCTAATGTCATAATCATATCAAGAGCCAACACAAAAATCAATCTTATTGTTGCGATAAAGGCTTTACAGTCTTCAAACTAATGATAAATATCCCAATTTGGGAAGACCAGGAAATTCATGGACAGAAACTTACCTTAGAAAGCTTATTCAAGTCTGGCTTTTTATCAAAAGTGGTACTCACAAAACTAGTACAAGTAACTACTTAGAAATCATTGGAGGTTGTCATACATCTTGCACAAGTTATTCCAAAAGGTTAAGACTCCGGTAACAATCACCATGACAGTAAGTTCTATTCCACCGGGTTATGAAACCAGATATCCTGATGATGCTAGACACATGATCCAAATAGAAGTAGCTA
Source organism: Dioscorea dumetorum (assembly GCA_902712375.1). Lineage (NCBI taxonomy): Eukaryota > Viridiplantae > Streptophyta > Magnoliopsida > Dioscoreales > Dioscoreaceae > Dioscorea > Dioscorea dumetorum. The sequence continues at coordinate 1,626,380 of CACTHL010000601.1, read as the reverse complement.
GGCAAACATTTCCATTGATGGATAGAATTGAATCGTATGATTTTCAAGACAATACAATAGATGGGTTTACAGAAGAGCATATGCTCTTATGGAGGGCTTTCTCTTTCTTGATGACTCCCCAAAGCCTACAAACCAGATGGTAATGAAAGAAAGAAGCATGAAGGTTAACATCTAGCAGGAATATTCAGCAATTCACGTACCATTTAGGAGTATCATTCATAACGACCCAGTAGCAACACAACATTTTAAAGATGTCAATGCAAGAGCCTTCTTACTACAAAAAGAAGATCATCTTGACAGCATCCTACCTTAGATTATACTCCAGGTGAAGACACTTGGTCACCAACATAGGAAACCAACATCGACAACATAATTCAAGGCTGAGATATTTCTAGACTATTCTGAATTTTGTTTTTGTTGTTATGTAAAAAATAAAATATATGTACTGTAGCAATTTTAATGCAGCAAAGTTATTGTAGCAAAGTACTGTAGATCAATGTGAGAAAACCGGAGTTTCATCCCTGATTTTCACCACTGTATGATATTTTTGTACATAGGCCTTATCTGAAGCCTAGAGGCTCATTTTTCTATAAAATGAGCCTCGTTTGTAGTTGAGGGTATTCTTGCCCACTACTTTGCCTATTATCAATAAAGTACTCTTCCCTCGCCTTCACTCTTCCCTCGCCTTTTTCCCTTGAAACTCTGGTATATTTGCAAGTTCAAAATCTATCTACTCATGTGTTTTTTTGGTTGAAAATAAAAAAATTAAAAAAAAAAATGCTACAGGGGTAAGGAAAAAGTCCAGCGAGTTTTTATTCAACTAGAAAAAAAAAGAGATTTACTTATTTTTCTCTTTAAATAATAATTTAATGTTCATATGTTTTAAATAAGTCATAATAAATATTAATGAATAACGCGGCCTTTTTACTACATATGTCTATATTGAATACTCCTTATTGTAGCAATATCAACTGTTCATGATTTTTTTCCCAATTGTTTAAAGTAAATCTTGAATTTTATTATTTAATATAATTTTAATTCCTGGTGTGAAAGCCATATGAAATTTCAGCAACAAATCCCAACTTCATGGAAGAATTATTTTTTTATAAAGAAATAATCATTTTTTTTCATCATTTTATTTGTTGGGTCCAATTGAAAGTTTAAATTATTTAATTTCATATCAAGTTTAGTTTCATTTGTGGCAGACTCGCAAATAAAACAAATTTGCATTCATTGAACCGACCTCTGTTAATTAAAATAATATATATATATATATATATATATATATATATTTGTATTATTTTGTCTGAGTTTGTACTTAATAAGGCAATAACGTAGATGGAAAACATTAACTTCACTGGACCTTTTTATGTGCAATATATTTGGGCATGGAGTTCCTCTCACTATCAATTGATTTTAGGTACAATATCTCATTTAGTTCCTGTATTTCACTCAATCTGTTATTTTAGTCATTCTATTATAATTTGACCCCAATTGGTCTCTCTATTAATGATTTGAGGCAAATTAGATCCAACCCATGCCGGACGTTCTTTTCTTTGTTATGTGCTGGACTTAATTTGTCTCAAATCATCAATAGAGGGACTAAAAAGGGTAAATTGAGCTCAATAGAGGGACTAATGGGGGCAAATTGAGTCAAATACAGGGGCTCAATAGGGTATTTTATAAAACTTTCATAATGCCACATCAGCAATATCAGACGGAGAAAAAAACGTCCATCACAGACTGGACCTATTTTACCTCAAATTATCAATAGAGGGATCAATTTAGGCCAAATTATAATAGGGGACTAAAAAGCCAGATTGAGTCAAATACAGGAACTAAATAGGGTATTCCTTGATTTTATTAATTATTTTTTTATAGAACTGTATTTTTAATTTCTAACTAGTACTTAAAATGTAATCAAATTATTTAAAAAAAAATCTTATAATCAATTCAATGTGTATATTGGTTATTTGTTAGGATTTATAGCATAGTGAGTCAAAAAATACAAAATTAAAAATACAAGAATAGATGACTTAAGATAAAACTACAGAAGGCTCATCAGGGGGATTCAAATGAAATCAACAAAAGACCGGCGTGCCTTAGCATTAGTTTATAATCTTTTATGGTTCGTCCATATGTCGGTCAATGATTGCAGGAACTCTAAGGGGCCGTTTGGTTCCCGAATTGGGAATGAAAAGGAGTGAGAGAGTAATGAAAATAAAGGGGAGTGAAGGAGTATTGGGAATAAAAGATGTGTTTAGTTGATAACGTATGAGAGGGTAGTTTTTTGGGAATGTGAAAAGTAAGAGAAGAAAATATAGTAAATTGACTTTTACACCCTTGAAACAAGTAGATTATATTATATAAAAAATAAAATATTAATTTAAATAACAACTATTAATTATTATAAAATATTTTGAATATTATTATTTTTAATTTATAATTAAATATTTGAATTAAATATTTTTACTTTAATTATTACTTATTATTAAAATTATCTATTAAATTATTATTTGTTGTATATTATTATTTTAATTATTAAATATTATTATTTGAATAAAATTATTATTTTAATGGTTATTTATTATTATTGTTTATATAAAAAAATATATAATAAATCTGATTTTTAATAAAATTAAAATTTTATCCTAACTAGGTTAGGATGTTAGGATAAAAAATTAAATATATATCTAAATTTAAAAAATGTTGGACAGGATTAAAGAAATCTGTGATTATAAATAATAAAATAAAATAAATATAAATTATTTTCATTATCCGGATTTTTTGAAGAGAAGAAACGAAAAAATACGGGAAAAAGAGAGGAGAACAAAAAAATCACCAGAAAGAGGGAACAAAAAAAATCACCCGAGGGAGAGAAGAAAAAAAGAGAAAAATTACGGAGAGAAAAAAAAATTCCAAGGAAAAGTAAACCCGAGGGAGAGAAAAAAAAGAGAAAAATTACGGAGAAAAAAATTCCGAAAAGTAAAAGACGAGTGAGTGATCGCGATCATCGAAGAGCAAAAACAAAAAAAGAAGACAACAACAACGGAGAAGAGTCAGACTAGAAGCTAAGTAAGAAGATTGAAAAGGAGAAGAGAACGAAAAAATCAACACGAAAACTAAATGTCATTATCATTTTAGTTTTTTTAATAAAAATTTATTTGCATGATTTAATACATTTTAATGTTTTTTTATGATAATCAATCCGTGAAAGTCTAGTTATTTGCCATGTTATTATTATTATTATTATTATTATTATTATTATTATTTTCTTAGTTTTAGTTTTTTATTGATTTTGATAATAATTATAAAACATTTTACCTGATGCTTCTTTAAATTATTTATTCTCATCATTATTAAAAAAAGTCACTGTCATTATTATTATTATTATTATTATTATTATTATTATTATTATTATCAATATCATTATTTTAAAAAATACCATTCCTTTTTTTAAAATATTATCTTTATAATTATTTTAAAAACTCACGGTTCATGTATAAGTTTTATTTTTTAAAATTATTTATTATTTTAATTATTATAAAAAAATCCGGATGCATGCTAACTAGTGTGTGTTTTTTTAATATAATTATTTTTTTTAAAAAAATAAAAACTCATAGTTCAATTTTTTTTTAAATGTAGTTATTATTATTATAAAAAAAACTATATCCGGATTTAATTCATTATTTCAAAAACAAAACAAATCACGATCTATCCGTTATATACTCTTTGAGTGAGTTGAAACATTTTTGAAGACCACAACGTCTCTTGTGGAGTTCCAATATAGACTGTTCTCCTTGTGAGAACCTCTCCACTACATCTTGAACTCTCTTGAGTGAGTGAAAATATTTTTAAAAACCACAACATCTCTTGTGGGGTTCCAATGTAGACTATAGTGGTAGACTATTCTCCTTGTGAGAACCTCTCCACTACCTCATGGACTCCTTTTTGAGTGAGTGGAAACATTTTTGAAGACCACAACATCTCTTGTGGAGTTCCAATGTAGACTGTAGTGGTAGACTATTCTACTTGTAAGAACCTCTCCACTATCTCATGGACTCTCTTTTTGAGTGAGTGGAAACATTTTTGAAGACCACAACATCTCTTTTAGAGTTCCAATATAAATTGTAGTGGTAGACTGTTCTCCTTGTGAGAACCTCCCCACTACCTCTTGGACTCTCTTGAGTGAGCGAAAGAAAAAAATTCTATCAAGACCACTAGCTCTTGTTGAGTTCGATGTGGTAGAAGATAGTTTTCTCTTTGTGAGAACTTCTCCATTATCTCTTGAAACTCTCTTGAGTGAGTGAAAAAAGTTTCTATCAAGACCACTAGCTCTTGCTGAGTTCAATGTGGTGGAAGATAGTTTTCTCTCCGTGAGAACTTCTCCATTATCTCTTGAAACTCTCTTGAGTAATTGGAAAATGTTTTATCAAAACTACTAGCTCTTGTTGAGTTCAATGTGGTGGAAGATAGCTCTCTTTGTGAGAACTTCTCCACTACCCCTTGAAACTCTCTTGAGTGAGTGGAAAAAGTTTTATCAAGACCACTAGCTCTTGTTGAGTTCAATGTAGTAAAAGATAGCTTTCTTTGTGAAAACTTCTTCACTACCTTTTGAAACTCTCTTGAATGAGTGAAAAAGTTTGATCAAAACCCGGGATGCTTTATAAGCACAAAATGCTGAAATCATCAGGCGCCCATATCAAAGGGAATCAAGTTCGTGATTACAACTTGAGATCCACTTCGAAACCAAGCAAGTCAAAGAAATCACGTAAAAAAAAAGAAAGATTATAACTCTATGATATGCAATCCAATATTCAAAGCATGGAAAGTCGAAAGAAAAAAAAAAACTCAAATGAATGACAAATGAGCTCAACGGTGCTCAAGACATCGAACTCAAACACTCGAAGAGTTTCATAATTCAAGACTCAAAGGAAGTTTCACAAGCGGGGGACGAAGCTTTTGAAAAGTAAAAATCATGTAAAATCAAGTTTGTGATCCATCAACATAGAGAATCAACAACTTGAAATGCAAAGTCAAATCCAAGATGCAAGCTCCAAAGTTAAAGCCATTTCAAAAATCAAAGTCAAAGCGACCAAGTCAAGATTCGAGATATGAAAGAGTCAAGACTTGAAAATTTATACAAATCGACAAATGAACTCAATAGTCTCGAGACATTAGAAGTCAAAGACTCAAAGAGTTTCACAAGTCAAGACTTGAAGAAAGTTTCATAAACACGAAAACCGAAGCTTTTGAAGAGTGAAATTATGTAAAATCAAGTTTGTGGTTCGTCTACCTAGAGAATCCACAACTTGAAATCAAAAACAAATCCAAGATGCAAACTCAAGTGAAAAATTAAAAAAAATGAGCTCAACGACACCAAGACATCAAAAGTCAATGGATCGAAGAGTCTCACAAGTCAAAAAAAAAAAGAAACCAAAGACTCCACAAGCATGACATGCCGAAGTCTTTAAGGTTTAAAAATTAAAGCAGATCAAGCTTATCGTTCTCAAGTTTTGTAAAGTCGTAACTTGACATTTGGATGATGCTCATTATGCAAGTCAAAGAAATGTGAAGAAGACCGAAGTCAACAAAATCAAAAGAAATATCCAAGCATAATTTTCGGCGAAAAAGTCCCCACGTCAAAGTCAAAGTCAAAGCGTAAACTTAGATCATGCTAAGTTGGATGAAGATTAGGAAAGTGGGATAAAAATAAATAGTTCTCTTATCCTTTGTTCTAAGTCAAAATCATGTGTTAATGTAATGTTGTTCAAGTTAATAAAAATTTGATTTCACTCATCCTGTCACGTTATTTCTCATTCACATTTGTTTCTTAATCGGAGGTTCTCACGAACAATGTCCAGGGTAATTAACATTAGGGGCTTGCCCTAGTGGAAGTCGGAAACCCACAATCCCTTGAAGTAAAACAATAATCAAAATTTGATTTGTAACCCTTTATTATGACCTGGTTAATCATATTAAAAGCCGGTTGTAAAATTATATATTTAATTATTATTTGAGTTATATTATTATTTTAATTATTAATTATTTTTATTTGAGTAAAATTGTTATTTTAATGGTTAGTTATTATTATATATTTAATTTTTATTTAGTATTAAAATTATATATTTAATTGTTATGTTAATTAATTATAATTTTACTTATTAAATAAAAGAGTAAATTTGTAATTACACCTCTAAAGAATAGAGGGGGAATGTGCAATCTTTCCAATTTTGGGAGGATTGTAACCAAGGTTTTAAAAAACCGAACCGGACCGACCGGCCGAACGTCGAACAAAATCAAAGAATGGTCCGGGTTTATAATAATTGTTGACCAACAATTGAACCGGTCAAACCCACCAAAACCGGTGGACCGGCCGGTTGGACCGGAACCGGTCAAAACCCGTTTTAAAACAAAAAATAAAAAACTCTTTCCTTTCTCTTTACTTTTAAGTTTTAAATTTTTAAGGTTTTAAATTTTAAATTAATTTAACAAAAGTTACAAAACCGTAACAACCGCTGGTCCACAAACCCGGAATTCATCCCTGTCGCCGATCCTCCACTGCGACAGTTTGCCGGGGTCCACAAACTTGACAAAGACCTAGTATGGATTTCTTTGTTTTATTTCTATTTGAATGTTCATCTCTTGTGTGAGATTGTTTTTTAAGCTTCTAAAGGGAGAATTAGATCCACCATTAGGAAATCCAAAAATCACAATTTATATAATTGTTGACTTGAGAAACATTAATATGTACTTTTGTTTGTTTTAGTATGTTTTGTTATGTTGTTGTGGCCAAGTTTTCTTGTTTCTGCAGTTTTTATTATGTTTTATTACTATTATGTTGTTGTTGTGTTTCATAAGTTATATTTGTCATGAGTTTGTTATGATTTTATTATGTATTCATGTTGTTATGAAATAGGAAAACAAAATATCAAACAACAATATTTTTGGTGTGTGTCTATATATATATATATATTTATTTATTTATTTATTTATTTATGACGTCATCCGGTCCGACCGAGATGGGTCATCCGGTTAGACCGACTGACCCACGACCCGAATATTAGACCGGTTCACTCTCCGGTCCGGTTTTAAAAACATTGATTGTCACTCTTCACTCATTACTCACCCAATACTCTCTCACTCTCATTCATTCATGAGCATCCAAACAAAAGAGTGGAATGAGAGACTAATAACTCACATTCCACTCTTTACATCCACAGACCCAAAAAAGCCAACATTTGAACGCCTCAAATAAAATACCTCAAATTTATTCCACCGACATTTTATTTATTTTTAAATATTTTTAAATTATTAATATTAAAAGGCAATAAGAGTGTAATTAAGGGAATACAGTAAGGATAATTTTAGAATTTTATTTTTATTTAGATTTAAAAATAATGAATCGGAGATGATTTTATAATAATAATAATAATAATGTTATAAATTCGAAAATTTTCTTGGAAAATTGAAAGAGGTGGATTATTGTAAAAAGTTTATTTTATTTTTTCTACCATGCCTATAAGTTATTTAATTAAATAAATAATTACAATAAAAATAAAATCTCCCAAAACCAAATCCAACTTGTTTCTCATGTCCGTCCCTTGTATCCATATTAGTCCACAGAAAGAGAGAGAAAGAGAAAGGAAAGAAGGAGAAGCAAAGCGAAGGATAGCTGCCATTGCTCCGCCGCCATGGCTCCATGACCAAGCTCTCCCCCCTCGCATGGGCATCTCCGCTTCCCTCCCCTCCCTCTGCTCCAATCCCCCACTGTCCCACCCCTCCTCTCCCTCCATGCTCCCCTCTCCGTCCTCCGCCCTTTCTGACCTTCCCCGAGACCCCACCGCCGACCTCCCCGACGAGATCCTTGTCCTCATCTTCAACTCCTTGTGCTCGGCCGATCGCAAGCGCTGCTCCCTCGTCTGCCGCCGCTGGCTTGCGGTCGAGGGCCAGAGCCGCCATCGGCTCTCCCTTGACGCTCGCGCGGCTCTCCTCGTCGCTGCGCCGGCACTCTTCTCCCGCTTTGACTCCGTCTCCAAGCTTGCCCTCAAGTGTGATCGCCGATCGGATAGCATCGGGGATGAGGCCCTCGCCCTCATCTCCCTCCGTTGCCCAAATCTCACCCGTATTAAGCTCCGCGCCTGCCGCGCTCTTACCGCTGATGGCATGGCGGCGCTGGCGAAGAATTGCCCTAATCTCCGACGGTTCTCTAGTGGCTCTTGCGCGTTTGGTTCCAAGGGGATTGACGCGATCCTTAGCGGCTGCCCCCTTCTTGAAGAGCTGTCGGTCAAGCGCCTCCGCGGTCTGGCCGATGCCATGGAGCTTTCTAGCCCCGGTGCTGCTGCAGGCTCAATCCGCAGTGTCTGCCTGAAGGAGCTCTACAACGGTCAGTGCTTCGGTCCGCTTATCGCTGGCTGCCGGAATCTCAAGACTCTTAAGCTTTTCCGGTGCTCCGGCGACTGGGACCCTCTTCTCGAGCAGATCGCCAGCCATGTTCCTGGGATTGTCGAGATCCATTTGGAAAAGCTCCAGGTCAGTGACCGCAGCCTCTTTGCTCTCTCATCCTGCGCCGATCTTGAGGTGCTTCACCTCGTCAAGACCCCGGAATGCACTGATGCCGGTCTTGCCTTGCTTGCCGAGAAATGCGTGCTGCTTCGCAAGATTCACATAGATGGATGGAAGACGAATCGGATTGGCGATGCGGGGTTGATTGCGGTCGCTCAGCGATGTGTGAATCTCCAGGAATTAGTGTTGATTGGAGTCAACCCCACGGCGCTGAGCCTGGGGATGATCGCTAGCAATTGCCGGAACCTTGAAAGGTTAGCTCTTTGTGGAAGTGAGACGTTTGGGGATCCTGAGATTTCTTGCATTGCAGCCAAGTGCTTGGCGCTTAAGAAGTTGTGCATCAAAGGGTGTCCTGTTTCAGATCATGGAATGGAGGCATTAGCAGGAGGGTGTCCAAATTTGGTTAAGGTCAAGGTTAAAAAGTGCAAAGGGGTTACGGCGGAGGGCGCCGACTGGTTGCGGGCGAGCAGGGGATCACTGGCTGTCAATTTGGATGCTGTTTTAGTGGAATTACAAGAAGGCAGCATTAGTGACATTGGCATTTTGGCTGAACAGATTGCAGCCATGGATCTTCCGTCGAGCAGTAATGGAAGGTCAGTGCTTTCAAAAGCTAGGGTCTTTATGGCGTCCACTTTGAGGAGATTGTCTTCCGGGAGTAGCAATCCTCATCACTCGTAAAAATGGTAAAAGGGAAGAACAAAACTCAATCTGTTTATTGTACTGTTCTTCGAAGCACTGATCTGTTTTCCTTTTGATTAATTGCTTGTGTTCGAAGATGCAGTGTTTTTTTATAAATTTCTGTTGAATTTAACTATGTGTCATTTGCTATTAAATCTGAGTAACAACAATTCTGCATGACTTGTTGTTACTTGTACGCTGAATTAAATCCCCTCCTTTCCCTTCTTTCTTCTGTGTGTGTGTGTGCGCGCGCACGTGCCCTCACATGTATGTCATTATGTCCTTGTCAGGAGTGTTTGGATAATTTAATTGTTGAATTGAAGCTAATTGACACTGTTTTTATGCTTGTCGATTCTTGAATCGATTTTTTGGTTATTTTTTAAAATTTTTTCACTATATTTCTCATCATTCTTTCTATTCACAATTGTATTTCTAAATTATTGTGAAATAAATAATGCTCCGTCCTGGTTGCAATAAGCTTGGTTGATGGGCATCTATAATGTACAGTGAGACATTTCCTTGGGCATTGTATGGTTGCTTGATGCGGACATTCGTTCTTCAGTGATCACAGAAATTCATGTTTTTATTTTGTTATTATTTCTCATTCAATGCTATACTTTGAAATTCCCCTTTAGTTTCTAGAAATCCTAGACTTAGTCTTAATTGGAAATTTCTGATTGAATTTGAGTTGGTGTTGACTGACCGCACTTAAAGTGTATAGGCTTAAAATTTGAAAGTAACTCATACTCTTCTTGCATACTTGTTAACATTGTGCCTCAGGAAGCCAGAAATTTTGTTACAATTAGAATCTTGATGAATGGCTAACAATCACCAGGATTCAGTGTTTTATTTTTTTAATTTTGCCTGTATGGACGATATTGTCTTATAATGACATATATTCTGTTCACATTTAAGGTTATAATTGTTTTCACCTTTGAACCACACTTCTACACTTCTTTTTTGGAGTGTGGTACTTCTTATCTCAATAAATTTGTGGTTATATACTTAAAGAAAAAAAAAAGAAAGAAAATCTAAGATTATTGCATAAATATATGGTGGAATTTGTTTTGCATATATCTACAGAAGTGATTGCTGTAAAATCAAGAATTAATCACCAGGGAGAATGATCTCTTGATGGATGTGGCTTTTGGGCCAAGTGTCTTCAGATATACTGAATATGTTTTTCAGTTGTGGACAATGGCTGAGATAGTGGCAACTGGGTTTCTTGTTCATGTCTAATAACCTTTCTCCTTTTGAAGCAAAAAGGGGGTTTTATCTATTACTTGTCTTGTACTGAGTGTTTTATCATGTTAGGGCACATGGAGGTCGAGGACACTTTTGTTATCACTTTTTGGAAGAAGCCAAGGAAGACTATTTATATTCTCCATTGTTGACTATGTCAGCAGGCAAGTTTTTTGGTGTTCTGCCTCTTATAATGACTATTTCAGCAGGCAAGTTTTAAGACTTCTTATTGATGCGGACAAAAGGTGGCAAGCATCCAAAGTGGAAATCCACTTTCAAGTCCTAGTCACCCCCAGGTAATACTGAGTTGTCCTTTCAGGTGTGAGATATAATGGGTTGAAATTTCTTGTCTTTCTTTCTTGATACCATGTTTCTATTTTATATATGGGTTTCCAATCTTTATAAGTGATAATTTTATATATTACCTTCTTTGTAAGAATTTCTGATGTTGAATGAGCTATTTGACAGTGTCTCCTAGTGTGGCTTCTTTTATCTTGTAAATGATTGTACCAGTATGCGATTTGTCTTCGTTATTATGAGATGAGTCACGTGCTGATTTTTACCAGAAAATGCAAGTAGTTGAACTGCTTCCTTGTGCATGAACCTAATAAACTGATTATTTCTGTGATTCTTGATTGATAAGTCTGGGACAATAGATAATCATGTCCATTAATTTAAATGCTACAGATTGGCGACATTATTTCTAGCAAGAAATGAGGACATTGATGATGATTTCCATTCCATACTAGATTAGAGGTTTTTTTTCGTGTGGATAGGATTTCTGTTCCATGCTAAAACTAAGTTACATAGATCCTTAAGAGACATGTTTTGGTTATGGTTGCAAATGAGCCAAGCTTGAGCGAGATGGATTCCTCTTGAGAAGTTCTAGGGCAGAGGGATGAGGAAGGCAAGAGAGGGAGGGTAGAGGGATTGGCAATCGACAATGGCAAAGGGTGATAGTTGACTAGAGACAGCAGGGTTTCAGGTGTCGAGAAGGGATGTGACCGGATTAGGGTTTAATCAGAATTTTAGTAAATCAAGGGATGAGATGAAAATGATGGCATTCGATGAGAATTTTAGAAAAAGAATTGTTTAAGCACTCCATAAAGGCACAAGTAGAATTTATTCCTTAATGAAAAATTTTCATACAAGTGCTTTATTCAGGAAATTTGTCGTACAATGTTCTTTTGGTAAACTGATTTTTTTAAACCCTTTGTTTAAAATAAATTTATGATTAACTATCTTAATAAATATTATAGAGTACACATAACTATCATCCAGTATTCCATTAAAGCTCATATTTGACATTCTTGGGCATGAAGACGATTTTTTCTTGTCAGACCCACCTTCAGTTTGTTAGAGTATTATCTGATTCTTAATGTCTCTAGTTAGACATCCAAGATGCTTTTTCGACAATGTGTCACATGTCTTGTGTTTTAGGGAATAAAATGGATCTTTTTTCATGTGTTAATTCCTTATGCATCAACTCAAATGCCACATAGCCCTAACTATGCAAACAGAAAAGACCCTGTTTACAAGGAAAGTATAACTATAAGCATGTGTTTATCTTTTCTGGTTCCTGTTATCCTAGTTCTTTGATCATTTATTATCTGGTTGATATATGTCATGTGTGTGTGTGTGTGTATGTTCTTTTATAAGTTCATCGGATTTCTGAGGTAAACCATAGAAAATTACATCATCAGAAATAAGTTAGATCACAAGAAACATTAGTCATATGCTTGTTGGAAGGTCTGAATCATTGAAACCAGGATGCTTATTAATTGTGTGAACCAGTTCTTGAATTGGAGAAATATTATGCTGCCTCTTTTTATGGAATTATGTCGTTCATATGAACGATATTTCGGAGTTCTATGGTAAGTTGAAGTCAAAGAAAACAAAAGTTTTAGTTTTATTGATGAGCAACATTTTTAGAAAATGAGATCTTATCCTGTAAAATAGAAATATTGATTGTTTTAGATTTTTTTTGTTGTGGTGAGGTAATTAACGGCATGTTTTCATGTTGTGGGTATGTCAATCAATGAAAATTTCAAGAACTGATCTGAATTTTAAGAAATGAATATCATCATCAGCAGCAGCAGCAGCAACTACTGTTTATGTTTACGGTTCAATTGTTGCGTCTTTAACATCTAAATTAGCTCAAGTGAGATTTTTTTTATATATCCATGATCTTGATTTCCTTGTTAAATTGTTAGGTTTTACATAATGTTTATTCTTGTTAAGGAAAGGCCTTTCCTAACTTTCTAGTTCATATTCTTCCATGATTATATGATGATCTTTTTCATTTTAAAAGAAATGTGGATAAGCCATTTGTAAGAGGAGAGCATACACGTGTAGAGTGTAAGGGGCGGTGATTTCGGTGCAAAAATAAAGAAGTGGGGGAAGTGTTATTTCTCTGAAGTGATGAAAATGATATGGTTTTTACTACTTTCTGTGTTTATTTCGGTGTAAGTGGTATTACTTCTGAGCGGCTTTTGGAAGTGGGAAAGTGAGTTTTTATAGGAGGTTTATTTTTCGTATTTTAGTGTAAAAAAGTACTGAAGTAGGGAAGTGATCAAAGAACATCAGAAGTGGAGGAAGTTAGTCTATTTTTTTCTATTTACATCGAAATGCACACATCTAAGAGCGTGTTCATTTCGGCGTAAGTAGGAGGAAGTCAGGAAGTGCCACTTCTCTGAAGTGTTGGAAAATGGTAGAAGTGATATGACTTCTACCACTTCCTATGTTCATTTTGCAGAAAGTGTTTTTTTCATGAATGGCTCATTTTTCCATTAATGGTGTTCATTTCGGTGTAAGTGATGTCACTTTTGAAAGGTTTTTGGAAGTGGGGTGAAGTAAGCACTCACTTCCCTCACGTAGGTGTAAAAAATGCTGAAGTGAGTTATAACTAAAACTCACTTTTGTCTGAAGTGGGAGAAGTGACCACTTTCCCACTTTAGAAAAAAAAAACATCAGAAATTGAGGAAGTCAGTTCACTTCCCTCAACTTCCCCCACTTACATCCAAATGAACACGCCTTAAGTGTAAGTTTAATGATACTTGTGTTCTCATCACAGAAATTTTTTTTACAATAATTATTTTGTTAAAATGAAGATATTGTTAATATTATTAAACAAAATTATTAATATGAATAAATACACATCATTAACGAAAACTTTTGATTGAATATTAAAATATTTCTTTCCATTATTATTATTAAAAGTTTTTATTTGCTCAAAATTACCCTTTTTTTAACGTTCACATAAAATTATTGATTGTTTCGCTTTATTTATTTAAAAAAATTTCAAATTCTTTGCATTTATCTGTGGACCGTTGTTATTTCTCTTTAAAGATATTCTTGCGGAGATTCAGAGTGACACAAATTAAAGCACATTCCTTCATTACTTAGGTTTTTTTTTAAATTAAAATTTGGTAGAAATTGACATTTTTAGTGTAATTGTGACCTAGTTTTTTTCGTCTTTGGATCATTTTGAAGGTGATGTTGATGCGGTAGGCTAACTTTCGGGTCAAGACCAACTAGTGGATAAATTTTAGAAAACTATTATGTAGTTTGATTATTAATCAATTCAGGGTTTGTGGTTTGAGTCTTTACATTTTAGTACCATGTAATCTAATCTGTTTGCATAAAAGTGTCAAAATTTTTAACTCAGTTTATTTTTACGTGGAATTTACGTTTTGTCTTTATTTATATTACAAAACATATTTATTTAAAAAACCATTAAAATCATAACTGCATCTGAATGGTTTTTAAATGCCATATAAATAGATCTAAATGGTTTTAAAAAATATATATTTTAATAATATAAATAAAAACAAAAAGATAAATTTTAGGTGAAAATTAACAGAGTGATCGTTTTGGTATTTTTTTTTATAAACAGATGAGATTAAAGAGTATTAAAATGTCAAGACTCAAATTACAAGCGTTGCATCGATAAAGAGGTAAATCACAACCCGGATTCTTAAAATTTCCCCCAAAAATTGCTTGTTATGTTCTTCATTTGTCTATTTTACCAAAATACCTATTTTAACCCGTGGTCAGATATAGGTTAAGGTGGGTATGGTGGGAATTTTCCTTGATGATGGATATTAAAAACCTTGTTTGATAGCTGCCGTTGGACTTTTTTTTTTTTTCAAGTAATCTGAATTCCTTCTTTGTAAATTTAAATAATTTAAATGCTTCAATCATTTTGTTTTTTTCTTGTCTAATGTACTCTAAAAATATTCTCAATTGTTTATTCCACTTTCAAGATGTCACAATGTGGAATTTTCTTGGTGATTGATATTGAAAAGCTTCTTGGATGTTCACCATTGGATTTATTCACAAGCAATGCAATTTTTTAATTTATAAATTCAAATGATTTATGTAATTATATATTTTTCTCCGTTTGGTTTATCTAACTTGTTTCCTTCTTATGATAGAACACTGTGGGAAAAAGATTTTTATTTAACTGATGTTTAAATGGTTTCAAAAAATATTTCTAATTATTTATTTAATTTTTAAAAATATTGTAATTGTTTATTTTGATTTTTTAATGTTGTGAAAATAAATTTTTAGAGAATATAATAATCAATATACTTTATATATGAAACACACAATGAGGACCATCTTTTCAACATATAGGGGTCGTTTGTTTCACCGAAGTGAGCACCGAAGTAACCGAGGTGGCCATTTCCAGCCCACTTCGATGTGTTTGTTTCACTGATTTGAATTCGGAAGTGATGATGTGACAACTTCTGAGTTCGGCCACTTCAATGTCTGACTTCAGCTGGAAAAATTCAGAAGTTACGACTTCAGCCTCTCAATTCAGTCCACTTTGCAATATTTTTCAATAATAAATAAAATAATTGTTACCATGGTAGTAAAATAATTAAATCACTACTTTCACTAATTAATAATTAAGCATAATATATTAACCGATTTAATTTAATTTAATAGCATAGTATTAAATTAATTATGTGATGTGCAAAGTTTTTAATTTAATAAATAAATTATTTATTACCATCAAAATAAAATAATTAAATCATTTAATAAAATCAGTTAAACAAATGTAAAAAGTATGAAGGGGCAACTTTACTCACTCACCGAAGTGGTGATCATATACCCACTTCAACCATCCAAACATAGGAAGTGATATCCGAAGTTCAGTTTTTAGCTTGAGCCAAATACACTGAAGTGGATAGTTCCAACTGAACTGTTCACTTTCACTGAAGTGCCACTTCCAGACTTTCACCACTTTGACAATTCACTTTCACCACTTTAAATAATGTAACACTTATCCTCAACAATAAAAATAAATAAATAAATAACTGAAAAGATACAAACGTAATTTCTCAAAAATTATGTTTTAAATTTAAAAGAAAGTTTCATCGTATTTAGCGTTGAAAAGATTTTAAGAACTTAAGATTTTTTTTGTAATTATTATTAACATACAGACTTACTACACATTTTAAAACATCCTTTTCTCTTTAATAAAATGGTTGATAATTTCAATATTTTTATTAATTTATTTTAAAAGAGTTAATTTATTTAATTTGAGATCCACAAATAATTATAATATTTTCATTATCAAAATTCCAATGGTACAATTAATAATTGCCTTTATTTTTTTTGCCATTAAAAGGTAAAATATACAAACTAAATAAATCCTCTCCAATTAATCTTTATCTTTATTAGTTTGTGAGTTTTGTTTATTTAAAGAAAGAGTTAAAACAAAGTTAAATGAGTAGGTTAGATGCTCACAATTGAACTACCAATCTTTTTTATATGGATTGGTGACATATATATATATATATATATATAAGATTTATTTAATGTGTATGGCTCTGTTTGGTTTGAGGAATGGAGAGGATGAGATAATTGTGCTTCAAGTGGGACTAGGGCTGTAAACTAGCCGAGGCGAGCCGAGTATCACCAGGCTCGAGCTCGGCTCGAGCTCGTTCGAGCCATGTTTTTTATACTCAAGCTCGGCTCGTTGAAAAGCTCGAATAACTTGAGTAGCTCGAGCTCGGCTCGTTTAAGAATTTGATGTCATTCAAAGAGGTCTCTCCAATCTATCATTAAGTTAAGCAAAAAGCATCTTCATGTTGCAATAAAAACAAACTCAAAACATAAACTCATATAATTCGAAAAAACTTTCAACTAAACATTAAGAGTATCCTTTCTATGTATTCATATATATCTACAACACTATACTCTATTGATTATATATATATATATAACCTCGTTTAGGCTCGCGAGCCTCACAAGCCGAGTAATTTTGGGCTCAAGCTCGGCTCGGTTCGTGAAAAGTCGAATCGAATTCGAGCATGGACCGAGCTGATATCGAGTAGCTCACGAGCAGCTTGACTCATTTACACCCCTAAGTGGGACAAAGTGGGACAGCTGGAGTCCACACCCTTTTAATTTACATTTTTTTAAAATATTAATAAAATTAATTAAATTTTAAAAAAAATATAAAAATAGTTATAATTTTAAAATTGATAAAAACAAATTGTGATTTAAAATTATAAAAGATAATTTAAAATTTTAAAATTAACTTTTATTTTAAAAATCATAAAAATATTTATTATTATTATTATTATTATTATTTGATGACAAGTCACTCCAAAGATAAACTTTTCAATTATTACTTATAGGAGTTAAGTGTTTTAACTGTTTAGTTATTGTTGTGATTTTTTTATTTTATTGAGTTTAATTTTTATTTTTCTCCAATAATACATAAAAGACAATGAATTTAATAAAATCTTAATTGAATCCAATATCATTAAGTATTTTTCCTTAGATTATAAACACTCCTCTAATTCCTCTTAATTAGCAACTAAATAGATAATTTATCTATAATTGAATTAACCCTTTTATAACTACATATTAGATGCACCTCAACATTTTATATTTATATTTATTTTTATTTTTATAATTTCTATTTTTGGCCATAATATATAATAAATAAAAACTATTTATAATTAAAAAAAAATAAAAAAGCTAGTGTATTACTTCATATAGCAATGATTCATGCTTGCTTTCCATTTTAGAACTTCCATCATTTGCTTTTAATTACTCACACTTTATTGGTCCACACTTTCAATAGTGCACAAAACCAAGTGGATGTTGAAGTTTGCCATGTCAGCATGTGACTTTGAATTAGTGACTTTTTTGGTTTAGATAGATACATATATTACCAAGTCTTGTGGGACCCTACACTGAATGGCACTCTCATTTATAATTCTTTTTCAAGACATGGATAGCTTATCCTTCAATACTTTCATCCTTATCACATCTCATGCCTTGACATATTTAAATATCTATTATAAGGACAATTAACTATATATATATATATATATATATATATTTGAATTTGCTTGTTTCTATAACCAAATGAGTTTATAGTTTTAGTATTGCTTATGTAGTACAAAAATAATATTTTATACGTATTAAAGTAAGATTTAGGATATTATATGTGTTATATATATATAGTGCTGTATAGTGTAATATAGTATATAAAACCAAAATGCTCTCTGATTCTTAAAACATGAAAGATGAGCTCTGGTGATCACTATGAAAATATGTGAATCTCTCTTAATTGAGTACTTCATAGCTCTTGAAAATTATTTAGTGACACCTTAATTAACAATAACTATTTCGCCATTTTTGTTTTCTTTAATAATCTAAAAAAAATGGTATTTTTTTACAAAATAGATAAGCCATTGTGAGGAGAATGCAAACAAAATTTTTTTTTGGTTCGTGCATGATAAGGAGATTAGGTTATAAATCTGGCGTATTTTGAATCTAACTTGTTTTTTTTTTTATTATTTTTAATTAGCTTAAATTAATATGGTTAGTTGTATTTTGTATGTGTCCATGATTTGATTGATATACAATTTAAATTGTAAAATATTTATTTTAATTAATATTAACACTGGTTTATATTCCTTAGTTTCCCAATCCAAAATTCTTATTATATATATATATATATTGGCAATTTGAGTATATTTGGATTGGTTTATGAAAAAACAAAAATTAAAAACAATATTTTAAAATTTAATGTCATTTAACTAGTTCAAAATTTTGACTTATTTGTCTCCTAAATGAAATTTCAGAAGTGATGACGTCAGCAGCGATGTTTTCAGAAAACTAATTTCGTACGCATGGTCTACTTCATCCAACGGTCATGGTTCTAAAAGGCCGCCCTTACTTCATCCAACGGTCATGGTTCGCTCATCACCCGTGATTGTGTTCGACTTTAACGGTCCAGATCTACCGTTTTTGGAACCAATCATGCACGTATGACCATTTTGTCTCCACGTCGGCACTTTTTTTTTCTTTTTTGACATTCATACCCTCATAAATACCATTGATTATATTACCGACATTTCGGCATATGTAATTACATTCATACCCTTCACAAATTTTACAAAAAATATGTGTATATGTACCCATAAATATCTCAAATTACATTGATATATTTTTAATCATATTTTACGAATTTCAACCGCCCTATAAAATCTTAAATTGAAGGATTATTTAAATTTATTTTGGAGAGAAAATTTTTAATTAAATTAATATCAACACTATTAATATTTTAAAATTAAATTCTATTCAATGGTTAGTGTTTTACTATTCTCAATAATTTTGTAATATCAGTCAATGCTATTTCTTATTTAAATTGTTAAAGTATATACTATAATAATAATAATAATATTAATTTAAATGGTGACGTAGTTCATTACGACAAGGCACTAATATTAGAGGGCCACGTCATCGATGGGCCCCGCTTGAGATTCCAATGGATGCAAAGAATCTAACGCATGGATTGACCGGGAATTTAACCAGGGCTTAACTAGTGTGTAACTATGGTTAGTGGATTTTGTCAGAAAAGATCAGCCAATCATATCATCTTTCCTTTTCATTTTCTTATATACCCCTCTGTTTTTTTTAGTTTTCAAATAACACCTTATTGCCCTTCGATATTAATTTTTATTTTGGGGTTTTTTTTAAGTGGAAATTGCAAAAAAAACCCCATAAGTTTGCGATATGGCCAAAAACACCCTGTTAATTTCTCAATACCTAAAAACCCCTTCTTTTTAAAGTCAATGTTTTCCAACCCCCCAAAGTTTGCAACGGATGTTAACGGAGTTAAGTTTGAATTTTATGGACAAAATTACCCTTTATTGCATGGGAAATCGTTACACCTGAAATTTTTGAAAGGTGGAGCGGTTTCCTTTAGAGCGATCCCAAGACACGTCCCTATACGCCTTTCTTCTCGAACACGCCTCATCGGCTTTTCCATTTCCGAAGTTGTCTCTACGTGGACATCATCCGCAACTTCAGTTCTCAAAACACTGAATCACTCGTAGTAAGCATTATTCGGCACTTTCATCAGTTTGCAGTTCAAGGTATTGAAGAAGTTGTGTTTTATGTAAGTGTGTTCTTTGAACCACTCTGTTACACAGAGATATTCGCCGGTTTTGTTTTGTCGTTCTGTTTTTATCGGAAGACACTGAAGTATGCGAGGGAATTTCTCGGCTGGGGTTTTTCTGGTCTCAAGCAGATTTGTCGGCGAGGGTTTTGGTTTGTCTTACATTTTCGGCTGTGTCCACGATAATCGAAAGAGTTTTAGGTTGTTTTTATTTGTGTAATGTTTACAACGTGCGTATCCCCTTTCATTTCATACGGTTGCAGTTTGTAAAATGAGTTTTCCGTGTAAGAAATGGGTTCTTGTTTAAAACCTTAGGTCTCTGTTTAACGATTCATATCTCTGTTTAATAATTGAGCTGTCCGCTTAACATCTTATATCTTTGTTTAACAATTGATGTCTCCGCTTAACAAATGTTGTCATTGTTGCAGTCTTGTGATTATGGCGGTAAACCTAGTCAACAGCAGATGCTACTTGACACCTGTGGTGGGGACCTTGGCCGAATTGAAAGTGCACATGACCTCTCGACATTGGGAGATCATCCAAAGTACACCGTTCGCGGCATTCACTGAGGTGGAAGCTGTATTCCGGGAGAGGGCCGTTCTGGATTCGCTTCTGCAGAGGTACGATGGCCGCACCAATAAATTCAGGATCGGGGGGAGCCTGCTGAGCTTCAGGCCTGAGGATGTGGCTCTGATTCTGGGTCTGCGTTGCGACGGAGACGCGGTCCAGTTTAAGAAGAAGAAAACACAGACAACATTCGAGGGAAAGTATTTATTGAAAGCTACGAGAGACACCGAGAGTCCATCAAGGCCATTCTCCTGCGGCTTGTGGGACAGAGGGGGATGAAGAGGAAGATTTCGCGAAACTCTTGATGGTGTACCTCATGGGGGCAGTCCTCTTCCCGACTACCTCATCCTTGCTACCCAATTGGATCGTCGATTATGTCGACGATCGACCAGGTAAGGGGCGTTACGCATGGACACAGGCGACACACAAATGGCTTATGAAGGATGTCCCACAAGCTGCAGCTCGAGTGCAAGCCAGATGCACGGGAGGGAAAGTAAAGACGGGGTACATTAAGGGTTGCTCGATCGCGCTGTGCATCTGGTTTTACGAGCTGACCGGAACCGGAAAAAAAGTCCCTTTTGGCAGGACCCCAAGGGTGCTGTGCTACGGTTAAAGTACTTACCGGAAGCATGTGACGATAGAAACCAGTTAGGCAGCTCTCGAAGGAAAAGAGGTACTAAATCATGAATAATGTGTGTAGAATGAGTAGTTAATGTTTAATTATAGTCGTTCCGATTTAACAACTGTGTAGTTGTGTTTAACTTTAGGTTTCTGCGTTTAATATTGTTATTCTCCTTTTAACTATGTGCTATACCGTTTATGTGAACATGTCAAATGTTTAAATACGCCTGTTTTTGATTCAATTGAATGATTTGACTGATATTGTTTTGTTTACGTATGTTAGTTTCCGGAGCTTGTCCCTGCGAATGCTGAGGAGGAGATATTTGTTCGGGCCAGCCGGTGGAGGGATGCTATTGCGCCGGAACCACTTGCCCGAAGGCAAGAGGAGAGGGCAGCCTCTTCAGTGCGTGCTCGAAGACGCCGTTCCCCCACTTCCAGCCCAACACGCAATCCTCAGCGTCGGGTAAGCCCTCCCCTACCCCGCCCGACGACAACGTCAGTTCCCCCGATCGCCACAGCCCCCCCGTTCGCCGCAGCCCCCTCCATGGCAGTAGGCGACGAAATCACTTCCGCGTTTTTGTAGGCGTTCCAGGTGATGATGAACGCTTTCCCCCAGCTTGTCGCTCGGGTTGAGGCATTAGAGGCACGATTTCAATCGACTGCACCGTCTGGCCAAATAAAGGAAGAGTCCGGGACGGAGGGGGCGTCGGAATTGGGGGACGAGAACTTTATCTGGATGGCCATTCCAAGATGGCCACATTTGAAGAGGCTTGCAAAAAAGGCGAAAGCAATAAAGCCTCTATATTCACCACCTGTCGACGATGAATTAATGGCAGCACCATCGGCGGCCGATGCTATTGTTGTGTCCGTCGCCGACGTTGACGTGCCCACCGAGGTGGAGAAGATCGTCGACGCCGTTGCCACCGCCGCGCTTGAGGATGCCTCCGAAATCTCCGTCCCGGTGGAGCCGGCGTCGACGGTGGCGTATCGAGGGTGGTGGCCACAATCCCTGAAGAAGAAGAACCAGCGGAGGATGTGTCTCCCCTTGAAGATGTTGCATCGGCCGCGGTTGAGAAGACCGTTGCCTCTATTGTGAAGGAAATCCTGCCCACGGAGGAACGGGCGGCCGATAGTGCCGCATCCAATGTAGGCGCGATACCGCAATAGCAAAAGGCATCTAAGGATGAACCCAAAGCTGTTGACGAGGGGCAAGGGAACGTCTCCGAAAACAAAACGAAAGCTATGATCCTTGCCAACCAGCAATATGAAGAAGTTCGGAAGGACTTCGTTTCGAAGAAGAAAAAATACGCTGGTCAATCACGCCTCGGCATATTCGAGCAGGAGTTGATCAAGATCTTCCTCAACTTCCCCATGGACACGTAAGTGTGTTATTTTTTTATGTTTTTGTTTACATACATATGTTCCCATTTACGTTTTGGCCTTTTCGTTTAAGAGTATATAATTACCGTTTACAATCGTGTTTTACCATTTAACTTTCCGCGTTACTGTTTAACTTTATACATTACCGTTTAAGATTATACGGTTACATCTTAAGATTTAGTGTTCTGTTTTAATTACACCTTGTTGCCGTTCAACCGCAGGGCCGTCGTATGGGGAATGACTATGTCAGCACCACACAGGCTAACCTATTCGTACTATTCGATGGGAAGGAGATGGTGACGGATGATGTGATGGACGCCTTCGTGTGCATAATACAAAAGTCACTGACCAGAGTACCATATCCCTACAAGAAGCGCGCCTCCATCACAAGACCACTGGCATTGTTTATGTCAAAGAAGGAAGACGCACATGAGATGACTTTAGCTATGATCGGAGATGCCACCAAAGTCGTTCATAACGTTGACATTGCCATCCTTCCCATAATCATGAACAGTAACAAGCAAGAGTACATGCATTACACCTCATGCCAAAGTGAAGAGTACGACAAAGACGAGGTTGCAATGGTAAGTTCTTTGTGAACTGAATGTATCGATTCATAGAGTTTCATAGATGGTTGCTATTCTAACCTCAAGTTGTACACCTCGACAGCGGGAACTATTTGACACCTGTCTCGAAATGGAGTATGGAGAGACGGTGACCAAACATTACCCGCTTGTTCGCGACAATGAAACACCGCGACAAAAAAAAGGAAGTGTCGACTGCGCCGTGTATGTCATGGAGTTTATAGAGTAATTACTCCAGGGCGAGAAGCTACACATAACGCGTACGGAACTATCTTATCTGAGATTGAAATACAACTCCCTCATACTTAAGGAAGGGCGCGCGGCCGGCATCCAACAAAAAAGGGATGCCCCACTTTCGGTGAAGTAGAATTCTTTATCTTTATCACGACCATTCTTTAACAAAAGTAAAGCAATTTTGTCTTTGTTGTTTAAATTCAATTCATTCTTTGCCATCGACATGGCAGACATGTCAATGTAAATTTAGTATTGGTCGCTATTCTTTCAAAATATTGTCTTACAGTTTCCATTTACGGTTTCGTTATAAAATTAAGTATATATGCTTAGACGATGCTGCCGCTATTGAAATATACAGTTACGTTTGAATTATAAGGTTCCCCGTTTAACAGCGGGAGTTACCGTTTAAAGCCAGCCGTCTCTGTTTAACTACTAGTCGCACCCGTTTAACTATCGCTCTCCCTGGCCAACATACGGTGACCATATCCAATTCTACTAGTCTCTATTTAACTTTCGCTATCTCTTTTTAAATATCAACGCTTGAACACAAGCCAGATTTTCTCCATCGAGCGAAGTTGAAGGACCAGGCTTCAACGCAAACCACCTAACGCCTAACCAGAGTTAAAGGCAAAATACGTGCGGATGTTTGCTAGTTTTTGTTTTGTATTCAACTCGGTGTTGATGTCTGAGGTGGCAGACTTTCCATTGTAAATATACCATCTTCTGTTCATCGTCTGTATGTCTTTATACTTCGCATTCTTGGCTTGAGTTGCAATTGTAACCAGGGTTTCGTTATAAAATTAAGTACATATGCTTAGACGACGCTGCCGCTATTGAAACGTACATTTACGTTTGAATTATAAGGTTCCCCGTTTAACATCGGGAGTTACCGTTTAAGTCCAGCCGTCTCTGTTTAATTACTAGTCGTACCCGTTTAACTTTCGCTTTTCCTGGTAAACATACGGTGACCATATCCAATTCTACTAGTCTTTATTTAACTTTCGCTGTCTCTGTTTAAATATCAACGCTTGAACACAAGCCACACTTTCTCCATCGAGCGAAGTTGAAGGACAAGGCTTCAACGCAAACAACCTAATGCCTAACCAGAGTTAAAGGCAAAATACGTGCGGATGTTTGCTAGTTTTTGTTTTGTATTCAACTCGGTGTTGTTGTCTGAGGTGGCAGACTTTCCAATGTAAATCTAACATCTTCTGTTCATCATCTGTATGTCTTTATACTTCGCATTCTTGGCTTGAGTTGCAATTGTAACCAGGGTTTCATTATAAAATTAAGTACATATGCTTAGACGACACTGCCGCTATTGAAACATACATTTACGTTTGAATTATAAGGTTCCCTGTTTAACATCGGGAGTTACCGTTTAAGGTCAGCCGTCTCTGTTTAACTACTAGTCGTACCCGTTTAACTATCGCTTTCCCTGGCCAACATACGGTGACCATATCCAATTTCTACGAGTCTCTATTTAACTTTCGCTGTCTCTGTTTAAATATCAACGCTTGAACACAAGCCAGACTTTCTCCGTCGAGCGAAGTTGAAGGACCAGGCTTCAACGCAAACCACCTAACACCTAACCAGAGTTAAAGGCAAAATACGTGCGGATGTTTGCTAGTTTTTGTTTTGTATTCAACTCGGTGTTGTTGTCTGAGGTGGCAGACTTTCCATTGTAAATATACTATCTTCTGTTCATCGTCTGTATGTCTTTATACTTCGCATTCTTGGCTTGAGTTGCAATTGTAACTAGTGTTTCGTTATAAAATTAAGTATATATGCTTAGACGACGCTGCCGCTATTGAAACGTACATTTACGTTTGAATTATAAGGTTCCCCATTTAACAGCGAGAGTTACCGTTTAAAGCCAGCCGTCTCTGTTTAACTACTAGTCGCACCCGTTTAACTATCGCTCTCCCTGGCCAACATACGGTGACCATATCCAATTCTACTAGTCTCTATTTAACTTTCGCTATCTCTGTTTAAATATCAACGCTTGAACACAAGCCAGATTTTCTCCATCGAGCGAAGTTGAAGGACCAGGCTTCAACGCAAACCACCTAACGCCTAACCAGAGTTAAAGGCAAAATACGTGCGGATGTTTGCTAGTTTTTGTTTTGTATTCAACTCGGTGTTGATGTCTGAGGTGGCAGACTTTCCATTGTAAATATACCATCTTCTGTTCATCGTCTGTATGTCTTTATACTTCGCATTCTTGGCTTGAGTTGCAATTGTAACCAGGGTTTCGTTATAAAATTAAGTACATATGCTTAGACGACGCTGCCGCTATTGAAACGTACATTTACGTTTGAATTATAAGGTTCCCCGTTTAACAGCGGGAGTTACCGTTTAAGTCCAGCCGTCTCTGTTTAATTACTAGTCGTACCCGTTTAACTTTCGCTTTTCCTGGTAAACATACGGCGACCATATCCAATTCTACTAGTCTCTATCTAACTTTCGCTGTCTCTGTTTAAAAATCTACGCTTGAACATAAACCTGATTTTTTTCCCTCGAATGACATTGACTAAGCTTCAACGGATACGACATAACTTCCAACCGGATCTAAAGGAAAAAATACCTGTGGATGTTTGGTAGTTTTTATTTTGCTAGTTTTTATTTTGTCTTTGAGGTAACAGACTTTCCACATAATTGTCACAAGGGTTTCGTTATAAAATTAAATACATCCGTTTACGTTTCGGAGTCTTCATTTAACTTTAGGCGTGTCTGGTTAAAATATTGTGTCTCTGCTTAAAATTATGAAATATGGTTGCAGTTAACAGACATCATTAACAAAATAACAACTTTGCATTTACTAGACAATTTCCACTTCCGAAAATAACACAAAACAAGAGTTCTTGTTTTTCAAAACGAAAACTAAGGGAGGGTAAAACTATTACTCGTCCCTTTTTGACCCCTTCATATCTTGGAGCAAACTTCGCAACGTGGGCCCTTCTCTTCTTGATACATTCCAGTTTTGCAGCAGCAAACACTTCCTTCGCAGCTAGCTCGTGGAGGAAGTCTTCAAAGAACCACTCCAATTCGTCGTTGCTGGAGTGGTGTGGGTGGGATGAAGGCCCTACTGGAGTACAGGCGGCAGCAGCGACAGCTGCGGGTGGCGCCGCGGGAGCATCGGGGGACAAATCGGGGGACGGAGCATCTCCTCCCTCCCCAATGGACGGGGGGCACAGCTGCTTCAACACGATATCGGCCGCAAGGTTTTGGGCCTGCTTGGAAGTTCTCGCAGGCTCAGCACTAGAGAAGGAGGTACCGCCGACCGACACTGTCATCAGAAAGATGGGGCTGTGGTAGGGGCCTTCCCTGACGGTGGAGTACTCGGGCGAGGGCAAACGCCTCTTCTGGCAGAGCTCATTGAGAGAGACTTATACATTGTCTTAGGCTTGGATATATCTGGATTTTTAAATCCGTCTCAGTGTCTTGTTTAAATAGAAATCTCAGTGGTTGGCGTTTGAATTCAATTGCCAGCTATCATCAATGCGGCGTTTACAGTAATCAAATTCCGCAATGAATTAATGAGATCAATTGCCATCGGTTACCGAGGAGGGCGGTAACAGTTATCGCTGAGGTGACATCTGACGTTTTGAATTCAAAAATCAAATTAATGTGAGTAAGTAGTAATACAGTTCAACGAAGGGAGTACTCCACATAAGTTTTCTACCTGCAATTAATTCAAATTCAAATTATTCTTTCCCATGGCCACAGCATGATTACGTACATGTGTTAGTCCAACGGCTGTACTCTTGTGTAACTGAGTTAAATTGGTTAAATGTTAACTGTATTGCTTAAATATCACGAATTATGTTTAACATCATGAGTCTCTGCCTAACGAACCGCGTATCCATTTAACCTCAGTTGTCACACCCGTAGATAATACCCGTTTACGTTTAACATTCGGTGACCCCATCCAAGTTACAAAAAACGAGAATTAAATTGCTAATTCGCCTCTTTAAATACAAAAAGTAAACACGCAAAACTTATTTGTTCCATTTAAGAATTATCCTTACGCGATTTCATTACAAGATTCCGAATGGCTGCCAACACTTCAGTTCAAATGAAACCGTGGGCTTTTTAATCTGGAGAACTAGTTCTTACGCGATAACTTCAAAATAAATTAGAACTCCGTTTGTAAACAGTATGCACATGTAATAAAATAAGTCTTTTGTATAATTAAATAGTAATTAACATACCGAACTAGATAATGAAGCTCTCCATGTTTAAAAACAAGGGTCACTTGCAATACCTATGAAGCACTGTCCGGAGAAACGACTATGTTTCCATTTTCACATTCCGTGAATAAGGTGAAATATGAATGAATCCCAAAATGAAGTGGTCTATGTTCAAATAATCGTTTAAGTTTCAGTTATCCTATGAAAAATAAAGTACTATCTTTTTAAATATTTACGTCAACGTTTAGAAAATATGAATCCCGTTTGATTTACAGTGTGTCTGTTTAAATATGTGTGTTACTAGTTAAGCTCAATACTTACCGTTTAACATCAGGAACCACCGTTTAAATATATACGTCCCTCTTTAAATAGCAAACGTTTACATTGAAACAAATGTCTTTCCCTTCTTAAATTATTCCTTCACAATTCTGTTAGGCCTAGACGGTTTCATTGCAGGATCTTCGATTGTGCCCGGACGCGTGGCAACCGCTGGCAATGTATATCTCGCGGACCTCAAATGCTTGGGACTCGATCCTCCTTCATATAGGCCTCCCAGGCTGCCTTCTCATCACAGGCGGTCGCAAATGCAGATCGCGATTTTCGTCCGTAGGCCACTCATTGTCGGGTATGGGAAATATGGCTTCCTTATACGCCAGCTTGTAAGTGTCGACGTTGAAGTAGCCGCTTATAAAACGATAGACGTTGGTGTCCGTCTGCATTATTGCAGCGCAAGCGTGTTTGCACGGGATACCAAAAACTTGCCATCTGCGACATGAGCAAACTTGGGTGGCAAGATTTACAGCGATACTGCACTGGTCAATAACTTCGTAACAGTCATCGATAGAGCGACCAACGTGAAGACTTCGGCTGTCCGCAACAAGCGCCTCAACCTTCGAATGTATGTCCAGGCATAAGTAGGTCTCTCATTTGTTCACTTGCTCACGGCGAGTGCATAACATGCACATCAACTTGAACCTGCACAACAAAGATCATAAATTTTGAAGAAATTGAAGTGAATATATTGATACTTAAACAGAAATCCATATCGTTAAAGGGTATTGTCAAAAAGTAATGTTAATCCCAAAAGTTACATAAAGACAATGATATTGAAACACTTATGTGGTATTTTAAATACGGACAATGTGTGTTAAATGATAAAGCAAAAGTTTAAGCGGTATAAACGAAAAAAGTCGACTACCTTATCGCGTCGACCATTTTCGTCACCGGCAAATGAGGAGCTTCTTTGATCCAAGCATTAAACGACTCCGCGACGTTTGAATACATCTCCCTCCAGCGTTCGCCTTTGAACAGATAATTCGACCAATGTGCCATGTCAGACTTATGAATCAACCACTGATAAGCTTCGGGTGATGCGGCCTGCAGTTCATTGACAGTGTCATCGAATTCTTTAGCTGTCGATGCCCACGCAATACGAAAGTATATAGACCAGCACTCCTCCCTCAATGCCTTCCCAAGTCTGACATTTGCTTTCATAAAATTCGCCTCCAAGTGTCGAAGGCAGTACGCATGTGGGGATGAAGGGAAGACTCTGGCAATCGCGTTGACAAGGCCCTTTGACCTGTCCGACACGAATGTAATTATCTCCTCGTAATCGCCGTCGTCGTATAAAGCATCACCTAACTTGGAAATGAACCACGTCCAGTCGGCGTCGATCTCGTTGTCGACAATAGCGAAGGCGACATGGAAGAAGCCATTGTTCCCATCTTTACCTGTGGCACCCAACAGAGTACCCCGGTACTTTCCCAAGAGGTGGGTACCATTGAGAAACAGCAGCGGCTTGCATGCCCGCTTGAATCCCAAAATGCATGCACTGAAAGAGAAGAACGCACGCTTAAACCGCTCACCGTCTCTATCCACAAACGCAATGCTGCCGAGGTTTGTCTCAACCACCTTATCGACGTACCAAAGCAACAAGTCGTAGCTGGAGACATCGATGCCGTCGAGCGTCACCCGGGCATGTTATTTTCCCAGCCAAGCCTGCTTGTATGGAATGTGGATACCATGCTCCCGCAACATGTCCTATTGAATGTCGATGGCCTTGTACAAGGGCCGGTCCTTGAGCTTCTGGATCACTCGTGCGCTTACCCATTTTTTGGACGCTTTCGGGTGTGACGCCGAGCCAATTCCACAGCCGCAAATGTGTGACGGGTTCATTGTCTTGATTCTGAATGTATTTCTGTTATATTCCTTTGATGTGTGCACGCGCCATTCACAACCACTGGCAACGCATTCCACAGTGACCCGGTGTTTTTCATTCTTTACAAATTTGAAGTCAAATTTCCGTTTGATGGAAAAATTTCGAAGTACGTCTATGAAATGTTCAACGCCTTGAAAACGTTGTCCGACGTCCAACGACAGCATTTCAGGTTGTTCTGACGAGGAAGGTACGCATGCAAGACCGTCAGGGTCGCTATGAGGTGGAACAGAAGCGCTCCCAGATTTCGAATTCCTGCCAACACTTCAGTCTAAACGAAAACGATCAGGATTTAAGCATAAACTTCATTTTGTTAAACGGTAAATATAAAATTGTAAACGTTAAAAGCGATAGTTAGACAGAGACTCCATAATGTAAACGGTATAGTAAATAGTTAAACAGTAACGTGAGAACTTACACGGTGAACTCCAAAATTAAACGGTAACGTGTCTAACTTAAACAGAGAAGAGAATTACTAAGCAATACCTAACATATACAACTACATAACTGTCTGGGACTACCACATTACCACCAGAAGAGCTCGTTTTTAGTAGGATGCGATGACGAGCCATCCGTCTCGACAACAAGATTAACTACACCGCCTTTTAAGATGGAGAAAACATTGACACATGCACCGGAAGTCGACCTCGTTCTCTATCGGGCAAACCGTATTATGTCCATCGGGTGTGACAAACTTCACCCTCACACGGGAAGTATCGAGACCCCATCTCTGACATATCTCAGCACACACAACCTCCCAAGTAGTCAGCGCCGTGAACATGAGCACTAATCCCTCCCCGTTGTATCTAGCAATAGCACAAAAACTCTCCATAATACCGGAGAACGGGCAGACCTCAAATGAGAAAGATAAGAAGAAGAAGAAGATGTAATTGACCTTCTAAACTCTCTTTCACAAAAAGCCAACATGAAGGGGAAAAAACCCACAATTATGTGCATTAAGGGTGGACATGACGTGATGTGACCGGGCGGGTTTTTTTCCCCCGTAGACGGAAGTTCCAAAGGCAAACGAGGGGATTTCATGGAAGGTACGTTTAAAGTTGGAAGGGGTTTTTAGGAAGTTTGAATGCGATGTCGGTAATTTTTCCTTTTTTTTAATTGTATACCGCTGAAAACTTCAACCAAATATCGTGGATACTTTCAAAATTCATTTTTTATTCACTATTAAAATTTATATAAAGATATATATTTTTGTAATAATAGAAATGGAATTTCATTTAAATTCTCAAGCTATATTGGTTAGTGTTAATTTTTATTGTTTTTTTTATTATTTAACATATAATAATATATTTTGATGAAGTGCATGGAAAAGAAGAGCACGCAAATGAGCACACATAAATAATTGAAGGACTTGAATATAAATTTAAAAGCCGGTACAGTTAACTCACTATGAATACTTAGGACTTTAGTAGAAAACTCCCAAAACCCAACAACTTAAATGGTAAAACTACTCAAACAAACATTTTCTACTATTAAAATCTCAACTTTGTCCAGAGGGAGGGAGTGAAATCCTCAACGTTCCGCATAGAAGTCAAGTGCATTAATCGTAAAACTAATTGCAGGGGGTGGCCATCATTCACCATATTTTTTTTTAGGCAAAAATATTTGTTGGTGTCTCTATTACGTATGAAGTAATGCTTGAAACAAAATTGTCAAGAGGTATGCGAGCCTAAGTTGATATCTCAAATGCACTATCATTTTGTACATGACTGGAGAATGTAATATCACTTATAAATTAAAATTTTTCAATAACAATAAAAAAATTATATTATCAATCATTTTTGAATCAGTTGACATTTAGATTTTCCATGAAGATGTCTCGCAAGTGATGAGAGTTCGAATGCACGTGGTGAGGATGCATATCTGAAAACAGTGAACATGAACTGTGGATAGTTTCAATATCACATATATACGGACCCACAAGCTGCAGTTAAAATATGAGTATACCACTGTTTTAGTTAGCAGTCCCATTAAAAATTTTGCACCTTGCAACAAAAAATAAAAAAACAAAAGAATTATATTGGTACCACTAACCACACAAACAAAGTGGATGTAACCGCAACAATCACCAAGCACTAAGAATAAAATTCAAAACCCAAGGACTAAAATATAAATCTTGAAACGTTAGGGGCCTTTATGCCAAAAGAGGCAAAAAAAAAACAAAAATTTCTTTTTTTCATCTACATAACCCCCGCACTCCCCCCTCGTCCTCTTCTTGTCATCCATCTCCAATGGCTTCTCTTCGTCTCCTTCTCCTCCTCGCGCTCCTCTCCCTCTCCTCCTGCTCCTATCCGATTCCCTCGCGCTCCGAATCCGAGATCCGCCTTCTTTACGAGCGGTGGCTTGCCGAGCATGGCAAGTCCTCCAACGCCCTAGACGATCGCAGGTACGAGATCTTCAAGGATAATCTCCGCTTCATCGACGAGCACAACGCCGGCAACCACTCCTTCCGCCTCGGCCTCAATCGCTTCGCTGATCTCACCAACGAGGAATACCGATCCACCTATCTGGGCCTCCGGCGTGCCAGATCCAACCGGATTCCAAAGCTCAGCGATCGGTACCAGTTCAACGCCGGCGACGAGCTTCCGGATTCCATTGATTGGAGGGAGTTGGGGGCCGTCGCCCCCGTCAAGGATCAGGGGAGCTGTGGTGAGTGTTCTTGAAATTACCGATCTGTCCTCTTTGGCTTTGTTTCGTTTTCCTGTCTTTTTGAGGATTTTTTGGTCATTTTATCCAACGAAGGACTTTTAGATTCCTCGTTCGTCTTCTTCCTGGCGAGCAGCTTTGCTTATCACTCCGTCTCTTTTAAATCTTTTTTTTTTTCTCTTTTAAATTTATTTTATGGTTGCTTAGATCGTATTAGCAATTTTTTGAATTGTAGGAAAATTGTTTTTGGACAATTTTTTTGTAGAATTATTCCTGAGAAATATATTATTATCTTGTATAATATAAAAGGTAGTTACTTGCAAACTCAACTAGCAGCTTAGTATCACAACCAAGACACTCTTTTGGTCTTCCTATTTATATAATTAAAGCAAGAATTTTCCAAAAAAACTTTTTTTCTTAATAAAGAAGTTGGGAAGATATCATATTTCACTTTCAAGGATGGAAAAGCAACCGCCACATCTAAAAAGTATGGCTTTGTGATGCTATCTTTAGAAAAAGTTTATTCTTTAAAAAAAATCTAGAAAAGTTTCTTTTAATAAAAGTTATTTCCGGAATTATAACATAAAAGACTTGTTCTAAAATTACTATTGAGAGATTTTGGAGTAACACAGGTATTTGGTAATCAGATTCTAATTAGTTAGCATCTTTTCTGATGAGTGTCTACTGCACTGAAGTGTTCTTGTATAGTTTGTTAGCTAGTGGAATTTATAAGTTCTATTCTAGTGTTATTTGTGTAATTGTTAGCTAGTATAAGTCTTGAGCTTGGAGTTGGTTATGGTGTCTGTGATCAGGGAGTTGCTGGGCATTCTCCACCGTTGCTGCAGTGGAAGGTATAAACAAGATTGTTACAGGAGACATGATAGTTCTATCAGAGCAGGAGTTGGTGGACTGTGACACTAGCTATGATCAGGGGTGCAATGGAGGACTCATGGACTATGCTTTTGAGTTCATTATTGACAATGGTGGCATTGACACAGAGGATGATTATCCCTACAAGGGCGTTGATGGCCATTGTGATCCAAACAGGGTAGGTTTCTCTGCATGTATGTTTGTTACATTGCATAATATGATGCCCTTAATATGTTCTTTTTTTTTCTTTGCCACATTTTCTAGAAAAATGCTAAAGTTGTGTCCATTGATGGCTATGAGGATGTCCCGTCTAATAGTGAGCTTTCCCTGAAGAAGGCTGTTGCCAGCCACCCTGTTAGTGTCGCCATTGAAGGTGGTGGCAGGCTTTTCCAGCTATATCAATCGGTTAGTCTCTTATGATGTTGTCTCTTTATTATTATCCCATCTTGATTGATTGATCTGATTTATTTCGAAATGGGTTTGTACTTAAATGGACATGTAGCTGCACCAAGTCCAGGTCAATGGAATGGCTTTGTCACATTTGCAACCTAGCTTAATTCTTGGTATCATGTATCAGTAGATAGAGACTTCACAGAGTAGTATCAGAATTTGTGATGTTGAGAAGAACGGACCTAAAATTAATATTAACTCATGAAATTTAGAATGTGGTGCCTATTGGAATGGCTGAAATTGTAATTAGATTCCAATACGAGTAATTCGAGCCAAAATCTTGATTTGTGCAATGGCAATGTGAATCATAATATTGTTTCGCTACCATTCACTAAACTGATTTGTGATGTAGCTTGATTAATTACAGCATTTTTGTTTCAGAATAAAGGATAAGTTTATCTGGTGTAAGAGTACATTATCAATGGTAAATTTTGTTTAATGACCATCACTTGTTTGTTTCCAGGGAGTATTCACAGGTACTTGTGGGACTCAACTGGATCATGGTGTCACGGTAGTGGGCTATGGTACCGAAAAGGGCAAGGACTATTGGCTTGTCAGAAACTCATGGGGAGATAGGTGGGGAGAGGATGGATATATAAAGATGGAACGTAATATCAGATCACCCTCCGGCAAGTGTGGGATTGCAATAGAGCCTTCTTACCCTATAAAGAAGGGCCCAAACCCACCCAACCCCGGTCCATCGCCTCCATCTCCTGCCAAGCCTGAATCAGTTTGTGACAACTACTACTCCTGCCCGGCAAGCTCAACATGCTGCTGTATCTATGATTTCGGCAAGCTATGCTTTGCTTGGGGATGCTGCCCTCTCGAAGGTGCTACTTGCTGCGAAGATCATTACAGTTGCTGTCCTGCGGACTACCCAATCTGCAATGTTGAGGCTGGGACTTGTCTCATGGTAAGCTTATTTCCCTCCAACAATTCAATTCTGCATCTGAACAACCATTCTCATGTTCACAATCCTAATTATTGAATTTATTATATGAGGAATACAAATATATAAAGTAATGATGTGTACAAGAGAGGAAACTCAAATGTTAGGATAATCCTAATTGTCATGTGCTGTCTTTGTTCTCTAATCAGAGCAAGGGAAATCCACTTGGAGTGAAGGCATTGGCTCGAACTCCAGCCAAACCTCACCGATCATATTCCGAAGCTGAAGGCAAGAGAGCCAGCGAATAAGAAGCTGCACAGAATTATTAGCAGATGAAGAGTTTAAAGAAAGATGTGCACAAATGAAAAGCTTGGATGCTGCTGCACCTTGTCCTTCTCTTCTTAAGATTATCAATCAAAAAACAGTCAGGGTCTTGATATATTTGCATCAATATAATTCTTGTACATTAAAAAGTATGTTCATCATGTTGTATCAATCAGATGAATATTTCTATGTTTGATCATTCCTTGAAATTATGTAGACTTTATAGATGTTGATTTGCTGCTGCAATACTGCAGAGAACTTTATATCATATATTTCAATGTCCATTGGGATTCTTGTATAATAATTGTGTTTTCTTTGATTGTTGTCAAGAAATGGGACATTTGATTTTTCATGGTGTTTTTTGAGTTTTTGTTCATTCAGTTTGTTTCAATAAATAAGTTTTTAGCAGGTGATACGCATCCAATGCATCTAGTTTCATGTATTACACACACACGCACACACACATTTCACAAAAAGTTTTGTTGTCAAAGCAAAAAAAAAAGGCATTCCAATCTCTTATTAAAAAACTTAACCAATGGCATTCTATATGTTGTTATTATTCTAACTATAAATCAATTCTATTTATTCATTGAACACACACACACACACATAATGCCCTCGAGAAAGCATATTAATGTACTTGGATTACTACTTTTAGCCAGTTTGGAAGTATCTCCATTTTCCATCTATGTTGCACGTAGGAGACCCCATTAGGATACCCCTTAGAATGGGGTATCCTATATTTATCATATATGCTCCACCATCTCTCTCTCTCTCTCTCTCTCTCTCTCTCTCTCTCTATATATATATATATATATATATATATATATAACCACAAATAAATTGCACATTCACAACTAAAACAACTCCCCCCAATGATTCCCTCATCTTCAGACTTCCTTTCTCTCCTGTCTATATATCTATATATGTATGTATGTATGTATATTAGCTCAGGCTCATCAAGGACCTAACAATGGGTTTGAAGCTTGTGATCTTCACTGAATTTGTTGTGAGTATATATATATATATATATATATATTATTGATGTTGCATCTTCCTTCTTTCGGACATGTAAGTTTCGTATACAAATTAATCTTGTTCTGCTTATATTAGAAAAACTGACTATCAAGCTTATTTATTTTTTTTTAAATTTTTTTAACTTTTCATGTATGTGGCTTTTATTTTAATATTTGTATAACAAATTGGCCTGTCATGTATGTTTTCTTTCATTTAATTAAGAATTATTGCAAGATTTTATTTATTTATTTATTTTTTAAGTTGCTTCTCTTGTTTTCTCCAAATCCGGATAGAGCTCATAATATTTCTGAAGATATTTCTAATACAAAGTATAGTTATTTTATATAATGGAATTGATAATCCAATAAGATTAGGGCATTTCCGACAAAATGGAAGGAGTTTTTAAAGTTTTATAAAATCATTGAATATCTTTTAAATTAAAAGATAAAGTTTTATAAAAAGGTTGTTGTGATTGAGATGAGAATGCTAAGATTAATGTCATGTGTTATCAGGAGGAAGAATTAAAGAATGAATTTATCTAAAATAAGTTGAGTTTTGCACATATCACTAACAACTTAAGAGAGAATTGCTCAATGGACACTCTCTTAGACGTTTGTTAGATATATACCCCAATTAAAAAAAAAAAATTCGAAAATTTTTCCGATAGAAAGTCATATTAAAGTAAAAGATGGATTTAAAAATTGTTTAGTAGAAAGTTTACGGAATGATATTTCTGAGTTTAATTAGTTTATCAATTTTTTTTTCCTTGCATTGATGGAGCAATGTGTATAAGAAAAATTCCTCTTTCATGTCTGTCATACTTCCAACTATATAATTAGAATTCTTATGGAACATTTCAATATTATAAAACTTAAATATAAATTGAATATCTAAGATCTAAATTATATGTTTGAAGTGGGAATGACCACTCCCTGCCCTTTGGTGAGGAATGTTAAAGTGGGAATGATAATTTCCATGGAATGAGTTATAATTCCCATTCTTTTATAAATTGGCATTAAACAACACTAATATTCTACATTGGTATGCTATTTTTTTTTTTTTTTCATTCTGTTCTATCAAACAACATTAATATCAATTCAGATAAACATTTTTAGTTTCATTAATTAATTGCACAATCAAATGCGGAAAAATTAAACATATTCTACCATTTAATCTACCGAAAATGCCTTAACAGATCTAGTCATAGTTGTTGAAGGTATACCATATATTTAAAATCATAAACAAAAAACTCACAAGTGTTATTTTTTATACATACAAAATTTGGGTTTTTTATTTGAAAATATCTAGTTTTAAAAATACTTTGATTATTGACAATCTCTTGATCAATTAGTGCGGGTTCAGTACGTAAGGTATTTGCGTCCCACCGAAAATACAGGTTTGGATTTCAACTCATCTACAGGGTTAGGACAAAGATGTGTGAAGGCCCACGTATGCATATTTTTAGTTAATATGTTTATTTTATTAAAAAAAAATCATTTAATTTTCTTTTTATAATTCTAAACATATTTTAAAACTCTATAATTTATAAGTCCTTGGGGAAATTATATGTAGGCTCTTGTACGGACACGTGGCTAATAACCCATCTATGGTTAGTGATTTATATGTCAATACAATTGTTCAACATTACTTATGCATGTTGATTAACATTACTTTTTTATTTTTTATTTATTAATAAATTTTTGGTTTCAATATTAGTATGTCATCTAGATAGATAGGTGTAAAATATTTCTCACTTTATGGATTCTAAATACATTAATTAAGTACTTTGACTTATGATTAATTTTACATTAGTAAACTAAAATATTACAATTTCTAACTATTTCTTCAACGTAGAGATACAATCAAGTGAATGTCACAATAATTTTTTTTATTTAGTTATTTTTATAAAGATAGATAAATCATGATTCATTATAATATGTCTTAAAAAACTGCATCGAAAATAAATAAAAATACAGGTAGAAATTTAAGGAAAATAGAATGTTTTTTTATTGTATAGAGAAATTAAAGTGATCATACAAAGGGATTATTAACCATTCATCTCAATTAACATAAGTTAATTAGAAGTCAATAGTCAATAAACGTCGCTAAAATATAGAATGAATTATACATTTATTTGTCAAATTCTCAAATTTTAGTTTCATTCTCTCAAACTCTAGAGACTAGTGAAAGAATATCTGGCTAACATTAATAATAATGATTTTTGAAAAATTCATATTATTACCCAAACAAAGGCCAACATAAAAGTCAGATTTGAGAGAAAATGATTTTAGTTAAAGGCATGTTTGAGTGCAAAATAAGAAAAATCTGGCATAATTTTATTCCGTAGAAAATGCAAGTGATTATTACAGAAATTTTGACATATTTTATTTTTACAATGAGTGTTTAGTTAACAAAATAAAAAAAATATTACATAAATAATCCATACACTTTATAATGAGAAAAAGCCCCACACACTTCAAAATAAAAAATTATTTCACTCCGAGTGAAATATTTTTTTATGCCATAATTCCCACATTATAATTCACACTTTATAGCATAATTTTGTAGTGTAAATTAAATACCCAAACAACCATTATGGCATCATTATGTGAAAATATTATATTATGCCATAATGTACGGATTATGACATAATATTGGGTTATCCAAACAGGCCTTAGTCTAAATTTTATAGATAATACATTTCATGGACTTAATTTGATATATTAACTTTTCTTTATAAATTTTTTCAAACCAAGTAAATCATTCATCAAACTAGGGATCCCTATTTTTCGAAATCAAACTTAATTAGGGTAAGTTTGCAATTAGTTGGTCCAAGTTCTAAATTAGAGCATTTACAATACTTATTAAATGTATAAATCTAAAACCAAATAAATAAAAAATAGAAACACAATAGTTTCATTTATATTGGATAAAAACCTAAGTGCAATTAAGCTATTATATAAAAATATTATATTTTTATTTATATATAAGTACATAATTGCCATCAACTGATCCTTAAATAAAAATATTCAAGTAATATAAGTTATTATTGCACCTTGAAAGGATATCTTACAAACAAACAAAGACAAGAATATGAAAATATAAAAAAAATATAAATATAACTCATTATTTAATACCTCGATCTGCTATTGAGAAATATGAAATTATTGAAATGAAGGTATTCAAATAAAATTAATATTTAAATAAATAATTATTGAGCCACCTACTTAATTACCATATATTATTTAATGAAACCATATCTAAATGGCCAACTAATATGACAAACAACAAAGTTAATCAGTGCAATTAAAAACTAATATTCAACCTATATCATATTCAATCATCTCTAATCTTCCAGGTCCTTCTAAACATTTTATCATAAAAAAATCCAAATAAGGCTAAAACACAAGGTTATTAATAGAACTTCACTGAGTCATTGTAGGGTACCCTAGAAAAGAATCCCATGCACCATCAAAACCCTAATTAGAGTTATCCTAGAATAATGCATGCATGCAACTTCTTATCTATCTATCTATCTATCTATCTATCTATCTATCTATCTATCTAGGAAAGAATCCCATGAACCATGAAACTACTAATTTAGGGTATCCTAGAATAATGCATGTAACTTCTTATCTATCTATTTATCTCTCTATCTCTCTCTTTCTATATATATATATATATATATAAACAACCCTCATCAATCCTCACTTCTCCACCCTCCTAGAATAATGCATGCAACTACTTATCTATCTATCTATCCATCTAGGAAAGAATCCTATGAACCATGAAACCCCTAATTTAGGGTATCCTAGAATAATGCATGTAACTTCTTATCTATCTATTCATCTCTCTCTCTCTCTCTTTCTATATATATATATATATACAACCCTAATCAATCCTCACTTCTCCCATTGTACTTCCATTCTTCTAATGGCTAATCTTCTCCTTCTCTTCTCCATCCCTTATTTCTCATTGGTCTCTTTGTCCTTCTCCTTAGTCATATCTACACTTTCTGAGTCAGAGATTAGGGAACTCTATGAAGGTTGGCTAATGAAACATGGAAAGTTTTACAATAATGGCATGTTGGAGAAAGAGGAGAGGTATGAGATCTTCAAAGATAACCTTAAGTATATTGACAAGCACAATGCCGGGAATCACTCATTTCGTCTCGGGCTCAATGTTTTTGCCGATATCACCAATGAAGAGTACCGAAAAACTTATCTAGGGTTAGTAAGTACTCCAACTTGGAACAATTCAAGGAAGGAGAGTGAGAGGTATAAGTTTAATCTAAGCTATAATTTGCCTGAATCTATTGATTGGAGGCAGAAGGGGGCTGTTGTTCCTGTTAAGCAACAAGGCCAATGCTGTGAGTATATATATATAGCTATATATATATACACACACCCACTGCTATATTTTTTCAATGTTTTGGCTCTTTTATGAGTTTGTCCTTGCTATATATATATATAAACTATTTATCCACGAGGGTATTTTTGCCATTTTAAAATAACCTTATGGTTAAACCCTAGTCATGCATATATAAATTTCTATTCATTTCCAAGGTATCTTTGTCATTTGAAAACAAACTTTGACACGTGTATTATTAATATTATTATTATTATTCTTCATTTTTGATGATATTTTTGTTAATTCAAGATAATCGTGTATGTGTTTGTCAATAAATTGTAATTATATACGCGACAGATCACTTTTAAGGGTATTGTTTTTTTCCATTTCATAACCTTTATGAAAGAAGATCATGTATATACATATGCAGTATAATTCAATTTCAATAGTAATTTTTTGTCATTTCAATTTATATGATCTTGTTTATATATAGACATTAATTAGTTATGTAATATTGGCATGCAATGATTTTTGAGCAGTTAGTTGCTGGGCTTTTGCTGTAAATGCAGCGGTGGAAGGCATAAATAAAATTGTTACAGGAAAATTGATATCATTATCCGAGCAAGAGTTAGTAGATTGTTATAATCAAGGGTGTGATAGAGGGTCTATACATCTCACTTATGAGTTCATTATAAAAAATGGAGGTATTGACAGTGAAGAGGATTATCCTTACATAGCAAAATACACTCAATGTGACAAGTCAAAGGTATGATTGATTTTAGTGTTTTTTGATTACTCAACACATAATATGATTTTTTATATTTATTTATTTTTATAATTTTATATATATTTATAGTTGAAGAAAAGAGTGGTGTCAATAGACAATTACGAGTCAGTCCCTGCAAATGATGAGAAGTCTTTGAAAAAAGCAGTTGCCAACCAGCCAATTACCACTGGTGTTGAAGCATATGGACGTGCTTTCCAATTATATGAATCAGTGAGTTTCTAATATATCACCGGCCACTTTTGAAAAAAATATTTACTATAAGCAAAACATCATGATATTTAATTTATAATTATGCTCTTTATATATTTTAGGGAATATTTAAAGAGTTTTGTGGGACAAAAATTGATCATGCCGTAGCTATTGTTGGCTACGGCGATGAGGAAGGCGGTGACTATTGGCTTATCAGGAACTCGTTTGGAAATTTTTGGGGAGAGGATGGATATATGAGGATGGAACGGAATGTTCAGTCACCCTATGGCAAGTGCGGTATTGCAATGTGGCCGTATTATCCTTTGAAGAAAAAAAATTGTTTGCAGGTACATAATTATAGTTCATTTCTTTTTTTATTCATCCATGAAAAATCAATAATTTTCACATTAAAGTCTATATTATATATATATATGTATATCATGATTATAAAAAATCTATTGTGAAAACAGGATAAGAGTGATCTAGTTGAAGGAAAGACAGAGCCACAAAGTCTTGCAAATGGGGTTTCTTCTGATTGTGATGAAGACATTGCAAGCATATGAGAGAAAGGTGGATAAGACAAGTTTAATTTAGTGAAAAAGAGATGTATTAATAAAGTTTAATTTGTGTGATTTTAAATTTGCTTACTTCCTTAATTAGTTATCATGTTTTTTTTGTGCCAATAAAGTATAAAGTGGATGAGTATTATTAATTAAGTTGTGGTCTAGCATGGGAGTATATAATAAGATAATATTTAAATAAATTTCTATCACTATTATTTTCTCTAATTTACATTGCTTCAATGAAGGTTTGAACCCTAAACTCTAAATTTGCTAGCTTTAAGTTGAAATACATGCATAGATGAGTCACAAAAAAAAAAAAAATTAATAGACTAAAAATTGAATATGATATTTATCAATTTATGCGCAATAAGTTCACCTCGGGTCTTGTCACGGCCTCAACCGATCACCTTCGGCCGTGCTGCACCTGACATGCACCATAGCGACAGGTCAGCCTTTCATTGCAAGAACAGTTAGTGAATCCTATTTGCATTACAAAGCACAGCGAAAATAAGAAGCGAGCAAATCCGGAAAAGCCCTCGGTACGAGAAACACGACACAATGAAACCCATTTTGAGAGAGAAAAACATAAAACTCTCTTAGATTGAGAAATGTTTACAACCATGCCCAAAACCAACACCAAGTGGCATTGTCTTCTCCCAAAGACTCATTTGACCCTAATACAAGAGTTACCCCAAATCCAAGGTTGATTGAGCCCCATGCTCAATACCGGTCTGCCGTGAATTCTCTGACTTCACTTAGCTTTAACCAGCCACCCTTGGTCACAACGCGCAGCAGTACCGGTCACGCGCGGTAATACCGCGTGCCATCCTCGCCCCTGGCTCGGCAACGCTCCCGGCCACGTGCCTACTTGCATACGCCTGCTTAATGCCTTGTCAGATCCGGAATCAGCTCTCGGTCAACCGGCCTGATCAAGTGTCCCGCCCCGCCTAGACTTGCTAGAGATCCAACACTCTACATGATGAAGTCCTGCGACACTTGACTCTTGGTTAGGGGCGCGCCTGCCCCACGCGCTCATCGGCCACGCGCACGCCCACGGTCCAGCGCGCACGCGCCTCACGGTCTCAGCCCATGATCATGCAGGGTATTTCACCCGCCCTTGGTCCTGACACAACACAAGCGCCGCGCTACCAAATCCACTCAGCTGTGCGCCTTCGTGGCTTGGTCTATGTGATACTGTATGCCCGTTGACCAAGTGTAAGGTCAACAACCCTTACAAACCACCCCCACTAGTTGAACTCGACGTCCTCGTCGGTCTCAAACTCAAGAACTCTTCCACCAACTCCTTGAACTGCCAAAGAGTAGTATCGCGCTCGCAGCTTGCCTCTGACATAGGCAAGTCCTTCCATTGGACATGGAAGAACACCCTGCGGTTCTTCTTTCTTTGGCCTTCTACTCTTCGGTCTAAGATCCGCTCAGCTACCCTGCTGAACTCCTTGCGAATAGTCGGCGGAGCCCGACTCTTCTTTGCCCTAGATGGATCCGTGGGGTCATCGTGGCATGGCTTCAGGAAACTCACATGAAAAGTTGGATGGAGTTTTAGCCGATCGGGGAGATCCAAACGATATGCCACGTTGCCCAGCCGCTGGACAATAACGAAAGGCCCATCATACCTCGCGATTAAGCCTTTGTGTACATCCTTCCGATGTAACTTCTTCCACACCTGTGGAGTGAGCTTCAACCAAACCTTGTCCCCTACTTGGAACTCCAAAGGACATCTCCCTTGATCTGCATACTTCTTCATCCGGCGAGCCGCCTTGGCGAGGCTATCCCGAGCACTCTCCAACATCTCTTGCCGATCAATAGCAAAATGATACGCGGCAGGACATTTCCCTCCTGTCCTCCTCTTCGCCACCTCTGAAGGAGTAATAGGTTGGTATCCGTATGCAAGCTCAAACGGACTCTTCTCCGTTGATGAAGACCGATGAAGATTGTAGCTAAAC
This sequence comes from Dioscorea dumetorum, assembly GCA_902712375.1. Taxonomy (NCBI): domain Eukaryota; kingdom Viridiplantae; phylum Streptophyta; class Magnoliopsida; order Dioscoreales; family Dioscoreaceae; genus Dioscorea; species Dioscorea dumetorum. The sequence continues at coordinate 1,582,604 of CACTHL010000601.1, read as the reverse complement.
TACGCCACATCAAGCAGACTTAGCTAATTCTTCTGCGAAGCTGAAACATAGTGTCGGAGATACTCTTCCAATAGAGCATTGATCCTCTTCGTCTGTCCATCCGTCTGCGGATGATTCGCTGTTGAAAACTTCAACTCTGTGCCCAACAACCCGAACAAACGCCGTCCAGAACCGCCCAGTAAAGCGAGCATCTCGATCGCTTATGATGTCTTCCGGTACCCCAAAGTGCTTCACCACATGCTTTAGGAACAGCTCAGCAGCCACCTCTGCTGAACACACCACCGGTGCGGGTATGAATACCGCATATTTTGTGAATCGGTCCACGACTACCATCACTGTCGACATCCCTTCCACCTTTGGAAATCCGGAGATAAAGTCCATAGAAATTGACGCCCATGGTCTTTCCGGAATACTCAACGGCTGAAGAAGACCGGCCTCCCGTCTTCTTTCCGACTTGTCTTGTTGGCACACGAAACATGTCTTCACATATGCTTCAATGTCTTCCCCCATATCCGGCCAATAATAATGTCTTGTGAGCAAGGCCTTCATTCGCTCACGACCGGGATGTCTCGCCCATGGAACATCATGATGCTCTCTAAGGAGCTCCTGCCGAATCTTCTCTCCTTTCGGCACATAGAGTCTGTCGCCTTTGGCGTAGAGAAGCCCATTCTCCACCCAGTACTTGCGCACGACTCCGTCTTGGACATCTTCGATCAGCTTCAAATACTGACTGTCCGTCTTTGCTACCTCCTCGATACGACTTTGCAAGTCATTCTCCACTTGCGCCAACGCAGCCACGTACTCAACCATTTGCTTGCGACTCAACGCATCAGCCACCTGGTTGTGTCTCCCCGGTTTGTGCTGCCATTCAAAGTTATATTCCTGCAAGAACTCTTGCCAACGAGCTTATCTAGCCGACAGCTTCTTTTGAGTAGCAAAGAATGTATTGGCAATATTATCTGTTTTGACAAGAAACCTAGTGCCCAGAAGGTACACTCTCCATACCTGTAAGCAATGAACAACGGCGAGCATCTCCCGCTCATGCGCCGAATAGCGCTGCTCCGCGTCTTTCAACTTCCAACTCTCGAACGCCACCGGATGCCCGTTCTGAACAAGGACACCGCCAACGGCCTTGTCTGACGCATCGGTGTGGACCTCGAAAGGTTCTTCGAAGTTGGGCAATGCTAAGACTGGTTCACTTGCAATTGCACTCTTGATCTTGTCAAATGCAGCCTATTGCCTCTCAGCCCAGCCCCAAGGCTTGTTCTTCTTCAACAAATCAGTGAGCGGCACGACCTTCCTGGAATATCGCTCGATAAACCGGCGATAGTAGTTGGCTAAGCCGATGAACGATTGTAACTCCGGTACCTTGGACGGTGCAGGCCAGTCCAAAATCGCAGCCACCTTAGCCCGATCCATTCGGACTTCACCCAGAGAATTGATATTTCTCCAACTTCACATACAGTTGTCTCTCCCTCCATCTTGATAATCCCTGCTTCAAGTGAACAATGTGATCCACCATAGGATTCACTACAAACACCGTGTTTGGTTCAACGCTCGGTGGTCCGCGCACAGTCGAAGAGAGCTCTCCCGCTTCTTCTGGAACAACACCAGCGCACGCCATGCGGCTAAATGAAGCCATTATCAAGCTTGTGAGTTATATCCTCAACTCTGTCAACTCCAAGTGTGACATAGGGAGCCCGGGCAGGGGGTTCGCAGCCCGGCATCAACTCAATCTGGTGATCTACTTCAAGCCGGGGTGGGAGTTCACGGGGTAGTTCCGGCGGCATCACGTCTTGAAACTCTGTCAAGACTTCAGCCACAACTGAAGGTAGATCACTCACCAGATCATCCTGCACTTCCAATACAGCAGCAACATATGTGGGCTCTCCATGTTTCAGCCCTTACACCACCTGGTGCGCAGAAAGCATCGGTTTCTTCCCTTTTCTTCTCCTTTGCAGCCACTCCCACTACAAAGCATGGGTTCTTCTCATCCATTATAAGAAAACCACCCAAATTTCGAACAACAACGGCCTTCACAGACTTGAGGAACTCTATCCCCAGTATCAACTCAAAATCATCTAATGTGACCGCCAGCAGATCAATCTTTCCTTGCCATCCACCCATGTGAACGGTTACGTCGGAGATCTTCCCAGTCACCGCCAGTGCCTGGGAGTTGACTGCTTTCACTCGGCTCGTGTGCGTCCCTACCCTCAGTCCCAACCGAGTCGCCACTTCCTCCTTGATGAAAGTGTGAGTTGCGCCTGTATCCACCATCCCTTGTATGGCCCTCCCATTCAAGGTCAGCTTCACATAGATCAGAGAATTCACCGCCTCGTCACCTTGACAGTCTTCTAGGCACCCAACAGTTGTAAAGGACTCACTCTTGCTGGGTCCTCCAAATCGCTTTCTGATTCATTTCTAAACGCGGCCAACTTCTCTCGCTTAGTTCAATCTTTTGCCATATGAGGTCCTTTGCAAATGAAGCATCCACTCATCTTGCCTGAACCACTTGCTGCTTTCCCATCATCCCTGGGTCTATTCCATTTGGCCTGGCCGTTGGGCTTCCTTCTCTGGAACCCATCTACGGCCCTTCTCTCGACTGGCTTCTTATCTTTGGATTTGAACTTCGCCTTCTTACCCTCTCCACTGGGTAAGGTTCGCAAGTCCACCAGTGCTTCAGCTGCAATGATCGCGGAGGTGAGGTCCTTCGCGCCCTGCCTCCATACCTCGATCTGGGCCCAACTCTGGAGTCCCGTAAAGAAGTTAAACAACTTGTCCTCCTCGGACATGCCCCTGATATCCAGCATCAAGGATGAAAACTCCTTCACGTACTCCCGGACAGTGCCTGTCTGCCGTAGCTTCTTCAGATTTGTACGAGCTACCCAAGCAGTGTTGCAAGGCAAGAATTGCTCCCGCAATTCCTTCTTCAACTTGACCCACGAGTTCGAACTTGTCCGACCCATCTGAGCGTCTTCTTGCTGACGAGTTCACCACCATAGCTTCGCATCGCCAGTAAGGTACATCCCGACCAACGGGACTTGCTCATGGCCCGGTACCCTTGCAGCCTTAAAGTACTGATCCATGTCCCAAAGAAAGTTCTCCAGTGTCTTGGCACTCCGTGCGCCATCAAATGGGGAGGGTTCGGGGACCTTCACTCTCGTGGGCGCCTCCCACGAGATCGGTGAAGTGCTAGCTTCCTTGAGTTGGCCGACCTCGGCCTCCAGCGACTGTACCTTCGTCTTCAAGATTTCAATAGTCATCTGGCTCTCGCGGTATCCGACCGCAAGATCTTCCACCATCTTCAACAGGTTCTCGAGCTGATCGTCGACACTGCCGACGACGTTCTCCAAGCGCTCTGCTGTCTCCTCAAGGTGATCCAAACGATCCTTCTTGCTAGTCGCCATCTCCACCGTCTTCACCTGTGTGTCTTCTCGCGCTTCGCTTCAAGCCACAAACTCGTAGCTCTGATACCAGCTGTCACGGCCTCAACCGATCACCTTCGGCCGTGCGGCACCTGACATGCACCATAGCGACAGGTTAGCCTTTCTTTGTAAGAATAGTTAGTGAATCCTGTTTGCATTACAAAGCACAGCGAAAATAAGAAGAAGCGAGCAAATCCGGAAAAGCCCTCGGTACGAGAAACACGACACAATGAAACCCATTTTGAGAGAGAAAAACATAAAACTCTCTTAGATTGAGAAATGTTTACAACCATGCCCAAAACCAACACCAAGTGGCCTTGTCTTCTCCCAAAGACTCATTTGACCCTAATACAAGAGCTACCCCAAATCCAAGGTTGATTGAGCCCCATGCCCAATACCGGTCTGGCGTGAATTCCCTGACTTCACTTAGCTTGCAGTGTCCTCTGACTCGACTGTAGCTTTAACCAGCCACCCTTGGTCACAGCGCGCAGCAGTACCGGTCACGCGCGGTAATACCGCGTGCCATCCTCGCCTCTGGCTCGGCAACGCTCCCGGCCAAGTGCCTACTTGCATACGCCTGCTTAATGCCTTGTCAGATCCGGAATCAGCTCTCGGTCAACCGGCCTGATCAAGTGTCCCGCCCCGCCTAGACTTGCTAGAGATCCAACACTCTACATGATGAAGTCCTGCGACACTTGACTCTTGGTTAGGGGCGCGCCTGCCCCACGCGCTCATCGGCCACGCACACGCCCACGGTCCAGCGCGCGCGCGCCTCACGGTCTCAGCCCATGATCATGCGGGGTATTTCACCCGCCCTTGGTCCCGACACAACACAAGCGCTGCGCCACCTGCGCGCGCTACCAAATCCACGCAGCTGTGCGCCCTCGTGGCTTGATCTATGTGATACTGTATGCCCGCTGACCAAGTGTAAGGTCATCAACCCTTACAGGTCTCCTCGTGGGAGGAGACGCGAGTTCAATCCCCTGGAACCGCGCTCCTCCGTTCTAAGAGGGTGAGGACGTTGTAGGCAATCCCCCCGCTACGCGTAAGCCCCTGAGAGTTGGCGCTTGTCGCCTTATCTCAAAAAAAAAAAAAAAAAAAAGAAATTCTCCATTTAGTAATGACAATTAGAGTCATCTCTTCAGTTAATTTTGAGATTAATGAATAAACTCTTCATGAGCTGCAAAGTTTGTTTGAGAAGTAACATTGTGAGGGAAAACAACGAGTAAATTTTTTGGTAGGTTACCGATCTTTAGACTTTTTTCAAAAAGGTATCACACCTTTAATTTGTATCAAAAAGGTATCTAAAGTTATGTTTTGGTTTCACCGGCAGGTCACCCAGACGAAATCCGGTGACTTATGCTGATGTGGAGGCTGAGAGAGTTGTTTCTTTGCCACGCCAAAGAAATCCACATCACCCAGCAGCCACGTGGGCACACCAGCCCTAATATTTCACGTTCTTTCCTTTTCATCCAAAAGAACAAAAGAATGAAACGGAGCTTGATCCTGTCAGAGTATCATATCTTCATGGATTACATTAGAAAGGAATACCACATAATACAATTCACTGATAAATAATTTATTCTTATGATTAAGAAGAGAGCTTAACCATTAAAAAAAATAGAAAGAAAGAAAGAAAGAAAGAAGAATTCCACAATTTCTCATCACTGCAACAATCATGCAACAAAACATCTAAACAGAATACTTGTTAATAATCAGACACATAGATACATAGTGTTTTACAACAAAGAAGAGAGGAGAAACAAATTGAAATAGAATAATAGATAGATAGATGGATTGATAGTTTGGGGCTTGATCAATGGTGATGCATGACACAAACTCCACGGCTGCGTGGCTTATAGCAGTGAAGCATAACCACGAGAGTTATGATGAGGGTGACAAGGAGGCCAGTGATACTGGGACCTCCATCTTCAGTCTCAGTGCAGCAAACCTTTCCCATTGAGGTAGAGAAGTGATGGATGGGAAACACAGCACTAGTAACAAGAAGCTTTTATTAAAAAAAAGCACTCACAGTAAGTCGGTGCTTCCTCACCCTCGTGCCGTATCTCCCAGTTAACCGCCATCCTAGCAAGGGAGATCGCTGAGCTTCAGCCGATAACGTTCCTCGACCCACTTCACAATTCGGACAGCACCCTCGACTTCGTCTCCACCGTTTCCTCCAGGGCAAGACAAGCTTTGTCCAAACTTGGGTTTCCTGCGAAAGGGCTTCTTTGACACGTGGCAACAATGATAGCTGGCTCTTTTGATGGGTGGGACCCAGTGTGTGCCATGTTGCCTAGTTGGAAGCCAGGTGGCCAAGAAATAACTCTTTCAGCCTCCACATCAGCATAAGTCACCGGATTTCGTCTGGGTGACCTGCCCGTGAAACCAAAACATAACTTTAGACACCTATTTGATACAAATTAAAAGTGGGACACCTTTTTGAAACAAGTTCAAAGATGGGTAACCTACCAAAAAATTTACTCCGGAAAACAACATTTTTTTTTTCACCACAAAACCCTTAACAAGTCTTGAGAATTTTCTAGTAAGTTCCATGGCAAATAAGGGTGCATTTGAAGGTTATCATTTCTGACATTAGATTAGTAAATATATATATTTAAATATTGAGCTTATAATATATCGTATAAGATTGGCATTATACCAAACTATCATTTTCCTTAATTACTTTCAGTAATTTTTATTAAATATAAAGACAAATAACTCATTTATAATCATTTGAAAATAATAGTCTCTTTTCCTTTATATTTCAAATTATAATGACTGAGAATGGTAAAAACCATTTATTTTCACATCCAGATTCTTTGATCTTTCCTTATTTTAATTTTGGCTAATATTTACCAAAACATTGGTATAAGTTAATTGAATTGTGAAAATCAAATTGTAATAATTCTCAACCATTGGCTAACATCCATTAATTTTGGATTGGCTTTGGATTTTTTTCTTCTTTTAAATTTTTTTATATTTTAACAAGAGTCACAATTTGTAAATAAAGAGCGTACTCTAACCGGATTTAGATATAAAAAAAAAAAAATCCAATATTACTATTTCGCTTAGAACACTATTCATAAGAAAATATATATGTTAAGTTATTAATTGAAAAGTTTTACACAAGATATGAAATTGAAATTACAAGCATACATACATAAATACAAAGCGTTATAAAGTTCAAGTATATATATATATATATATATATATATATATATATATATATATATATATATATATATATATAGATTGAGAGTCGTTGGATCATGATCAAATAGCTATTATTTAAGTGAATATTGTATATAGTGTATATTTTTTATTGTTTGAATCATTCATTACTATTTGATATTGTTTATCACTATGCTTAAATGAATTGTAATCATTGGAGGTAAATCCAATGATTATTGTAAATGTTTTTAAATAATGGTTATATACACATACAGATATATATATATTCAAAAGTTTCTGAAGTACTAATTGTTAATTTCACTCTATTCCAGATAGAGAATCTTCTGTCCCAAGTAACCACCACACACTATTAAATGATAGCTCTTATTTAACAAAAACAATAATCAGAAAAAAAACTCACTGACCTCACTGATAAGTAAACCCAATTTTTATTCATCAATCCTAACCTTTGGAAACATATATTGAATAAAAAAATGTTATGATACAACTTCTTAAAATAATATAAATATAAAACAAAGAGATAAAGCCAGAATATTGATGTGTTGAAAATACTCATGGTCTCAATCTCTAACTGTGGAGTCGAGTAGAATATCAACTCTCTCTCTCTCTCTCTCTCTCTCTCTCTCTCTCTCTCCCCCATAACAATCTATAACAATCTATATATGATTGACATATTAATGCGAACATTAGTTTGATTTATTATTATTATTATTATTAGGAAAAATTATTTTTAATCTTTGAAAGTTTCAAAGCTTCATAATCAATATCTCTCATATTTGAATATCCAAATAGTCTTTTTTTTTAATTTAGTTTTTTCAGTTCATGCAGCTCATTTTATTAGTTTATTTTGTTTAAAATTTTAATTTTACTCTGCTTAAGAAATATACTTTCCCCGCTTACCAAATATTATTTTTGTTTATTATATATTACGCCTTTATTTATGAACACATAGGTTTTTAATTAGTATAATTTTTCTTATTTAATAATTTTTTAATTATCTTACATTCTCATTTAATAGTACGTGTTTCCACTTAAAAGATAGTGCATTGTTTTGAGAGCCATTTCATAGCTTTACCCTAGAGAAAACTGTGCTAGTTAATAGAAGGACTAAAAAAAAAAGTTATAAAAAAAGAAAGACCTAAAATGAATATTGAAACTTATAGGGACCTTTTGGGAATAACAAAATTTGAGAGGAACTTTTTGAGAATTACAAGTTATTATTATTATTATTATTATTATCATCATCATCATCATCATTATCATTGATGTGCGGGGCTTATATCACAAGATTCAAGTACATGTGTCGCTCAAGTAATACAGTGCAATGGAATTACTATATCTATTTTCAGTAAGATTGCATTGAATTATTATACCTTTTTTGGAGTGAGAGTTCCTAGAACATGCTATCATTTTTCTTAAGGTGAATAGCAACTAGTTTCATACAATGCTATGCAAACTACCCTTTGATTGCAGGAAAAATTTGTGAACTCCAATAAGGAAAAAAAATCAAGGTTCTAAAGATAGGTAATTCTTCTTTCGAAGAAATTACCCATAATTTCATACGAAGTGACAATTGGAATTTTTTCACAATCTCACTCCCTATGATTGCATTAAGCAAAGATCCCTAATTGAACCTATCAAGAAGAACATGTGAATGCAATTCAATCCTAAAGAACCCTATCTCTAGGGGGACTTGTATTCTTTTTTAGTTACAGTATGACTATACATAGTGGATATCTCAATTCCTCACAGACATATATCTTGTAAGAACTCTTGGCTCTCGCTATAATAGAGTTCAAGAAAATAAAGAACACAAGATTGAACCTAAAACAAGAAGTTACAGTTCAAATAGCAATAAAAGTATTGATGTCTACAATGAATGCCAAAAATTATAATAACCTTAGATTCATCTACCCCCAAAATATCAGGAGTCTAGCTCTCCATCAAAAGAAAGCAACCATACAATACAACGAAAGCGGAATTCATAATTAAAAGCAATAAAACTTCCTTCATCTCCTCCAAAGTTGCAATTGATGATGCTTGCTGCAAGTTTTCAATGTTGCCGACAAAGGAGGATCTCACCGGCCGCTTTTAAACCCTTGATAATACTCCAATGTGAAAAATCTATTTAAAGGAGGATCATCGCAATCTTTCTCGACTCTTCCACAAGCTCGGTTGTCAAAAGATTTTGTCAAAAACCTTCAGCATAATCTTTTATACACTACTCTTTATGGGCGATTTATGGACTTAAATGAAAGGCCAAAACCATCTGGAGACAATGGGCCACTTGCATGCCTTATAGGCACCTTATAGCCGTAAGTCTAACTTGTAAGGTTTTCTGTTTAGGTGTTACAGTCCCGCTTACTGCTGTAGATGCAGAACTGTAAGCTTTACTATGTAGTGCTTGTGATGCTCTTTATGGACATGTGCCATACCCGTATGCTCCTTTGCATGACCTTTATGACCAGACTTAAGGGTGTAAGTTTGTAAGCCCTTATGCTTGACCTTTATGCTCTTGCTTAGAGGCATAAATTAACATACTTGCAAACTCTTTTATCTGAGGCTTAAGGCCGTAAGTTACTATCTGTAAGAGGGCTATAAGGGTCTTGGTTGACCTTCCTCATGTTTTGGTGCCGAGAGAGATCTTTCTTTACTTTTATGCCCTAAAATTCCCTTATTTAGGTCCTTTAGATTCATTATGCTCAGCCAGTAGTTTACATTCAACAAAATAAGGGTTATAGATAGTTTTCCATGCAAGTATATGAATACATGCGGAGTGGCTATACAAAATATAATGGAAAATGTGTTCATATACACATTTATCAATCATCATTTAGTTTTACAACGTGAGCAAGTCATCTCATACAAATACTTACTAAATTCTCAACTATATTTTAGAAGAAAGGTAAACCCTTAACTTTCTATATGGAAGTTAGTGGCATTGCCACTGGTCTATTGCGGAAATGGTTGTTTCATTTTCTTTTTTTTTTTTCTTTAAAAATATAAAAATAATGTCTATTGTTCAACTTGAGTACTGCTCTCTTGATAATGAGAATACTTAAAAAGGACTGCGATAATTATTAATCCATTTATAGTGATGGAGAGCGGCAAACCACCTTTGCTTACATATATGCATGTCTATATAGATTTATGGTCTTTACTCTTACTTTATATTTATTTTGGCAAATATTTACTGAAAATTGGTCTAAAGTAATGCATTGTAAAACCCAATTGTAGCAATATTTCTCAAACAATAATTAGATACTATCCCATATATATATAGTTGTTGTATATAAGCTCAAACCTTTTCATTCTGTTACTTCTTTAAAAGTAAAACTAATATCATAGAATTACCACTTATGATGTCAACAACTATTTAAAATCTAATCTTCTTCGAAGTCGTCTTCTTTGATTGCAGAACCAAGGAGTCATTGTTTTTTTTTTCACTATATTGCATTATGCAACATCATGTACATACATGTGTATATATAAACACCCAACACCTTAAATCATAATTTTAATTTTTATAAAAAATAATTTTTTCACAGTGTAAAGAGTGAAAAATCAGGGACGGACTTGGTTGAGGAACCAGGCCAAATTCACTTGACTAGCTTCATAATGTTGACCAAGAGGAATAATATTATTCTCATTATCTTCTTTATGTAAGCAAATATATATATAACTTTTTGCTCATGTTTCCAATGCACAAAGACATAATCTATTTTATACTGTGATAACAACGATCTTTTGCAATAGAGCAAACTCAATCTAACCTTTTTCGTAACATATAATAACAAAGAGGAATAATATCACCATTCTCATCATCTTCATTATCTAGGAAAACAGTTTTCCTCATGTTTCTCATGCACAAAAACATAATCTATTTTAATCTTTCATACATAAGGGAGTTTTAATTTGCATTATATCCTTCCAAACTTTTTACCTCTCAAAATGAACATCTTCCACTAATGGACTCTCTGGGATACCTCAAGGTATCCAAGAATAATACACCTATATCATTAATTCTTTCTGTTGTAATGATAAAAAAACAAACAACAATACACCTATAATTATTATTTCCTTCTTTAGCCAGTGATAAAACCAAATAATAATTCACCTTTATGATCTATATAACCATCAAAGCCATTAATCACTTCTCATACTCTCATTCCAAATTAATGGCTTATACACTATCCATAATCCTCTCATTACTCTCCATCTTTTTCTCGTCAATCTCCTCCATGCCTACACGTTTAGAGTCTGAAATAAAGCTCCTCTATGAAGGTTGGCTTGTAGTGCACCATAAGAACAACTTCTATGATGTAAGGGAGAAGGAGAAGAGATATGAGATTTTCAAAGACAATCTTAGGTATATCGATGAGCACAACGCCGGTAACCACTCATTTCAACTCGGTCTGAACGTATTCGCCGACCTCACCCTCGATGAATACCGTAATCTTTACTTAGGGTCTCAGCCTGATCAAACATGGAATAAGACCTTGAAGGTGAGTAATAGGTATGAAGTTAGCAAGAAGGATAAGCTGCCTGATTCTATAGATTGGAGGGATAAAGGGGCTGTCACTTCTGTGAAGCACCAGGGTGGTTGTAGTAAGTATCACTTAATTCATGCAAATATTTATATATTCAAGTGAATTTTTATATATTATAAATGGAGGCAAGTATATATATATATATATATATATAATCCTAACAATGCATGTATACCATAAAAGGACACTCTTAAGTTCCTTTCTTGTTAAAAAGAAATTATTTGTGCTTGGCTTAGAATAATTAATGTATAGACGTATTAATTGGTTTTGGAGGTCTTTGTGGGCAGATAGTTGTTGGGCATTTGCTGTTGCTGCAACCATTGAAGGCATAAACCAAATAGTCACAGGAGACTTAGTATCATTGTCTCCACAAGAGCTGGTGGATTGTTTTAACATGGGATGCAGTGCTGGTTACCGGCATCTTGCTTATGAGTTCATTGTCAAAAATGGTGGGATTCATACTGAACAAGATTATCCTTATACGGGTATAAATACAACATGTGACGAAGAACAGGTGTGATTATATATAATTACTTACAACTTTATTCTTTGCATTGCTTGCATTGATTATATATATACTCATGTTTTTTTATTATTTTTTTTTTAGAAATTATGATTATGTTTTTTTGAAGTGTTACTTTGTTTTTTGGAAGAGAAAAGGAGAAGTTGTGACTATCGATGGTTACCAAATTGTTCCGGTGAGGAATGAGAAGGCTTTGCAGAAGGCTGTTGCTAACCAACCAGTTAGTGCAGGGGTAGATGGTTATAGCCAAGCTTTCCAATTATATCAATCTGTAAGTTTTTAATCATTATCAGTAGGATAAATATTGCAAGCCCAACTCTCCTAATTTGTATTTCATTTCTGTCCTAATTTAAAAAATTGAGGATAATTGATTTCAAGACCTGTCCATATTTATTACTAAAACAAAATTATGGGATGTAACTAGTTTTATAACTGTTATCTACCAAATGTTTTTACTATTACCAGTTTTTATAATGATGACCTATGATGCATATTAGATAAATGCTAACTATAATAATACACTCTTAATTAAGCAAAGCATGCTTTTATTTTGTCCATTGATATTTTTTTGGCATAAATATATAATTTTGTTTTTAACATGCAACAACTGCGTTATACCAACCCACCAGATGAGTGAGGGTTTTACTTAGAAATAACTTGTAAATTATGTATTTAATTTTATACTCTCATAGTAATTTAAAATGATACATTGTTCATCTATTTTGTCCCCCAATCTAAATTCCACCAAAAACTTTAACTATAACATTAATCACTCACACTAAATTATGCATTTAACTTTATTTTATTATTATAATAATTTCAACCGATAACTCATTCCCTGCAATCCAAATTCTAACCAAAAATTTAAGTATTAACTTTAGCGTCTATTTTCCCCACAATCCAAATTTAACCAAAGTACTGCGTTTATATTAATTCGTAAATGATATTAGTGTGCAATTTCTACCATACATTTTATGTTTTTTTGTTTGAAGATAATCATACTTTATCTCTTACTTGTTTTCAGGGTATATTCAATGATTTTTGTACGACATCATTAAATCATGCAATTACCATAGTAGGTTATGATAGTGAAAATGGTGTAGATTACTGGATCATAAAAAACTCATGGGGAAATCAATGGGGAGAAGCAGGGTATATGAGAATAATGCGTAATGTTTACACACCGGAAGGAAAGTGTGGGATTGCTAATTGGCCTTTATACCCTACAAAGAAGGGCAAGCCGCTTGGAGTGAAGGCATTAAAGGACACTCCAAATTGGTCTTCTTCTTGATTTAATCTTGGAAATAAATGAAGAATCTCATAATAAGAGATTCTCAAGCATGATCCGTGACTCCTTCTGCAGCAGTTGAGTTGCCCTTATGCTACCATACAATGGACATCGTCTACCCATTGTGTCTTATTGATTTCCTTTGTTATATTGTTTTAAGATCGCTTCGTAGTATTTTTGTCCTTCATCTATGGTGACTATCTTATTTGTTTGTTTTGTATCGCGTTCATATTTCTTTTTTTTATTTTTGCCGTTGTCCTTTTTTTCTTGCTTATGTTATATTATCTTGTATTGTTTTTTTTTAATAAATTTAGTGATTTATCCACTTTCACAAAAAACGAAAAGAAATTTCAATAATGATTCCACGTTTAGATATATAGGCTTGTATTTTTTGATGCACTTTAAAAGTATTGTTACATTTCTCACTTCCATGATAATGTGCGGGACTAATGCCACCAGCTAGATGGAAGTGCACGTGCAAATCAAGTAGTAAAATATGCTCAAAGACAGTGTTATCAATCCTTGAGGAACTTGGGAGTATTAGAATGAACTATCCTCCTATAATCTAGTAGTTATGTGTCCAATTTTTAGTCCCATATGGTGTTGAAATAGACTATCCTACGACTGCATTAAAATCTACAAACTCTAACTATGATCAATCAAAGGTTCAGAAAAAGGGTAATTCTTCTCTTAAAGCAATTACCCCTAATCCCATGTGAAATAAAAATTGGAATTTATCCTATACATGGTGGACCTCTTGTTTATTACATGCGTATATTTCACAAGAACCCTCGGCTTTCGCTACGATAGAGTTCAAGATATTAAAGAACACATGATTGAGTCTGAAACATGAAGGTATAATTCAATAATCGATGAAAATTTCAAGGTCTATAACCAATATCAAAAGAATAATAACCCTAAATTCATTTAAGCCAAAACACCAAAGAGTTTAGCTTTTCATTAAGGGGAGACTTATCATACAATCCCAATCTCCCCCAAGGTTAGGATTGCTGACATTTGGGGTGAGTCTTCAAGGGTGCCGTCAAAGGAGGACCTCGCCTGCATTCATTCGCCCTCCAATCCTTGGCAATGCTCCAAAGAGACGTTCTTAATTAGAGGAGGATTGCCACAATGCTTCTCCATTCCACCTGGCCCTAGCTTGCCCATCAAAGGATTCTTTAAAAACCTTCAGTAAAGTCTTTTATAACCTATCCTTTATGGGATACTTACAGTCATAACTATCTGGAGATGAGGGCTCATTGCCTTGCGGGCAACTTACGACTGTAAGTTTTGTCTGTAAAGTATTTTGTCTTGGTGTTACAGTCCAGCTTATGACCTCCCTTATAGCCATGTGTTCTACCCGTATACTTCGGCCTTATTCTTACACCCTCGCTTACTAGTGTAAGTCATGCCAGGAAACTTTTTTGCCATGTCTTTATGCTTTTGCTTATGGGCATAGGCATGCCAGCAAGTTCTTCTATTTGAGTCTTACGGCCGTAAGTGATGGTTGTAAGAGAGTCATAAGGTATTTGGTTAGCTTATTCTCCTGTTCTGGTGTTAATGGGTTCTTTATTCACTCTTGTGATCTAGAGTTCCTTCATTGAGCTCTCTTGGGCTTATTATGCTATGCCCGTAGCCTACAGTCACATTTTCTAATATTGAGTAATTAGTGTGTATTTTGCCCTTGTAGATTTGAGATCATCAAATAAACTCCTTTATGTAACAATACTGTCAAAAGGATCAGATGACCATGAACGAATAGAAATAAAGTGAAAAGAAAAATAATATTAAAAACATTGTCAATATTTTAACTCAAAAATTATTTTAACATAGTTCGAAGCTATAATGCTCGAATAATAGCATAATTCTTATAACAAAATGCATGCGAAATGTTTTTAATGACAATCAAAGGGTTCCACAGGAGCCTCAATCCAAAAATCCATTGAAAAGAAAATGTGCATGACAAAATGATTAGAGAACAAGAAGAAAAATGAAGCACATGATCGATCAATTCTATAAATAATTTTTATTTTTTGTTTTACAATTATTAGTCTCTTGTTTAATACAGCTGAGCAAAGTTATATATAGAGTAAATGATATTACAACTAGAAACATAACTCATCTATATTTGTCAAAATCAACCATAAATTTCCATCATTTACTTCCATGAACATAAATTGTACCAAAAAAAAAATCAATAAATTTCAAAAACCATGGGAATATTTGAGACCTATCATGCACCTTCCTTTCAAAGCCAAATAATAAAAACAAGAAATAATGAACAACATATACCAACCCATTAACTTCTAGGATACCCTTAAGCATCCAAGAAATCAAGCACTTCTATCTATACATAACCACCTTAAAATTTTCCTCCAAACTTCAATGGCTCCTCTTCTCTTAATCTTGATCTTCCTTCTTTCTCTCACTTCCTCATTCTTGGCCACACCTACTGAGCATGATGAGTCACAAACCAGGCTGATCTTTGAGGGATGGCTGAACAAGCACAGTAAGTCCTACAACAGCAGTTCAGAGAAAGAGGAAAGGTATGAGATATTCAAGGATAACCTTAGGTTCATCAATGAACACAATGCTGGTAACCACTCTTTTAGGGTTGGTCTCAATGTGTTTGCTGACCTAACTAATGAGGAGTACAGAAGAACTTATTTAGGGTTTCAGCCACCAGATGCTGAAGTCATGAAAGGGTTGAAGGAGAGTAACAGGTATAGGTTCAATGGGAGTGAGATGCTACCAAGGTCCATTGACTGGAGAGATAAGAATGCTGTTGTCCCTGTTAAGAACCAAGGCAACTGTAGTAAGTATCCTTGCTTAATTGATACATTCTGTCTTGTTAGATATATATATATATAAGCTTTCAATCCCTGCTCATTTTGTTTTTATGATATGTATATTTTTTTTCAATGTATTTATGATCAAAATCAATGCAGCCATATTAAGTATCCATGCTTGAAATAGAAGTATCAATAAAATGCGCTCATGAAAATAAGTGCCTAGCTTTGTAGTCATATATATATATATATATATAATGCATTTGTGAGTGTGTGAATGCGGTTGTTTTTATAAAATGTTTATCATTGCAATTCTTTTTTTTTTGTTATTTTATGAAGGATTATAGTAACAAATCTTTGTCGATTTTAAAGTTTGCTTATCTTTTGAAAATAGATAGTTGTTGGGCTTTCTCGGTGATTGCTACTATTGAAGGTATAAACAAAATTGTAAAAGGAAAATTGATATCATTGTCGGAGCAAGAATTAGTTGATTGTTACAACATGGGATGCCAAAGAGGCTACACACATCTTGCTTTTGAGTTCATTACTCAAATTGGCGGCATCGACAGTGAGAACGACTACCCGTACAAAGGCCGATACAGCTCTTGTGACACCAGGAAAGTACGATTTTCGCATATGCTTGTGTTTGGAAATAAAATATCAAAGATCTTCATTTTCTTTGTTTGTGTTGTAGGTTAAGAAAAAAGTTGTGTCGATTGACGGTTATCAATTTGTCCCCCACGACGAGAACTCGTTGAAGAAGGCTGTTGCTAATCAGCCTGTTAGTGTTGCCATTGAAGCTTTCGGACCGGACTTTCAATTATACACATCTGTATGATTCTTGAAGATGTTACCTTTATTTATACATAGTGGTTTAATTTATTTCTAATATATGTATATTCATCTGTTTCAATTTATTTTAGGGAGTGTATGATGGTATTTGTGGGACAAATCTAGATCATGCAGTCACTGCAATTGGATACGGCACAGATAATGGTAAAGACTATTGGCTTGTCAAGAACTCATGGGGAAAAAATTGGGGAGAGGAAGGCTACGTAAGAATAATAAGGAATAATAACTCCCCATCTGGCAAGTGTGGGATTGCAATGTTTCCAACTTTCCCTATAAAGAAACGACACCATTTGGTAATTACCTTTTTTTTTTTTGTTATGGTTTTAACTGATCTACATTGCAAATCAATTGAATTATAAGTTTTTATTTTTTGAGATGCAATGCTAAAGGAAGTAGTGACAATTCCTTTGTAGATTTAATTGCCTTTAAAATCAATAAAAAAAAGGTCACTGATAAAATCATCTTATAATTAATTACCTGCCCATAATTTCTTGTGAAGTAGATCAAAATTTAATTTTAATTTTAACTGTTTTCAAATTTTAGAATTGCATGATAATAATTATTATCTGAACTATGATTAGAATATTTGTTTTTTTTTAAATGATGTTTAGTCAATAACTCTGATCTTGTTTTTTGATTGTGAAATTAAGCAGGATAAGGACAACCTGGTTGAAATTGAAATTGATACCAAAGGCACTAGAGCGAGTGCATGAGAAGTTGGATTCGTTAGTTTGTAGGCTTTCAGGTGTCTAATTTAAGAAAGAGTGCTTAATTAATAAAGTATGTATGATAATGAAGACATTGTTATGTATTTTTAGATAGTGCCTTTAAACAAATTTCTTAATTTCATGACTTTATTTGATTATTCTAATAAACTGCATAACAAAAAAAATAAAAATAAGAATAGAATTTTGAAGTGCTACATTATATATCCAAAAAAAGGAAAATGGTTCCCCCCTTAAAAACAAATGCATGTATAAAACAAATGGAATCCCACAAATAATATGCACATATATTTTAATTCACGAATATATATTAATAAAAGATAATTTTTTTGGTGATCATAACAAGCATATAAACGAAAAATCAATTATGTCAAATATTTAATTGATATACTAATTTGATAAGAAAGAGATGCATCATGCAATAGTCAAATAATATATATATATATATATATATATATATATATTTCTTTTTGTTGGTGTTAATCATATCACATTCTGTGCATTTTATCACTTTTGGAATCCTAAGCAAGCCAAAGATAATTCCCATCGTGCTCCTCATTGATCTATGCTTTCATTATGAGTGGCTCTCTTGGATTATCCCATTCACATAGCATCATCCAAGAAGTCATCACCATCTAATTAATTATGTGCATGTATATAATACATATATACTATGGGGCTGTTTGGTACGGAAGTGATTTTCTGAAGTGGTGAGTTCCTGGAAGTGACCACTTCAGTGGAAGTGTATAGTTCAGTTGGAAGTGTGGACTTCTGTGTGTTTGGTTGTTGCTGGAAGTGTCATGTCAGTAACCACTTCCAGTGTTTGGTTGGTTGAAGTGAAATCTGGAAGTGGCCACTTCAGCCACTTCATGGTGTTTGGTAAGAGGTGAAGTGGGTATATGATCACCACTTCGGGAGGGGGGTATGGTTACCTCCCTTGTAGCATTTATGATTAAAATTTTTATTTATTCAATTAGTGTATATTTATTTATTATATTAATATGATGTAAATTTCGTCCTATTTGTTTATTGAATTTGTAACTTTGTGAATAATATGTAAATATTCGATAAATGGTTAGTCCGCGCCTTTAATTTATTAAATATATTTTTAAAATATTTAATAAAATAATTTATTTCTATGAGAGATTATTAAATTGTGTTATGTTTTAGATTTGTTATTGTGTTTAAATTTTTTATTATTAATTAGTTTACTGGTAATGGCGAAAAACACCCCCAAAGTTTGGGAAATGGCCAAAAACACCCCGTTAATTTCCAAATCCATAAAAACCCCTTCCTTTTAACGACAATGATTTTCAAACCCCCAAAGAATGAAACGGTGGTTAACGGAGTTACTTTTCAAATTCACGGACGGAATTGCCCCTACCTTGCATGGGAAATCGTGGTGCAATCATTAAGCCGGTTAGAGAGGAAGTGGAGGGTTTTCGTAATGGGAATCCCAAGAGAGGCAGAGAGCAGTGTTCGTTTTTCTTCTTTGCTTAACTTTCTTCAGCTTTTCCCTCTCCGAAGCTCTCTCTGCTTCGACATCCTTTGTAACTTCAGTCCACCGTGCGCAAGTATCCTGCACTTCCATTAGTTTGCAGCTCAAGGTATGGCAGAAGCTGTGTCTAAAGCAAGGCTTTTATATGAAGTACTCTGTTACACAGAGATATTCGTCGGTTTTGTTTTGCGTGGTTCTAGTGTGCGGGGGAATTTCTCGGCTGGGGTTGCTAGGGTTTAGGGTTTAGGGTTTTGGGTTTTGGTTTAGGGTTAGGGTTTTAGGGTTTAGGGTTAGGGTTTAGGGTTTTCGGCTGTGCACACGATCATTGAAAGAGATATCGGTTGTTGTTGTTTGTGTAATGCTTACAATGTGCATTTCCCCTTCCATTTGATATGGTTGCAGTTTGTAAAAGAGATTTCCGTGTGATGAAATGAGTTCGTGTTTAAAAGAGTTTGTCTCCGTTTAACGATGCATCTCTCTGTTTAAGTGTTGAGCTTTTCGTGTAAAACATTTGTCTCTGTGTAGCGTTTGATGTATCTGTTTAACAAGTGTTGTCATTTTTGCAGTGTTGTGATTATGGCGGTAAACCTAGTCAACGGGAGATGATAGTTGACACCGGTGGTGGAGACCTTGGCCGAATTGAAAGTCCACATGACCTCTTGACATTGGGAGATCATCCAAAGGACACCGTTTGCGGCATTCACTGAGGTGGAAGCTGTATTCCAAGAGAGGGCCCTTCTCGATTCGCTTCTGCAGAGGTACGATGGCCGCACCAATAAATTCAGGATCGGGGCGAGCCTGTTCAGCTTCAGGCCTGAGGATGTGGCTCTCGTTATGGGTCTGCGCTGCGACGGAGACGCGGTCCTGGTTAAGAAGAAGAAGACACCGTCAGCTTTCGAAGGGAGATATTTTTCGAAAAGCTTCGACAGACACAGGGACGCCATTAGGCGCACTCTTGAGCGTCTTGTTGGACAAAGGGGAGGAGAGGAGGATTTTGTGAAACTCTTGATGGCGTACCTCATGGGGACAATCCTCTTCCCGAATACCTCATGCTCGGTGCCCACTTGGATCGTTGATTATGTCGACGATCTACCTGGCATGGGGCGGTACGCATGGGCGCAGGCGACGCACAAATGGCTTATGGAGGACGTTCCACAAGCTGCCGCTCGAGTGCAAGCCAGATGCGAGGGGGGGAAGGTAAACACGGGGTACATTAAGGGTTGCTCGATCGCGCTGACCATCTGGTTTTACGAGGTGACCGGAACAGGCAAGAAAGCCCGTTTCGGTAAGACCCCAAGGGTGCTGTGCTACTGCGAAAGTACTTACCGGAAGCACGCGACGATAGAAACCAGTTGGTCAGCTCTCGAAGGAAAAGAGGTAATAAATCAGTGTTAATGTGTTTACAAAGAGCAGTTAATGTTTAACGATAGGCTTATCCGTTTAGGAAATGTAGTTTGTGTTTAACGCTTGGTGTCTTCGCTTAACCTTGTTATACTCCGTTTGAATATGTGCCATATCGTTTACGTATACATGTCAAATGTTTAAATACGTTTGTTTTGGATTAAATTGAATGATTTGTCTGAGATTGTTTTCTTTATATATGTTAGTTTCCTGAGCTGGTCCCGGCGAATGCTGTGGAGGAGACTTTTGTTGGGGCCAATTGGCGGATGGATGCTGTTGCGCGGGAACCACTTGCACGATTGCAAGCGGAGATGCCAGCCCCTTCCGTCCGTTCGCGCCGACGTGGTTCCCCCCTTTCCAGCCCAACACGCAACCCTCGGCGTCGGATAGGCCCTCACCTACCCCGCCAATTGGCAACACCCGCACCGGCCGCAACAACAAGAGTCACCCGGATCCCCAGAGTCCCCCCGACCGCGGTAGCCCAATCGACGTCATCAGCCGACGACGTGACTACATCCTTTATGCGGGCATGCCAGATGATGATGAACGCTTTCCCACAGATTGTCGCTCGGGTTGAGGCATTGGAGGCAAGGTTTGATTCGTTTGAAAGGGCTGCACCGTCGGGACAAATACGTGACCTGCCCGGGACGGATGAGCCGTTGGAAATTGAGGACGATGACTTCGTCGTGAAGGCCATTCCAAGACGGCCACGTATGACGAGGCCACGTATGAAGAGGCTTGCACAAAAGGCGACGAAAACTATACCGCCTGTGTGTCCACCACCGGCCGAGGATGAAACAATGGCAGCACCACCGGCGGCTGATGCGGTTGTTGAGACCGTTGCAGTTGATGACTTCACCGCCCCGGTAGCGGAGATTGTAGACCCCGTTGGCAATGCCGCGTTTGCGGACGACTCCGAAATCCCCGTCGCGGTGGAGCCGGCAGCCGCGGCCGACAACGGCGCATCGAGGGTGGTGGCCACTAATTTTGAAGATGAAGAACCACCCGAGGGTGTGCTTCCCCTTGATGAGACTGCCTTGGCCGCGGTTGAGAAGACCGTTGCCTCTATTGTGGAGGAGCTCCTTCCCACGGAGGAACGGCCGACCCACATTGCCACATCCAGTGTGGGCGCGATCCCGCAACAGCAAGAAGCATCTACGGATGATCCCAATAAAGCTGTTGCCGGGGGCGAAGGGAACGTCGCCGAGAAAAAAAAGAAATCGGTCACCTTCGCCAACCAGCAGTATGAAGAAGTGCGGAAAGACTTCGTTCCGGCGAAGAAAAAATACGCTGGTCAATCGCGCCTCGACGTATTCGAGAAGGAGCTGATCAAGATTTTCCTCAACTTCCCCATGGACGAGTAAGTATGATAGTGTAGATGTTAATGTTTATATAGAGATCATCCCATTTACGTTGTTGCGTTTCCGTTTAATTATAGTCGTTACCATATAACCTAGTAATGTATCGTTTAACTAACGATATTACTGTTTACCCCTATACATTATCATTTACGTATGTGTTGTTTCCACTTAACGTCTACGTGTTATTAATCAATCGCATGTGTTGCCTTTTAACCGCAGTTCCATCGTCTGGAGGAATGATTATGTCAGCACCACCCGGGCCAACCTATTCGTTCTGATCGACGGGAAAGAGATGGTGACAGATGATGTGTTGGACGCCTTCGTGTGCATCGTACAAGACACACTTAACAGAAAGCCATATCCTCATAAGAAGCGCGCCTCCATCACTCGACCACTGGCGTTGTTTATGTCGAAGGTGGAAGACGCACATGAGACGACTTTGGCTATGATCGGAGATGCCACCAAGGTCGTCAATGACGTTGACATCATCATCCTTCCCATAATCTTAAATGGCCACTTCCATGTCGTGGTGCTCGACAATAACAAGAAAGAGTACAGGCATTACACCTCATGCCCAAGTGAAGAGTACAACAGAGACGCGGTAGCAATGGTAAGCTCTCTGCGATATAGATTTCGATTATCAGAGTGACATAGATGCTTTCTATTCTAACATCGGTTTGTATAATGCGACAGCAGGAACTATTCGACACCTGTCTCGAAATGGAGTACGGCATGACGGCGATGGCACAGTACCCGCTTGTTCACGATGACGACACACCGCGTCAAAAGAAAGGCACTGTCGACTGCGCCGTCTACGTGATGCGGTTTATCGAGCAATTGCTCCGCGGCGAAAAGCTGCGGATAGCGCACACGGACGTCCCCTATCTGCGATTGAAGTACGCTGCCCACATACTTAAGGAAGGACGAGCATCTGGCATCAAGCAACGCGGGGAGGGTCCAGTTGTGGGGAAGTAAAACAGTTTTGTCGAAATTCATTTCAATTGATTCAATTCATTCTTTGCCAACGACATGGCAGAAATTTCAATGTACATCTAATAATGTTCGTTATTCTTTCATATTCAATCATTTTTTGCTTAAAATTCCATGGTACCGATTGAGGGTCGTCGCTGTTTTATAAAATTAAGTACTTCTGTAAAAAAATGACACTGTCACTATTAAAACATTGTGTTACACTTTAACAATATGGATCTCCGTGCAATATACACCGTTACCGTTTAACACCAGGGGGACCGGGTTGATCACATACTCCTTGTTTAGATATTAGTGGTAAGCGTTTAACTCCCTATGTCCCTGTTTAAAACATGGAGGCTGTCGTTAAATGAAAGAGACCGTAATCTACTTCCGTTGTCTGCTTTTAAAGGTGAGCGACCCTATTATACATAACTTTTTAAATGTCTCCATCAACTGCGCTATGGGTCCGTAAGCACGGAATTCTTTTCTCAATGTATGTCACCCATTACGTGTTGTTGTCTTTGTTTAAAATGCAGAGCTAGCAGTTAAACAAGGTATTCTCTGTTTAGCTTTTGTCGTTACATGTTTAATATTCCAGTCCCTGTTTAATATGGCGGCTATTCTTCGACGGGTGAGACCCTATTCTACTTGCGCTGTTTGTTTTTAAAGGTGAGAGTCCCTATTATATGTAAATTTTTAATTGTCTTCATCAACCGCGCTATGGGTCCTCAAGTACGGAATTTTTATTTTTTTCAGTGTGTCACCAATTACGTGTTGTTGTAACCGTTTAAAATTTAGAATTATCAGGCCAAGAAGGCAATATGTGTTTATCATTCGCCGTTACTGGTTTAATATCACCGTTCCCGTTGAATATTACCATTTAAACGTTTCATGATAGGGTTTACTCGCGTCCGTCTCTATTTAAACCGTGCTTGTCATGCGCACGAATGGTTAGAATTTGCTTAAGGAACATTGTTCTCCATTTAAAATTCATGCGTGGTTGTTTAACATGCGTCCGCAACGGTTAGCATTTCTGAGAGAGTAAGAACGAAGTTAAAATATCACACTAAGCAAATAGTTCTTATTTGATGGATGAAAACTACACTAAACAGGTCAAAAACAGTCATTCCGTTTTATACATTTTCGCGTACCGGAGCAGCCTCTCCACATCCCTCTTATGGGATACCACTCGCTCGAGTTCTGTGGAGAGAGATGCTGCTTTTTCCGTCAAATCCCCGACCAAATCTTCGAGGAACCGCTCCCGGGGATAAGTCATCGCCCTGCAAAGAAGATATGAACGATTTAGATAAATATTTCTAAAGACGCATAGACATCAGCGGGGGACGCACCGCTCGTCCTAAGATGCGCGGGACATAGCTCGTAGAACGCCACCAGGGCAGCAACATTCTGGGCTGCCTCTTCTGTTCTCTCGGTTCTGCGGCTGGAAAACGTGGTCCCATCCACCATGACCGTTGCCACGAAAGCGGAGGCGCCCGGGGCGCCTTCCCTGGTTGTGGAGTACGCCGGCGTGGAGCGGTGCGTCTTCTGGCAGTACGCGTTGAGAATTGGCACATACATACTGCTAGATCTGCGAGTAATATCTGGGTGCGTTTCTTGTTTCCGATTCTTCTTTAAATACAAATGTATTCAACGGATGTTTGCACTATTTCTCGAGTCTGATGCCAATAACTATTCGACGTTTAAATTCCAAAACAGCGAATTTAATCGTAACAGATAACAGTAACGTCCACCGGCGGGTTAACCAATGCACACTTTCCCAATGCTATCTCACAACACTTCGTCGAATGCATGCATTACTCAGAATGTATATCCCCCGTTTACATATCTGTTTAACTTTAAGACTTACCATTCACATTAAGAATAACGTTTAACTTTCGAATCCGTCGTTTAACTTGTCGCTATTGTTAACGTTTAACGTTGCGGTAAAAAAAATTTCATGTCGCTATTGTCACATATCAGTCATCGACAATATAATAAGTTTGCGTAATTCATTATCATGTAATTCATCATCCTAACATAAACATATTAGTTGTGCGCTAAAGGTAATAGTATCTGGTTAGCAGTCGGTGTTAACTTTCAAATATAAAGGTCTGCCAAAATGATTTGCTCTCTGTTTAAACTTTGTTGGCTCTGTTCAATTATAGTTCGTGCTGTTCACTCTTTAGAGTTCCCGTGTAATTATACGAGTCTCCGTTTGCTATTCGATTCGATTTGACAATAATTGCTTCACAAATATCCGCAACTTACGCTTCTCGCAACGGAAATTACATGAATTTGAAATAGATGTGAGACTGATTTTAGTTTTCATAATTAATGGTGAAAGTAATTAATATTGGCTAATGAGTCACGCCGTGAGTAATAAAAATGACCGTTTAGGTTTGTATGTTTAAATATAGATTAATCTGTTTAAATATTAATGACTACGTTTGGATTCAGACGACTCCGTTTAAATATAGAGAACTCCATTTAGATGGCGCAATTTACAAACGACATCAACTCGAACATAATCTCACTTCCCCCTTTTCTTGTCATTCAAATCTTGGAGCAGCTTTTCCACACGTGCCTTTCGATCTTTTATTCCTTCAAGTTTTGCGTTTAGTGCACGGACCAGGTGTTCGAAAACCCAATCCAACTCTTCACCACTGGTGTAATCCCCGACGGCTCGTGAAGGCCCTGCAATGAAGAGTTGAAGGTCTACGTATGGAAGGTGGCTCTTTTTTTGTTTTTACACTCAACTGACAAGTCTTACAGTATGCAGTACCTGCGTCAGATACGTCATCGTCAGCAACCAGGGCCTTGGTAATCTCCACGCTGCCTGAAGGGCACAGCTGCTTGAACGCCACCTCGGCAGCAATGTTCTGCGCCTCCTCGGCGCTTTCCGCAGATGAAGAACCGGAGAAAGGGGTCCCGTCGACCGTCACCGTGGCCAGGAAGACGGGGTTGGTGTCGGGGCCTTCACGGAGAGTGGTGTACTCCGGCGAGATCCGGCGTGTCATCTGGCAAAAGTCTACTAGACGTGACTTAAACATTGTTGTGGGATGTGGATAATATCTGCGTCTGTATCTTGTTTCGGCTTGATGCTTACATACAATCATAACTATTTGTAAAAAAAAGGCATTGGTTTTCGGTGAAATAAATGGAATATAGTAAATGGCATCGGTTACGTTCACGCTTTACTGACTCGCATTGCAACATTAAATTGGAGTAATTAATAATAAATTCACATTGCATAGTTTATCTGACTACGTTATACCGTAACTAGCCTAAATTCAACTCCATTTATGCATGCGACGTTTCAGCATTTTCCAATGCAAATTTTCTGGTTTTGAACCTATTTTGTAAACATCAATGAGGTATTTAATCTATGAAACTCGCCATCATTGTTTAAATATAACCGTCATCACTTACCCTTACACTTTACCGTTTAACTATCGATATCTGCGGTTAACTATCGACGAACGAGAACGAGGGTTCTCCCCGTTTAACATTGCATGACACCGCTTATTAGCGTGCGTCTTCACTTAACATTCGATGTTTATGTTTGAATTGTCTTCTTCACACATCGAGGACTCTGTGTGAAAACTATTCTCGCTATTTACAAACACTCGCGCTTTTCAAATATTGTGGCCCACCCTTTTACAGGCGTCGACGTTTATAATTTAGTGCCGATGTTGAAATATACACGTATCGGTTTAAAGATCAAAACGTAACAGGGGAACAAATTTCTTTCCTTCACAAAATTTTTAGTTGAACCGGAGTTCTATTACAACCAGCGTAGGCATACTAATTTATACATCTAAAAACTGAAAAAAACATTATCATATCGCCTTCAGTCCCTGGATGAGCTTCTTCACTTGGGCCGTGCGGGTTCTTAGTCGGTCGAGTTTTTCGGAGAGGACGACTTCCTTCTCCGCAAGCTCGACGAGCATGTCCTCCAGAAAGCACTCCAACTCTTCGCTGTTGGAGTGCTCGCGGTTGAGTGAAGGCGCTGCATCTGAAGGCGTTGCGGTGCGAGGCCCTGCAATGAAGGCTTTTAACAATTTAGAAAATAAATAAATTTCCCGTAACATGGACGCAGAAGTCTTACGGTATGACTTACCTCCACATAGTCGATCGGCGGTAGCAGCGGGACGCGTATTCATCCTCCCAGGGTATGGAATACGGAGGTCATTGTACGCCACCTCGGCCGCAGTGTTCTGGGCGTCCTTCGATGTTTTCGCGGGGTAAGGGCTGTAGTAAGTGGTCCCATCAACCGACACCGTGCCCAAGAAGGCGGGGATGTGGTCGGGGCCCTCCCTAACGGTTGAGTACTCCGGCGACGGCCGGCGGGTTCTCTGGCAGAGCTCGTTGAGGAGGGACTTGTACATACTTCTTTCTCTGTGTGTAATATGTGGATGTGCCTTTGATTTCCGTTTATTGTTTAAATAGAAGTTTAGGGGTCGCAAGTTCGCCTAACGTACTCCGTGCATTGATGCTTACGTGTGGATTTTGAATTCAAATGTAATTGGGAAAGAGATGGTAATGAATTAGCATTCGTACTGGGATTTCACTCTAATGACGTCTTGTCGTCATTAATTCGGACTATCTTACATTCCCGTTTAACATTCACTGCGTACGCTTCAATTTGTGTTACCATACAACGTCTCCGTTAAACATTCCGCCGAAGATGTGTAAAACTCGCCGCCGTATCTGTTTAAATATGACGTCTCTGTTTATGCGTCACTATCTTACATTCCTTCCGGAAGTTCAAATACAAAAGAATGACAACAAGCGATGTGCCTGTTTAGCGTTATTGGTCACCGTTTATTACCGATATTTCCCGTTTAACATCCACTGCGTACGCTTCAATTTGTGTTACCATACAACGTCTCCGTTAAACATTCCGCCGAAGATGTGTAAAACTCGCTGCCGTATCTGTTTAAATATGACGTCTCTGTTTATGTGTCACTATCTTACATTCCTTCCGGAAGTTCAAATACAAAAGAATGACAACAAGCGATGTGCCTGTTTAGCGTTATTGGTCACCGTTTATTACCGATATTTCCCGTTTAACATCCACTGCGTACGATTCAATTTGTGTTACCATACAACGTCTCCGTTAAACATTCCGCCGAAGATGTGTAAAACTCGCCGCCGTATCTGTTTAAATATGACGTCTCTGTTTATGCGTCACTATCTTACATTCCTTCCGGAAGTTCAAATACAAAAGAATGACAACAAGCGATGTGCCTGTTTAGCGTTATTGGTCACCGTTTATTACCGATATTTCCCGTTTAACATCCACTGCGTACGCTTCAATTTGTGTTACCATACAACGTCTCCGTTAAACATTCCGCCGAAGATGTGTAAAACTCGCCGCCGTATCTGTTTAAATATGACGTCTCTGTTTATGCGTCACTATCTTACATTCCTTCCGGAAGTTCAAATACAAAAGAATGACAACAAGCGATGTGCCTGTTTAGCGTTATTGGTTACCGTTTATTACCGATATTTCCCGTTTAACATCCACTGCGTACGCTTCAATTTGTGTGTGACTCTTTAAATGTGTCACAATTTAAGATTAGGTTTATTCGATTAAAACTTTAGTGCGTACAACGAAATTCGTTTATTCTATGTTTAAATATCAGGGCGTCATAACCAAATAAATGTGTGCTCTTTAAAGATTATCCTTTTACGAAGCCTAATCGGCGACACTTTCATTGCAAGTTCTACGATTGTGACCGGACGCGTGGCAGCGGCTGCAATGTAACTCGCGGACATCAAACGCTTGCGACTCGATCCTCCTTCGTCTAGGACGACCAGGTTGCCTTCTCGTCACAGGCGGCCGCAAAAGCAGATCTCGATTGTTGTCCGTGGGCCTCTCATTGTCGGGTATGGGAAATATAGCTTCCTTATACGCCAACTTGTAAGTGTCGACGGTGAAGTGATCGCTAATAAAACGATGAACATTGCTGTCCGTCACCAATATCGCAGCGCAAGCGTGTTTGCACGGGATGCCATAAACTTGCCATCTGCGACATGAGCAAGTTCTACTGGCAAGGTCTACAGAGTTACTACACTGGTCAATCACTTCGTAACAATCAGCGAGACAGCGAGCAACGTGAAGACTTCGGCTATCCTGCACAAGCGTCTCAACCTTTGAACGTATGTCCGGGCATAAGAAAGTATCCCATTTGTTCGCTTGCTCACGGCGAGTGCATAACATGCGCATCAGCTTGTACCTGCACAACGAATATCGGAAATCTTAAAGAAATTTACGCGAATATATGAATATTTAAACACCACTACATCGGAGTAAACAGAACAGTAATAAACTAAAGATCGAAGAAGAAAAACATATACGACGGTATTTAAACCGAGACAATGATATTTACATTTGTTATCTTACACAGGATTCTACCGGACTAAAGGGTTAATGTGAATGTTAAACACCGACGACGATATCAAACTGCGGACAGTGCATGTTAAACACCGATAATGAACATTAAAGTGTAACGGGTAAGCTTAAGCGTTACATGTATTTAACCTTCGAGTACCTTATAGCGTCGACCATTTTCGTCACCGGTAGGTGTCGAGGTTCTTTGATCCACGCATTGAACGACTCAGCTACATTCGAATACATCTCGCCCCATCGGTCACCTTTGAACAGATAATTTGACCAGTGTGACATGTCGGATTTGTGAATCAACCACTGAAACGCTTCGGGCGATACGGCCCGCAGTTCATTGACGGTGTCATCGAATTCTTTAGCCGTCGTTGCCCACGCGATACGAAAGCATATGGACCAGCACTCCTCCCTCAATGCCTTCCCAAGTCTGCCATTGGCTTTCATAAAATTGGCCTCCAAGTGCCGAAGGCAGTACGCGTGCGGGGATGAAGGGAAAACTCTCGCAACAGCGTTCACAAGGCCCTTTGACCTATCCGAAACGAATGTAATTGTCTCTTGGTAGTGTCCTTCGTCGTATAAAGCATCACCTAACTTGGAAATGAACCACGTCCAATTGGCGTCGGTCTCGTTGTTGACAATAGCGAAGGCGACGTGGAAGAAGCCATTGTTCCCATCTTTCCCTGTGGCACCCAAGAGAGTACCCCAATACTTTCCGAGGAGGTGAGTACCATCCACAAACGGCAGCGGCCTGCATGCCCGCTTGAACCCCAAAATGCACGCCCTGAAAGAGAAGAACGCACGTTTAAAACGCTCACCGTCTCTTTCCACAAACGCGATGCTGCCGGGGTTTGTCTCAGCCACCTTATGGACGTACCAAAGCAACAGATCGTAGCTGGAGATGTCGCTGCCGTCGAGGATCACCCGGGTATGCTCTTTTCCCAGCCAAGCCTGCTTGTATGGAATGTGGACACCATGCTCCCGCAACATGTCCTTCTGAATGTCGATGGCTTTGTACAAGGGCCGGTCCTTCAGCTTCTGAATCACTCGTGCGCTGACCCATTTTTTGGACGCTTTCAGGTGTGACCCCGACCCAATTCCACCACCGCAGGTGTGCGTCGGGTCCGTTGTCTTGATTCTGAAGGTATTTCTATTATATTCCTTTGATGCGTGAACGCGCCATTGACATCCACCGGCCGCGCATTCCACAGTGACCCGGTATTTTTCGTTCTTCACGAATTTGAAATCAAAATTCCGACTGATAGCAAAATTGCGAAGTGTATCTCGGAAATGTTCAACGCCATCAAAACGTTGTCCGACGTCCAACGACAACACTTCATGTCGATCGACGACGATGGCGGGCATGCGACACCATCCGGGTCGCCATGTGGTGGGACGAAGCGCTCCAAGATTCCGAATTCCTGCCCGGCACTTCGGTTCAAACGCAAACGATCGAATTTAAGCATAAAGTCCACTTATTTAAACGCCTAAGTTAATATTTACACGTTAACGAGGCATAGTTAAACGAGAGATGTAATAATGCAAACGGTGTATGATAGTTTACACGAAACATGATAAATTAATCGGAGACGCCCAATTTAAACGGGTAATTCATTCTTTAATACGAGATAATGGTAGTGTTAAACACTAACCGACATACAACTGCATAATTGTTTTAGAGCAACGCATTACCACGACAATAACTCGTTTTCGGAAGGCCGCCGTGGCACGTCATCCGTCTCGACAACCATATCGACTACACCGCCTTTGAGGATGGAGAACACATGACACATGCGCTGGAAGTCCACCTCGTTCTCTATTGGGCAAACCGTATTATGTCCATCGGGTGTGATGAACTTCACCCTCGCGCGACAAACATCGAGACCCCAGCGCTCACAAATCTCACCTAACACTGACGCCCATTCAGTTGACGCGGTGAACGTCAGCACTCGTCCCTCCCCGTTGTATCTAGCAATGGCACAAAAACTGTCCATAATATCGACTTAGCAGACGGAAAAGGAGAACAAGAACAAAATTATGTAATTCGCCTTCTAAGCTCTCTAAGCGAACAAGAAACCATAAAGGGGGAAAAAACTCACATATGTATGCATAAAAGCCAGACATGACATGATGTGATCGGGCGGGTTTTTTTCCCACCATTTGCAAGGGCAAAAATGGATTTTCGTAACACGGACCCATTTCATGAGACGGACGGGGGGCAGAAGGGAACCAAACTATAACGGAGGGGCTGTCCGGGGTGTGCAAAAATAGGAGGGGGTTTTTGGCCAGTTTTGAAATTCCCGAGGGGTGAACAGTAATTTTCCCATTAGTTTAACTTCATTGTGATATATATATATATATATATATATATATAATTTCAAAGTATGAGTTTATTAAAAAATTACATGAAATAAAAATGAAATACATAAGTGAATGTATCCTTTTTAATTACATTAAAAAATTGATTAATTATTATTTTAATATATATGGCAAATTTTATTAATTATTTTTTTAAAATATATTATAAATAATTTAAAACCTTAAATTAAAAAATTTGTTAATTAATTTTATTATTTTCTTTGTGTGATTTACTGTAAGTTTAAAACCTTATATGTAAAATATATTTTGAAATATGACCTCTGTATTATGTTTTGTGTATTAATAAATATCTTTTAGTTTAGTTTGGTTTATTAAAAAAATATAATTAACACATACACTCTTTCCACTCCCTCTCCCCTCTGGATATAGATAACATATTCTCCACTCCCTCTACAATGGGAGTTTATTAATATGATTTTCTTATCGTTATCGAAATTTAACTCAACTTTTTTTATTAAATTTTTAATTTCGTGATTAAGTTTTAATTATTTAATAATGAGTGCTTGTTTAATATTATTTTTAATATAAATTTCATTCAAGATCGTTTATTAAATTTATAATTTTGTGGTGCAAGTTTTAATAATTCTATAATGGGTGTTTATTAATATGATTTTCTTAACGCTATCGAAATTTAACTCACCTTAGTTTATTAAATTTGTAATTTCGTGATTAAGTTTTAATTTTTCAAATGTAATCCCTATTGTACCGATCTTTATTGTCGTATTTTTTCATGATGTCATGGATGAAATGAAGATTATGGCCGTATTGATTGCTGGGACTTCGTTTATTATTACAAAAGAACCAATCAAAACATAGCAAAAAAAGATGCAAGGGAGAAATTGAGATATGGTTAACTAAGATTAACAGTTTGCATATATTTTTTCTATAATGAAAAAAACTATAAGGTGATTCCTTAAGCTTCCTATCATGGCTAGCTCATGCTTTTCAAATGAACTCTCTCATTCTTTCCACTAACTCACCCCTCTGGCAATTGATAACAAAATATTTCTTAGGTAATTGCTGGAAATTTGAAACCTATCAAAGTGATGCATTATGAAAAATTGATTAATTACACCATAATTAACTTTCTGATTTGGGCTTAATTCATATCATTAGCGATAAGAATAGTGATATATACCATTTCATAAGAGAAATACAACAAGGGAGGATTTTTACATGAGAATGCAAAAATAAGAAACATATTTCTGGTATTGCATCCTCTAATCCAATGCCTTATTTTGAAAGGGTGGCTTCATCACACGCATTGGCATGTTGCGTTGTCTGAACTGATGTTTCTCTTATTCTGGGTGAGTAAAAGAGTGCTGCTTTCTTTACACTTTGGCCATCGAGGGCTTTTCCTTTCGGCTTTCTTCCATAGCTTTGTAGCAAGCAACTTAAGCAGGCCCTTACAGTACGTCGCAGCTGTTGACAGGATGTCTCTGCATAAGGAAAAGGATGTGCATACCACTGAAGCCTGTCAAAAAAATCATCTGAATGGGCAGAAAGTAGTAAATTGCAGCAAAAGCAATGAATTAAAACTTAAGTTTTCCCCGTGTCGACTGTCGAGACAAGACTCTGTGAAACTGAAACAATTACAACCCAACATTGTCTCCTGTGATGCTTCATCCACCTGTGAAACTGAAACCATTACAACCCAAATGACAATAATTTATTGAACTATAGATATAATCATAATGGAATTTAGGACAATAATTCTTAAATTCTGGTTGGCCATCATCACAAACAATGCAGGAGCTGATGACTTATCCAACTCCAACTTTGTCTCTAATTTTGAACCTCTGCACATTACACCCAGCCTCAGTAAAAACCCAAACAATTTCATGTCTGCAGCAAAGGTATACAGAAAATCATTAACCATTAAGATGCATATTTCAATGAGCAAGGGTGAAACAATTTCTCTACAGATTACAAAGATGACAATAGTGACTGCAAAGCATGAAGGCAACAACAGCAATCTCAAAAAAAATAAAAAAATGCTGCTATGGAACAGGATAATACACTTGACATTTCAAAATTTTATGGTATAGAGCATAAAACAGACGCATACAAATGAATATCTCAAGTAAAGAAACAATTCGGTACATTGCATTCGCATACCATTTGCTACATTACAATATCAATCCAAAAAAGAATCAGTATAATTTCCATACCATTAACAAACCTGGTACATTGCATTCCCAAACGATGATTCCAAGGTCTGCATGTTGAATTTCTAGCATACAATTCCTTCACGGTGACATCTTCATTTCCATGGCTCAAGAAAAACGTATATGGTGAATGCACAATCATTGGCATTTGTTGGTCCTCTCTTCCCAAACCAAAGCTGTCATGCCATACGGAGTGGGCTGCAATGGTGGCATTGTATGCCTCCTCATTGCCCCGCCACACTAGTACCACATTATCCAAAAAATAAAAAAAAGCCGACATTGACACACCATGTACGCAGCTAGTGATAGCTGTTCAGCATTTAAAGACTGACCGAGAAAAAAACATGGCTAAAACAACTACAACGAAAAACAACAAGTGGTAAACATGGCTAAAACATCTCATAAAAAATCAAAGAATATACGATTCAATAAATACCACCATTGAAGAAACAGACCAGCTAGCTGCAAATCAAGGAACCGTGTCCCTTTCATTACCTCGCTAGCACGTCCATTTTTTGAGGACCAAGCCTATGTGCATTCCTTTCACAATAAAATTTCTCATCATTGCCATTACACTAACGCCTACAACAAGAACAAAAACAACCACGTCAATCACTCAGATTCAGATATACGACACCCTTAAATATAAGAAACATACCTATAAAATTGTAAACCAATCTACGCAACCCAAACCAAAGACATGCAATTATTTAGACATGAAAATAACTAAACACTCCTGATTGACATGAAAACTAGCAAACAGACAACAAATATAACACTCCCCCACTTAAGAAACAGCAGGAGAATGACAAATGCAATAAATACCACACACGGTATCGCCCAGCCATAGATGCAGCTACCAAAGCCAGAATGCAAATGCAAAATAAAGTACGTTATCTCAAAAAAAAAGGACTAATGCATGGTGCATGGATGAAAGTAAAAACAGCATGAAATATTAGAGGAAAGTCCTGTCTCCAGCATCACTCTCCATACGGTGGGAGCACCAAACCATGAAGTTCACACCATCCGTGATAAGAACCTCTCAACCTAAATGTGCCTAAGTTCCATATCCTTCGCGATGAACCCCTGACCTTCCTTCTCGTGCAGCTGCAAATAATCAAATACTTCGGCAAGATCAGTTTTCCCGAAACCATCGACTTCCATCACCTTGCAGTACAGGACCTCAGACCAATTTGTTGGGTTTTTAATTACATCCGCTATTTGCCTGACAACGTTAATGAGTTCATCCATCTTTGCGGATTTTTTAGACACCTTGGTTGCGCGTGGGGTCCTTTGTGTTGATGACGTCGCCGAAGTATTACCAACTGGCGGGGTAGGATTGTCGGCATCGTCGTCATCACTCAGATTCAACGCCTGAGCTGACTCGAGATTGTCGATGCTGATATCGTCATTTTCACATCTTTCCCCAAAATCTGAAAAAGGTGACGTTGCATATGACCCCGTCGCCCTGTCCTCTCCGCATATGATCTTCAGTCCCTCATAGTTCTCTATTGGCTTATTAATGAAAGGTTTTGCACCTGGGTGTGCCTGCGTTACGAAATGTTGTATAACAAGTCACGTATCTATCAAGTAATGACAAGTTAACGATGATTTCAATGTTACCTCAATGTACGTTACCACCACAACGGGATCTAGCAGGATCGTCTTCGATGCATCGTCCCATCCAGCGTCGCTGAGTTCTTTTGCCTTCTTAATTTCGGCATAGCGTGCCTTGAAGGTTCTGTAGTGATTTTCTACATTATCGGGGCTGAACTCCGTATTGAATTTGGCGTTAACAGCGACCGATGCAAAAGAAAATGCGGCGCGTTTAAAAGACTTATCGCACTTGAGGCCTTTCCTTGCTTGGTCTACAAGCAACGGTATCAGGAAATTGTCATGTTCCGGCCTCCATCGCTTGTTTGGGGTGCCACGCTTGTTGCTCGCACTCTTGGAATAACCAGCGTCGTTCATACGATCATGCCCCTCCATTTTGCTTAACAATTCCAATGAGTGGGTAAGTTCCACAGTTCAATAGAAATGAAACATAAAAGGCAATAGTGAAAGTCATTAGGCATACAAAACCATCATACGGTCGAAAAGGATAAACATATAGCTTACAAAAAAAAACACATCCGAGGGAGAACCGAAAAGAAAGAAACAATGTTTTGCATGATTTACACTAAAGTATCATAAGCAGCCCACATATTATTCGCTATTGCGTCCCGTAGTTCAGCCCATTGTCTGTTCTCCTCACGTTGTTCCCTCTGTGAACGTCCTTGCGTCAATACCAATTGTTCTGCCTCTGTGTCTCCTCCGTTCAATATCGCATCGGTTGGGTCGACACCAGCAATGTAGTTATGGAGTATGCAACAGGCAAGCACTAACCTTACCTGTGTTTTGAATGAGAAAAAAGGATGCGATGTTAGGATTTTGAACCTATTCTTCAACACGGTAAATGCGCGCTCGACCTTCGAACGCAACATTGAATGCCTAAGATTGAATAATTCTTTTGGGTTAGTCGGGGCCCTTCCCGTGTGTTCCTTCAAGTGGTATCTAACGCCTCGATACGGTGCTATGAAACCATTCATAGTCGTAAAGCCGGCATCTACCAAGTAATATTTCCCTACAATAAACAACAATGTTTAATTATGCTTCTTAGAAAGTGAAAACAGTGCATTAAGTTTTTATTCCCACCTTCTATTATTTTTAGACCTTCGGGCTGTGGACGTGAGATTGCATCTCTTAAGACTGTAAAATCGTTTGCTGATCCCTCCCAACCTGCTAGAACGTACGTGAACTTTAGATCGGGGTTCACAACTGCAAGTACATTTTGGGTCGGACCTTTTCGGCCACGGAACCGGGTCAATTCATGCTGAGGGACAGAGGCATCGATGTGTGTCCCATCAAGAAGCCCTACACAATCCTACGTGATAGAAAAATTGAAAGATATTATTAATTATTTTAAGAAATTCGTCAGAACCCATGTATTGAGTTATATGTTAGCTTACTTTGAAATAAGGGTACCAATTTGGGTTGGTCTCAATTTCCGGATGGCAAGCGTTGGTGGGAGGATGCACAAAGTCGTCATGAATTGCACATATCGCCCGAAGGACGTTGTTAAAGTGACGGCTGATAGTTTCACCAGAACGAAGGAACTCAATGCGCACAGTACGGTTCTTCGTGTTATGACCCACTATGTGCAAGAATATTCCTAGTTGTTCTTCTACGGCTGTATGTTTGGTATCTACAAGTAGATGCTTGTCTCGCAATATTGATGCGAGATGGAGAAATGGGCCTACGTCCATTCGAAGGTAGCTGACACAATAGTCGCGACCACTCCTCAGAATACGCTCCATATGTTTCTTCCTAGTTAGGTCTCAGAACAAGGAGGGCTCCCTATGCCTTGCACACCTTGTTAAGTGACTTTCCTAGATTAAATAGACGACTATCACAACGACAGTTGTGAAGGCTGCTATCAAAGTTCTCACGCGAGTATTAACTGCCCAGTTGTCCATCTACACGATCAATAATTAGGTTATGGTCGTATAGGACGGGGCAAAATACGAAACACAACAGACACCTATCCACTTGTTGTAATGGTAGCTAGTCTACGGAGAATACTATCATAACGGCCTGTAACTTGATTAAATATAATATCATGCAGATCGGGTGACATCATGAAGCCTTAATCAGATATACAACAAAAGATAATTTATATACAATATGAGGACCAAATAATCACGGCAGAAAGTCATTTGGAGAAATCTTAATAAAACAGACTTGTGCAGGCATATGCAAAAATACAACAAAAGCATGGCTTGAAGTTGGGCAACAACAAATACGATTGCATAGTTGGTTAAAAATCATAGGATGAAGATGGGGTTACAGCAGCAATGCCTGAATATGTAAATAAAAAAAAAAACAAAGCAAAGCCAAGATCAGAACCCATTTAAAAAAAGAGCAAACAAAACTTAAAGAGTGGTGCACTATAACAAAGATAACAAAGATAACACAGTTAACATGCCTAGCTGTAGTTAATCTCATGATTGAAAAAAGGCAGCAGTTGCTTATGTCAAAATGCATACAAACATACAATTGTTCTACAAACAGACTTTCACATTTACAGAAGCCATTGTCATCAATAAATTCACAGACTCATCCTATAGGCAATTGTTATTTTATATGCCAAGTTCACATGATCAGTAGAGCAAGTTAATACACAAAACAACAGATATACAATCAGTTCGGGTGACATTAGGAAGCCTTAAACAGATATACAACAAAAGATAATTTATATACAATATGAGGACCAAATAATCACTGCAGAAAGTCATTGGGAGAAATCTTAATAAAACAGACTTGTGCAGTCATATGCAAAATACAACAAAGCATGGCTTGAAGTTGGGCAACATCAAATATGATTACATAGTTGGTTAAAAATCATAGGATGAAGATGGGGTTACAGCAGCAATGCCTCAATATGTAATAAAAAACAAAAAACAAAGCAAAGCCAAGATCAGAACCCATTTAAAAAAAGAGCAAACAAAAATTAAAGAGTGGTGCACTATAACAAAGATAACAAAGATAACACAGTTAACATGCCTAGCTGTAGTTAATCTCATGATTGAAAAAAGGCAGTAGTTGCTTATGTCAAAATGCATACAAACATACAATTGTTCTACAAACAGACTTTCAAATTTACAGAAGCCATTGTCATCAATAAATTCACAGACTCATCCTATAGGTAATTGTTATTTTATATGCCAAGTTCACATGATCAGTAGAGCAAGTTAATACACAAAACAACAGATATACAATCAGTTCGGGTGACATCAGGAAGCCTTAAACAGATATACAATAAAAGATAATTTATATACAATATGAGGACCAAATAATCACTGCAGAAAGTTATTGGGAGAAATCTTAATAAAACAGACTTGTGCAGTCATATGCAAAATACAACAAAAGCATGGCTTGAAGTTGGGCAACATCAAATATGATTGCATAGTTGGTTAAAAATCATAGGATGAAGATGGGGTTACAGCAGCAATGCCTCAATATGTAATAAAAAACAAAAAAAAAAGCAAAGCCAAGATCAGAACCCATTTAAAAAAAGAGCAAACAAAAATTAAAGAGTGGTGCACTATAACAAAGATAACAAAGATAACACAGTTAACATGCCTAGCTGTAGTTAATCTGATGATTGAAAAAAGGCAGCAGTTGCTTATGTCAAAATGCATACAAACATACAATTGTTCTACAAACAGACTTTCACATTTACAGAAGCCATTGTCATCAATAAATTCACAGACTCATCCTATAGGAATTGTTATTTTATATGCCAAGTTCACATGATCAGTAGAGCAAGTTAATACACAAAACAACAGATATACAATCAGTTCGGGTGACATCAGGAAGCCTTAAACAGATATACAACAAAAGATAATTTATATACAATATGAGGACCAAATAATCACGGTAGAAAGTCATTGGGAGAAATCTTAATAAAACAGACTTGTGCAGGCATATGCAAAAATACAACAAAAGCATGGCTTGAAGTTGGGCAACATCAAATATGATTGCATAGTTGGTTAAAAATCATAGGATGAAGATGGGGTTACAGCAGCAATGCCTCAATATGTAATAAAAAAAAAAAAAAACAAAGCAAAGCCAAGATCAGAACCCATTTAAAAAAAGAGCAAACAAAACTTAAAGAGTGGTGCACTATAACAAAGATAACAAAGATAACACAGTTAACATGCCTAGCTGTAGTTAATCTCATGATTGAAAAAAGGCAGCAGTTGCTTATGTCAAAATGCATACAAACATACAATTGTTCTACAAACAGACTTTCACATTTACAGAAGCCATTGTCATCAATAAATTCACAGACTCATCCTATAGGCAATTGTTATTTTATATGCCAAGTTCACATGATCAGTAGAGCAAGTTAATACACAAAACAACAGATATACAATCAGTTCGGGTGACATCAGGAAGCTTTAAACAGATATACAACAAAAGATAATTTATATACAATATGAGGACCAAATAATCACTGCAGAAAGTTATTGGGAGAAATCTTAATAAAACAGACTTGTGCAGTCATATGCAAAATACAACAAAAGCATGGCTTGAAGTTGGGCAACATCAAATATGATTGCATAGTTGGTTAAAAATCATAGGATGAAGATGGGGTTACAGCAGCAATGCCTCAATATGTAATAAAAAAAAAAAACAAACAAAGCAAAGCCAAGATCAGAACCCATTTAAAAAAAGAGCAAACAAAAATTAAAGAGTGGTGCACTATAACAAAGATAACAAAGATAACACAGTTAACATGCCTAGCTGTAGTTAATCTGATGATTGAAAAAAGGCAGCAGTTGCTTATGTCAAAATGCATACAATTGTTCTACAAACAGACTTTCACATTTACAGAAGCCATTCTCATCAATAAATTCACAGTCTCATCCTATAGGCAATTGTTATTTTATATGCCAAGTTCACATGATCAGTAGAGCAAGTTAATATACAAAACAACAGATATACAATCAGTCATACATGGAAATCAGAAAATTTTCTATAAAAAAAAGTTTCGGCTCCATGGTACGTATCCTCCAGGAAGATGTGCAATATTATCCCTTTAGGCGAATAAAGAAGTATCCGGACCAGGCCGGGCCTCCCTATTAGCCTTGTAATCCTTGGCTTCCTTGTTGCAGACAATATACCAATGGAGGCATCTTATATTACATACTACAATGATCAATAGTGACATTGTTTACCATATTTATCACTAGTGATACATGTCAGTGTCTATTGGGTTTTATTTAAAAGAGCTGCAAATGTGGCAAAAGACTTCATAATTGGTCTCAAAGACAATATACTAGAACTATATAAGAACACCAGCTTGACTAAAGTTATGAAGCCAACATGAATGTCATGGATCATCACTTACCTGTTGATATTATTAACATTAAGAGGAAAAGAACAGATGCAAAACATGGCTAAAATCTTCAAACATAAACAGAAAACAATCATAAAGCACAAGTTCATTCCAATAATTAAACTAAATTAGGGATTGGAGAAGAAAGGCCAATGACAGTCACCTCACTGCATGACACTTACTCCTAGTATCACAAACAAATGGTTTTTAAGTGCTACATGAAAGCTGTATAACATGAGCCAAACATGTGGCCATCAACTAAAAGCATGCTTGTGCAATATGATATGATACATGTCAATGTGTTTTGGCCTTTAAAAGAGATGCAGATGTGGCAAAAGACTTTATAATTGGTCTCGAAGACAATATACTAGAACTATATAAGAACATCATATTTACTAAAGTTCTCAAGTGAACATGAATGTCATGGATCATCACTGACATGTTGATATTATTAACACTAAGAGAAAACAACAGTTGCAAAACATGGTCAAAATCCTCTAAAATAAACAGAAATCAATCAAAAAACGAAAGTTCACTCCAACAATTAAATGAGGAATTGAAGACATCAAGATGTGAATTTTGTAATATAAATTGGAAGCCATTACTGACCTATTTGTTTCCACCTCTTCCCAGTGTGCTGTATGACAGCTCTAATCAACTGTTAGGCCTGATAAAATTGAAAGGAAAAGAAAACAATGTAGGCATTAGGCATCATATTGAACGAATTATATAATTAAAGAGATTATCAATGTATATTGAGAATAAGAAAAATAGGTAACCTTTCCTCTCTGTCCAACCCCCTTTCGATGATTTTCGGGTCCTGCCATCAGTTCTCCTGATAAAAGCAAACAGAAATAAACCGATAAAATCATATGCATCACCATATCTAAAACAAAGGTAACCAACCAAGAATCACAAAAAAGCATACTGCAGATATACTACATACTCCTGGAAGAAGATTACACTTAGAAAACTATCAAATAAAAGGAATACATCTTGCAAGTACAGTAAGAAGATACTAAAGCAAATTAGTCATGATGAGAAAAAGAAGGAAAAGCATACTATCAAGAAGAACCAGGATCAATGATTAAAACACAAAACTAAAACTTGAAACAACAAAATAGGCCAATCTAAACCGATCCCACTTCTGCTCCTTTTCATAAACGTCAGTCCACTGTCAAAGATCAACAAAAAACAACTATTAATAACAAAAAAA
Organism: Dioscorea dumetorum; assembly: GCA_902712375.1. Classification (NCBI taxonomy): domain Eukaryota; kingdom Viridiplantae; phylum Streptophyta; class Magnoliopsida; order Dioscoreales; family Dioscoreaceae; genus Dioscorea; species Dioscorea dumetorum. Next base: position 1,540,913 of record CACTHL010000601.1, on the reverse strand, counting down.
AAAAAACAAATAGAACTCACAAGAGTTAAAATTGACTCCATAATCACAAAAGGAAAACACAAATGAAAAGATTGATTTTAAGAGGGAACCTTAAACAAGATGGATTAGGCCACTGTGGTGCTTCCTCTCTTTCTGTAAAGAGCCGCTGGAGACCCGGAATCGAGGAAAGGAACGGTCGGCCTGTGGAGACGACGAGGTGGAGGAACCAAGCTGGAGTCCGGAGAGGGCTGAAGAAATTAGGGGCCAGTTCTTGCCATCACGGGGAGAAGGGGTCTTCACAACACCCTCACGTGGCCGGCGGAGACACAGGAGTGAAGGAGAGGAACGATCGGCATGTGGAGACGGCGGGGTGAAGGAACCACAATGGCGGCCGTGAACCCTAGAAGAGGTGAGGAAATGAAGAAAGGGCGAAGTCACGGGTTGCTTTTGGGGTCACGAGGGGGGAAGGGGGGTGTTTCCATCACCCACGTGATGGTGCTTTATTTGAAGTGGTAACTTCAGCCACATCATCAAAAAGCACTGAAGTCCCCACTTCGCCCAAATTTTCGCTGAAGTGAAAAACCGGATATCAGCACTATTTGAAGTGTCACATCAACACTTCAGCAGCTCAGTTCACCAAACCAAACAAGCAGAAGTCACCCGGAAGTCAGCACTTCCGTCACTTCGGCCTCAAAAACGGCGAACCAAACACGCCCTATATATGCCAGTCATTGATCTCTATGCTGCCGTTAATGGTGTCCCTTTTGGATTAATTATTCCATTCATATACCATCCTACAAGCTGATAACCATCTCTATGGTCCGTTTGATTCGGACATGGGAATGTTTTATTCACACATGGATACGGCACAAAGCAGTATAACACAACACAATTGGTGAAAAACAGCACAACAACACAAACTATATATGATTAGAGAAGAAATTAATAAAATTACCATAATACCATTTATACTATTCTAATGGCCAGTTTGCTGGAGTAAGCGAATGATGGTAGTGGCCGGGGGGTGATGTCAATGGCCAACTACGATGATTGATGGTAGCTAATGATTCTCCAACAACAGTGGGCAATCGGTTGCGGTTAACATGTGACAGTCATTGGCGGTTAGTGTTCAGTCAACAACGATTACCGATGACCATCTAAAAACAGTGAACAATGGTAGGCGGAGGTGAACCGTGGTTAGGAAATTACTGTAATGTTTCTTTTTACATAGGGCAATAATATCTTTAGTTGTCTAATCCCTCGCTTATATATATACTATGGTTTTGGTGGGATAAACAAACCAACAAGTTGTGTTGTCGGGTGGAGGGACGCAAATTTATATGTTGCACAAATAGTAGAGTGTGCAATAATTGCAAGGTTATTTATCCCACATAGAATTAAAAAATACTAGTAATAACTGTTGCCATATTATTTAGCCTATAATGCCAGTGGTCAAAGCAGATTGGAGAAATAAAAAGAAAGTGAATGAAGCTAATTGATAACGCTAGATAGGAAGGCAGTAAAAACTAAGATGAAAGTGTTTGGGCATAGATTGATTTCCTATAGGGTTAGTGATGCAGTTCAAGACAAAGTTGCATAGGTTGATGTATTGCAAATCAGTTGAACTGAAAAACTTCCTAAAACATGTTATCTACTTTTTCAAAGCTAGTGATAACTAGTCCCATACGGTGTTGCTACAGATTATCCATAGCTACAATACACTCAATGAACTCTATCTAGAGAAAAATAAGTTCAGAAAATGGCCAATCCTTTTTTTGAATCAATTCACCCTAACTAGTGAACTAGGTTGGAATTGCTAAACCTAATTGGGAAACACTTAGATCATTGAGGGGCGATGATGAATTGGGATAAAATTAGGAGATGTGGCTGTGCCCTAAGCTCACTCTTCCCAAGACACATGCAATAAATTCCTATATTGGTTATTGGTAAAGCACCTTGTACCTTGGAGATTCTTAGAGTAATGGACCCCTTTGTTATCAGAAATCAACCTTAATTCCATATTGTAATAGATTACAATCCTATGATTGCATGATGTTATGTGTGTAGAAAAATTGAAAATGAACAAGGGTTTTTTTTGTAAACAATGAATTCTCTTTTCAACGTGAGAAGTGAGTTCAACTCTTATTATATTTATAGACTTTGTTACAATAATACAAGGAATTCAAGGAAAATAGGAAGTTCATATCAATCATAACATTGGAATCAATCAATTCCTATCTTGGGTTGTCACTTGCGATTATTTTTGTCCGTCACTTGTCTTGAATGAAGGAGATAAATGATCTTATTCCAACTTACTATTTTGAGATGATTTGAGTCTCCATATAATCCCTTGAATTATTCTCATAATTAGGAATGGCATCCATGAATTGATCAGCTTCCTTATAATCTTTCTTAATACCTTCTCTCAAATTATGCCGAGGTTGGAGGCATAGTTTGCTACGGAAATAACATAGAGCGGCCTTGCATAGTGGTTTTGTGAAAATATCTTCAAACTGAGAAATAGAGGAGACATGACGAGTAATCAGGAGACCCATTGAAACTTTTTCACTAATAAAATGGTAATCCAATTCAATGTGGTTGCTATGAGCATGAAAGACAGGATTGATAGTCATGTGCAATGCACTCAATTAAGTTATCACAAAACAGGATGGGTGGACGAGGTTGTGGAACTCGAAGGTCACTCAAAAGAAACGTGAGCCAAGTTAATTCTGCTGCTGTGTTGGCCATAGCACGATATTTTGCCTCAGTACTTGAGCGTGAGATTGTTGATTGTTTCTTAGCACACCAAGAAATAATGTTTCGTCCCAAAAAAGTGCAATAACCAGTGGTGGACCTTCTTGTAGTACGACAACCTACCCAATCTGCATCAGAAAAGGCAAAAAGATCAAGTGTAGTATCTCTAGTTAGATGCAAACCTAAAGTAATAGACCCTTTAACATATCTTAAAATACGCCGAACCATTTTCATTAGTAATAGTTGGTGACTGCATAAATTGAGAAACATAATTAACACTAAAAGCGAGATCATGTCTTGTAAGTGTTAAATATTATAAAGCACCAACAAGGCTACGATAAAAAGTAGGATCAGAGAGTGGAGTATCATCATGAAGAGCCTTGGTTTTAGATTCCATTGGTGTAGTCATGGGTTTGCAATCTAGCATTTGAGCTTTGTCAAGAATAGTTTGAGCATAGTGAGTTTAAGAAAAATGCAAAGTGTTAGCAGATCATTGAACTTCTATGCCAAGAAAATGATGCACTGGTCCAAGATCTTTCATAGCAAATTCAGAATGCAAAAGTGTAGTAAAGTCAGCAAGTAACTTTAATTCAGAAGCTGTTAATAGCATATCATCAACATAAAAAAGTAAAACCAATGTGCCATGTGATGAGTGTAGAATAAAGAAAGATGGATCAACCAAACTACAAAAGAACCCATGCGTAATAAAAAAGGAACTAAAATGATCAAACCATGCTCGAGGGGCCTGTTTAAGGCCATAAAGAGCTTTTTGAAGTTTACAAACATGAGAGGGAAACAGGATCATGCATACCTGGTGGTTGTTCCATGTAAATATTTTCATTTATGTGACCATGGAGAAAAGCATTTTTAACATCAAGTTGCCTAATATCCCATTGTTGAACCAAAGCAAAACTAAGAACTAATCGAATAGTACCTGGTTTGATAATGGGAGAAAAAGTTTCAATATAATCGATACCGTCAACTTGATGATAGCCTTTTGCAACCAGCCGAGCTTTCAACCTATCAAGATTGCCATTAGCTTTTAATTTGGTTTTAAACACCCATTTTGATCCTACAACATTCATATGAGATTCTCTAGGAACTAAGGTCCATGTTTGATTTTGATGCAAAGCGTCAAGTTCATCGAACATGGCCTTCCTCCACCCGCAGGGGCGGAGCTACATGCATCTTTGTGTGGTCATCTGACCCCACAAAGATTTTTAAAACTTTTTAATATATATAATATATTTATAAATTCTGACCCCACAACAAAATGTTTTTTAATATATATAATATATTTATAACTTTTGACCCCACAACAAAATGTTTTTTAATACATATAATATATTTATATATTCTGACACAATATTTATTAAGATTTTAGTTAAAAAAACATTAGGTTTTGCTTTTCCCCAACCGGCCCAACCTTTCTCCATCTCTCTAATCTCTAAACTTCATCCATCGTTCCCCATCCTTTCCCCATCTCTCTAATATCTGAACTCCATATGCCTTTCCTCATCTCAATCCCCTTTCTCTTTACTATCTTGGCCACCAAACAAAATGATCATCCATTTTTTTCAAAATATGAAATCTCGCCGTGGACAATTGTGAATGATAGGTATTAGTTTTATAAATTTTTTTTTTGTCAGTTGTATTTTTTAGAATGCTTTAACTATATTTATAAATATATACATGATTTTCTTGTATTATAAATGGCAATATTATGTTTAGAAACTTATTGTAGGAGCATATGAACTTTTTTATTTTTTATCTCTACATAACTTTATTTTTATTTTATTAGGTCGCATTTAACATGTTCAAGGAAGACGTCGGAAACAATATCTTTTTATGGTGCCATTGAACTTCTGCGAATGAAAAAATGATATATTTTTAATGCATTTCCAGGTAATATATGTGGTTTGTATTAGAAACTTTTTTTTGTTTATTTGTGCTTCATATAATGGTTTAACTATGATTATTATATATAGATAAACATGTTTGTATGTCGTACAGATAATAATATTGTATTGATTGACCCCATATCATAAAATCTTTGGCTCCGCCACTGTCCACTCGTCATGTTGAAGTGCTGTTTTGATAGATCGTGGCTTGCTTGGTATATCACCACATTCAAGAGTTAATGCATATTGTGGATTAGGCTTGTAAATGCCGTGTTTCGCTGTTGTAACCATAGGATGAGATGTTGCCTGAACCTGTTCAGAAGAATCAGAAGTGTTAGAGTTTTCACTCATCAAATTTTGACTCACCGAATCATTGTTCACAATAGTAGGAGAGGTCACAAGAGGCATGTCATGATCTTGGGATGAGACATTGAGGGTACCAGGTTGCACAGTGTGATCACTATCATGATTTAAAGGGGACTCAAGTGACACATCTAAGTTGGTGTGTTCTGGTACAATTAATGGCGTAGTTGAAACACTGGAGGGCAGTGAAATAGATGTTAGATCCTTAGCAGTTGATGGAGCAATCTGAGACGTTGAAGCAGGAAGCGAGGGATTGAGAAAATCTTGTATGTGAGTATTAGAAGGCGAAAACGACTCCTTTGCTTTATAAGGAAACATATTCTCATCAAACAGGACATGTCTAGAGACAAACATCTTGCTAGTTTTTGGATGGAAACATCGGTATCATTTATGCTTGTCACTGTAACCTACACAAGGAATTGTTTTAGGATCAAACTTATTCTTCTTAGAATCCCATGTATATGGGTAACATCTAGTGCCAAACACACATAAAATAGAGTAATTAGGATGAGCACCATATAAACGGAAATAAGGAGAAGTAAAATTAATAGAGGAAGAAGGCAAACGATTGATTAAAAATGCTGTTGCAGTAAAGGCCTCAACCCAAAGAAATTAGGTGCTCCACTATGACAGATTATTGTCATCCCAAGTTCTCTGATAGTACGGTGACGGTGTTCAACGATGCCCGTTTGCTCAGGTGCATGAGGACAAGAAAGCTTATGAACAATTCCCTGTTGCTGAAATTGTGAAATAAGTTTTTTATTGACAAACTCACCTCCACCATCAGAGTGAAAAATCTTAATTTTTTTATCAAATTGGTGCTGCACATAACTTTCAAAGGCTAAGTAAACATCAATAAAATCAGATTTACCACAAAGTGGAATTAACCAAATATAATGAGAATAGTCATCTACAAAACAAGTATAATATCGAAATTTGCCAAGAGATAAAATAGGGGCCGGTCCCCAAATATCACAATGAATTTTTTCAAAAATATCATTACTAGAGGAATGACAAAAACTAAATGGTAACTTGCTAAGTTTGCCTAATTGACAACTTTCACAAATAGTTTCCATGTTTTTATTTAAATTAACATGAATTAAATTCTTGGTACGTAAAAATTGAACAGTTGATCTTTGTGGATGTCCAAGACGTTGATGCCACAATTCTTCAGTCCCTGAGTTTTGTCTATTTGAAAAGTGTGCTTCCTTTGGTTTAGACAAAACATAAAGATCTCCTTTACGTTGACCCATTAGCAATGTTTGACCTGTTGCTCGTTCCTTAATACAAAACAATTTGTCAGTAAATTCACAATTTAAAGGATATTGCGTCGTTAATTGACTAATAGAAAGTAGATTTCGTGTTAACCGAGGTATATGTAAGACATCATGCAGAAGTAATTCATTCTTACCATCAGAAACTAAAGTATCTCTAGTTGCATCTATCTTTAAAGGAGAACCATCACCAATGAAGACTAAGTCATGACCAACATATTTTTTAAGATTTTGTAATATACCTGAATGTGCAGTCATATGATTTGAAGCCCTAGTGTCTGTTGTCCATTCAACATTTGCAACTGAAGTATCCATGGTTAGAGCAGCAAGAGCTTGAGGGAGGTCCTCATTATTCACCGATTGTTCTGGTAGGCTCCAACATATTTTTGCAATATGTCCAAGCCTTCCACAAAGTTGACAGTGCTCATTCTTATATAATTCTCTTTTTGTGCTTGTCATTCGTTGTTTGCCAGGAGGTGGTGGTCGTGGAGTGTGATTGTTAAATCTTTGTGGCTGTTGTGAGTTATTTCCTACAAAATTCTCATGTTGAAAATTATTGTTAGTAGCCTGAAAACATCTACCTTTTGATGTGAATTGCTTTTTCTGATGTTGCGGTTGTTGTAAGTTTGTCGCTGGGTTTGGTTGCGTTGTCCATAAAATGCATATTCTGGTGAATTAGAGGCTTCCAACCATGTGTTTTGTTGTTCATAACCTTGTAGGAGTGACACAACTTCAGAATAAGACGGCATGGGAGGTTTGAGCATTTCTGTTGTAAAAGACTCATATTTTGGACCTAGATTAGCAAGTAAGGAATAGAATTTTGCTTTGTCAGGTACTGGATTTTCGATAGCTGCAAGGTTGTCACAAATACTCTTAAACTTCCTCAAGTATTCTGCTAAAGGCTGATTTAAACCTTTTGTGAGATATGTAAGTTTTTGTCGAAGAGTAAATTCTCGTTCTTGGGAATCTTGAGCATATGCTTCTTTCAAGGCATGCCAAGCGGATTGTGATGATTCTAGGCCAATGATGAGACCTAAAGCTTCTTCGGTAAGTGTCCCGATAATCCACCCACGTAGGAGACGATCTTCTTTTTGCCATTTGAGGTATTCTTCTGAGATTTTTTTTGCTTCATTGGTTGAAGTTTCATCTGTTGTGGTATTGTTGTACATGGATGGTTTATCACTTTCGCCTGTGAGAAGCCCAACAAAATCTTGACTTTCTGCAAGAGCAAGTAGTTGTTCACGCCACAAGGGATAGTTTTCTGGGGTAAGTTTGAGTGTAACAAAGTTGGCAACATTCAAGGAAATTGTGGAAGCCATTGTTTTGCAGAATAGAACTCTCTTATCTCACAATTGGCTCTGGTACCATGTAGAAAAATTGAAAATGAACAAGCATTTTTTTTTTGTAAACAATGAATTCTCTTTTCAACGTAAAAAGAGAGTTCAACTCTTATTATATTTATAGACTTTGTTACAATAAAAGATAATATAAGGAATTCAAGGAAAATAGGAAGTTCATATCAATCATAAAATTGGAATCAATCAATTCCTATCTTGGGTTGTCACTTGCGATTATTTTTGTCCGTCACTTGTCTTGAATGAAGGAGATAAATGATCTTATTCCAACTTACTATTTTGATATGATTTGAGTCTCCATACAATCCCTGAATTATTCTCATAATTAAGAATAACATCCATGAATTGATCATCTTCCATATAATCTTTCTTAATAATGTGAATTCCTCTATTAGGTTTAATCCTAATCAGGAGAGTGCGATACGATACACCCTATATTGAGGCGTGCACTCAACCCCTATCTTCTATGTGTGATCTAACATGATGGATTTCTTAATTATTATCACTCTCATCAAATATGCAATTAAGGCTTTCACATAATTTAAATTACAAGCATGAAGCAATATAAAAAATTCATAAGAATACTCATACCTATCCAATACAATAAGTTTTGAGATTCATGGCCCGAGACACCGAATGATGGTTTAGCCTCTCATATTTAGAAGATTAAAAACAAGAAGAAAATCATCATAAAAACTCCCTTAAGCTCTTCTCAATGGATGCAATAGAATCTAAGGATGGAGAAGGCCAATTCGTCAATCGCAATGCTAAGGGGCCACAAGAACGGCGTTAATCTGCCCATGACTTGTTGCCTTCAGCTCTCCTTTTAAACCTTAGCCGTCACCTCTATTTATGATTTCTGGTTGATAAAAGCATATATTTAGCCAATTTTATTATATCCAATTTAAAGCATATACAGTCGCGTTGGTGGACACTGTAAGCTAAGTGAAGTCAGGTACTTCACGCCAGACCTCTATTGATCATGGAGCTCAATTAACCTTGGGGAATTGGGGTAGCTCTTATAATATGGTCTAATGTGTCTTTGGGAGCAGACAAGGCCACTTGGTGTTGGTTTTGGCCATGGTTGTAAACATTTATCAATCTAAGAGAGTTTATGTTTTTCTCTCTCTAAATGGGTTTCATGTGTCGTGTTTCTCATACCGAGAATGTTTTCTGGTTTTGCTTGCTTTTTTATTATTTTCGCTGTGCTTGTACTACAAACAGGAATTCACTAACTATTCTTGCAAGGAAGGCTGACCTATCGCTATGGTGCATGTCAGGTGCCACACGGCTAAAGGTGATCGGTTGAGGCCGTCACAGCTGGTATCAGAGCCCAAGTTTGTGGCTTGAAGCGAAGCGCGAGAAGACACACAAGTGAAGACGGTGGAAATGGCGACTAGCAAGAAGGATCGTTTGGATCGCCTTGAGGAGACAGCCGAGCGGATGGAGAACGTCATCGGGAGTATTGACGTTCAGTTCGAGAGACTGTGGAAGATGGTGGAAGATCTTACGGGAGGACAGCGCGAGAGCCAGTTGACTGTTGAAGTCTTGAAGATGAGGGTACAGTCTTTGGAGGCTGAGGTCGGCCAACTCAAGGAAGCTAGTGTTTCACCGGTCTTGTGAGAGGCGCCCACGAGAGTGAAGGTCCCCGAACCTTCCCCATTTGATAGCGCACGGAGTGCTAAGATACTGGAGAACTTTTTTTTGGACATGGATCAGTACTTTAAGGCTACAAGGGTACCGGGCTATAAGTAAGTTCCGTTGGTCGGGATGTATCTTACTGGCGATGCAAAGCTATGGTGGTGAACTCGTCAGCAAGAAGACGCTCAGGTGGGTCGGACAAGTTCGAACTCGTGGGTCGAGTTGAAGAAGGAATTGCGGGAGCAATTCTTGCCTGGTAACACTGCTTGGGTAGCTTGTTCTAATCTGAAGAAGCTACGGCAGACAGGCACTGTCCGGGAGTACGTGAAGGAGTTTTCATCCTTGATGCTAGATATCAGGGACATATCCGAGGAGGACAAGTTGTTCAACTTTCTTACGGGACTTCAGAGTTGGGCCCAGATTGAGGTACGGAAGCAAGGCGCGAAGGACCTCACCTCCGCGATCATAGCAGCAGAAGCGCTGGTGGACTTACGAACCTTACCCGGTGGAGAGGGTGAGAGGGCGAAGTTCAAATCCAAAGATAAGAAGCGGGTGGAGAGAAGAGCCGGAGATGGGTTCCAGAGGAGGAAACCCAATGGCCAGGCTAGATGGAATAAACCCAAGAATGATGGGAAAGCAGCTAGTGGTTCTGGGAAGATGAGTGGATGCTTTATCTGCACCGGACCACATATGGCAAAGGATTGCCCTAAACGCGAGAAGTTGGCAGCGTTTAGAAATGAACCAGAAAGTGATTCGGAGGACCCAGCAAGAGTGAGTCCTTTACAACTGTTGGGCGCCTTGAAGACTGTCAAGGGTGACGGAGCGATGAATTCTCTGATCTATGTGGAGCTGACCTTGAATGGGAAAGCCATACAAGGGATGGTGGATACAGGCGCAACTCACACTTTCATCCGAAAGTTTGTGGCCACTCGGTTGGGATTGAGCGTGGGGACGTACACGAGCCGAGTGAAAGCACTCAACTCTCAGGCACTGGCGGTGACTGGGAAGATCTCTGGAGTGACCGTTCACATGGGTGGATGGCAAGGGAAGATTGTCATGCTGGCAGTCACACTGGATGATTTCGAGTTGATATTGGGGATGGAGTTCCTCAAGTTTGTGAAGGCCCATGCTTTGTAGCTGGAGTAGCTGCGAAAGAGAAGAAAGGCAATGAGCCGATGCTTTCTGCGCACCAGGTGGTGCAAGGGTTGAAACATGGAGAACCCACATATGTTGCTGCTTTATTGGAAGTGTAGGAAGATCTGGTGAGTGATCTACCCTCAGCTTTGCTGAAATCTTGACGGAGTTTCAAGACGTGATGCCGTCAGAACTACCCCGTGAACTCCCACCCCGGCATCCAATAGATCACCAGATTGAGTTGATGCTGGGCTGCAAACCCCCTGTTCGGGCTCCCTATCGAATGTCTCCATTGGAGTTAGCTGAACTGAGGAGACAACTGACAGAGCTTCTTGATAGTGGCTTTATTCAGCCATCAAAGGCTCCATATGGTGCACCGGTATTGTTCCAGAAGAAGCAGGATGGCTCTCTTCGACTGTGCGTGGACTACCAGGCATTGAATAAGATCGCGGTCAAGAACAAGTATCCAATTCCTCTAATTCTGGACTTGTTCGATCGGTTGGCGAAAGCAACATACTTTTCTAAGCTGGATTTGTGCTCGGGGTACTGGCAAGTGAGGATTGCAGAGGGAGACGAGTCCAAGACAGCGTATGTGACGCGCTATGATTCGTTTGAATTCCTTGTAATGCCTTTTGGCTTGACTAATGCTCCGACGACTTTTTGCCACTTAATGAATCAGGTATTTTCGGACTACATTGATGAGTTTGTGGTGGTGTACTTGGATGATGTTGTGGTTTATAGTGAATCCTTGGAGGATCACCTTGTTCACTTGAAGCAAGTACTATCAAGATTGAGGGAGCATCAGCTATATGTGAAGCTGGAGAAATGTCATTTCACTTCGCAGGAAATCAAGTTCCTTGGGCACATCATTTCTCGGGGTGAAGTCCGAATGGATCAGGCTAAGGTGGCGGCGATTTTGGACTGGCCTGCACCGTCCAAGGTACCGGAGTTACGATCTTTTCTCGGCTTAGCCAACTACTATCGCCGATTTATCAAGGGATATTCAAGAAAGGTCGTGCCGCTCACCGATTTGTTGAAGAAGGACTAGCCGTGGGGTTGGACCGAGAGGCAACAGGCTGCGTTGGTGCAAGTGGAGAATGACTTGCAAAGTCGTATCGAGGAGGTAGCAAAGACAGACAGTCAGTATGGAAAGCTGATCAAAGATGTCCACGACGGAGTCATGTACAAGTACTGGGTGGAGAATGGGCTTCTCTACGCCAAAGGCAACAGACTCTATATACCGAAAGAGGGAAGATTCGGCAGGAGCTCTTTAGAGAGCATCATGATGTTCTATGGGCGGGACATCCCTGTCGTGAGCGAATGAAGGCCTTGCTCACAAGACATTACAATTGGCCGGATATGGGCGAAGATATAGAAGCATATGTGAAGACGTGTTTCTTGTGTTAACAAGACAAGTCGGAAAGAAGACGGGAGGCCGGTCTTCTCCAACCGTTGAGTATTCCGGAAAGGCCATGGGCATCAATTTCCATGGACTTTATCACCGGATTTCCTAAGGTGGAAGGGATGTCGACAGTGATGGTGGTCGTGGACCGATTCACAAAGTATGTGGTATTCATACCCGCACCGGTAGTGTGTTCGCCAGAGGTGGCTGCTGAGCTGTTCCTGAAGCATGTGGTGAAACACTTTGGTGTACAAGAAGACATCATAAGCGATCGAGATGCTCGCTTTACTGGGCGGTTCTGGACGGCGTTGTTCGCGTTGTTGGGCACAGAGTTGAAGTTTCCAACAGCGAATCATCCGCAGAAGGATGGACAGACGGAGAGGATCAATGCTCTGTTGGAAGAGTATTTTCGGCACTATGTTTCGGTTTCGCAGAAGAATTGGCTAAGTCTGCTTGATGTGGCGCAGTTTAGCTACAATCTTTATCGGTCTTCATCGACTGAGAATAGTCCATTTGAGCTTGCATATGGATACCAACCTATTACTCCTTCAGAGGTAGCGAAGAGGAGGACAAGAGGAAAATGTCCTGCCGCATATCATTTAGCTATTGATCGGCAAGAGATGATGGAGAGTGCTCGGGATAGCCTCACCAAGACGGCTCGCCGAATGAAGAAGTATGTGGATTAAGGGAGACGTCCTTTGGAGTTCCAAGTAGGGGACAAGGTTTGGTTGAAGCTCACTCCACATGTGTGGAAGAAGTTACATCAGAAGGATGTACACAAAGGCTTAATCGCGAGGTATGATGGGCCTTTCACTATTGTCCAGCGGATAGGCAACGTGGCATATCGTTTGGATCTCCCTGATCGGCTGAAACTCCATCTAACTTTTCATGTGAGTTTCTTGAAGCCATGCCACGAGGACCCCACGGATCCATCTAGGGCGAAGAAGAATCGGGCTCCGCCGACTATTCGCAAGGAGTTCAGCAGGGTGGCTGAGCGGATCCTAGACGAAGAGTAGAAGGCCAAAGCAAGAAGAACCACAAGGTGTGCTTTCTTGTCCAGTGGAAGGACTTGCCTATGTCGGAGGCAAGCTGGGAGCGTGATACTACTCTTTGGCAATTCGAGGAGTTGGTGGAAAACTTCTTGAGTTCAACTAATGGGGGTGGTTTGTAAGGGTTGATGACCTTACACTTGGTCAGCGGGCATACAGTATCACATAAGCCAAGCCACGAGGGCGCAAAGCTGCGTGGATTTGGTAGCGCGACGCGTGTGTTGTGTCGGGACCAAGAGCGGGTGGAATATCCCGCACGATCATAGGCTGAGACCGTGAGGCGCGCGTGCGCCCTGACTGTGGGCGTGCGTGTGACCAATGAGCGCGTGGGGCAGGCGCGCCCATACCAGGAGTCAAGTGTCGCAAGACTTCATCATGTAGAGTGTTGGATCTTTAGCAAGTCTAGGCGGGGCGGGATACTTGATCAGGCTGGGAGACCGAGAGCTGATTCCAGATTTGACAAGGTTTTACGCAGGCGTATGCAAGTGGGTACGTGGTCGGGAGCGTTGCTGAGCCAGGGGCGAGGATGGCACGCGGTATTACCACGCGTGACCGGCACTGCTGCGCGCTGTGACCAAGGGTGGCTGGTGAAAGCTACAGTTGCTTCAGAGGACACTACAAGCTAAGTGAAGTCAGGGAATTGACGCCAGACCTGTATTAGGCATGGGGCTCAATCAACCTTGAATTTGGGGTAGCTCTTATAATAGAGTCTAATGTGTCTTTGGGAGGAGACAATGCCACTTGGTGTTGGTTTTGGCCATGGTTGTAAACATTTCTCAATCTAAGAGAGTTTATGTTTTTCTCTCTCTAAATGGGTTTCATGTGTCGTGTTTCTCGTACCGAGGATGTTTTCCGGTTTTGCTCGCTTTCTTATTATTTTCATTGTGCTTGTACTGCAAACAGGAATTCACTAACTGTTCTTGCAAGGAAGGCTGACCTATTGCTATGGTGAATGAAAGGTGCCGCACAGCCGAAGGTGATCGGTTGAGGCCGTGACATAGACCATAATAAACTTGAGGAAGTTAAATAAAAGAATTATAGAGTAATTTGATAAAGAAAGAACTCTCTCGGAACCAGATTCAGAGAACATGCCAAACACCTATTGCATAATGAAATATCACTAGAAGACAACAACCTCCCATGTGAAACTTATATCAGAACATTTACATAAATAATATGCAAGAGAAAATAAATATCATTTTTAAGTAAACAAATACGCACGTGATATCCATGGCCATTCATTTATCCTAATATTAAAATATATCATTAATTTTATAAATTACCTTCTCCGATTTGTCTAATGAAAACTAGGTTTTGAAAAAAAATTATGCGACTTTAGTTTTATGATCTTGAGCTTTTCCAATCAACCTAGGATTCTAGTATTTGGATATTTTATTAATATCTTAATTTGGATTAAGACAAGTTCACTCATTATAATATGCATTAATTTGCCTTTAACACTTTGGACTTATAAACTTAAATTTGGACTCGTTGCATGAAATCTTATCCAATTCACACACACACACACAGAAGTCTATATAGACACACCCTCATCTTCTCCGCTCTCTCACACACCACTCAAAGAATGGCTTCACAGCTCATTCTCTTCTTCTCCTGCCTCTTGTTCTCATTCTCTTCTCACTATTTGGCCATTACTGCAGCTCGCTCTGAGCATGAGGTTAAGCTTCTTTATGAGGGTTGGTTAGTTGAGCACCATAAGAACTACAATGATCTTTTTGAAAAGGGTAAGAGGTATCAGATCTTCAAAGAAAACCTTAAGTTCATCGACGAACATAATGCCCAGAACCACTCATTCACTCTTGGTCTCACCGTCTTCTCGGATCTTACTAATGTTGAGTACCGGAATACTTATCTTGGGTTTAAGCAACCAATCACTGAGGAAATAAACTTTCATAAGAATGCTCTGTACAACTTCAGTGAGGCTTTGTTGCTACCAGATTTTGTTGACTGGAGAGCAGCAGGAGCTGTAACCCCTGTCAAGAACCAAGGCCAATGTAGTAAGTACTTGAAAAGAATTGATGAAAATTTCCTATTTATTTTTTATTCAAAACTATATTCTATCTCTGCATCCTCTCTTACTAGCTTATTGAGGACATTTTCTTTTTGCTATTTTTTGGTTCTTTTTCAACTTGTGAGCAGATAGTTGTTGGGTATTTGCTGCAATTGCTGCAACAGAAGGGTTGAACCAGATAGCCACAGGAAATTTGATATCATTGTCAGAACAAGAGATAATAGATTGTTATAAAGGGAGTTGTGGACGAGGACACGCAACAGATGCTTATCAATTTATCATTGATAATGGTGGTATTGACACGGATGAAGATTACCCATATAAAGGTTACTATGCTGGATGTGATGAGAACAAGGTGATGAATTTATATCCAGTAATCTTTACAATTTATTTATATGTAGTGCTTACTAAAATATATACATATATATAAATGATTCTTTTTTAGCTTGAAAGAAGAGTTGTTTCGATTGATGATTATGGGATGGTCCCTCCCAACGATGAGAACAACTTGAAACTGGCTGCCGCCCACCAACCCATTAGTGTTTCAGTTGAAGGGTCTGACCCGTCATTCCAATTCTATGAATCAGTGAGCTTCTTAACTTAAATTTATACCTATATTTCTTTGTGAGCTGCAAAAACAATTTATATATGTTCTCAATTTGTACTCCTTTAGAAATTTTATTAATTATTTGTTATATATCACAGGGAATTTATGATGGAAATTGTGGGATCAAGACCAATCACGTAGTGACTGTAATAGGTTATGGTAGTGAATCCGGCATGGATTATTGGCTTATCAAAAATTCATGGGGAACAGGATGGGGACAGAATGGTTACATGCAACTTCGTCGTAATGTAAATATACCTCAAGGCAAATGTGGCATCGCATTAAAAGGATGTTTTCCTTGGATGGTGAGTCTTCATTTAATTTGGGGACTTTCTACCCAATAGATATACAGACTTTGCTCTATTTGAATATATAATTTAAATAAAATATAAAATAATTAAACCTCATCCTAACATAAAATAAAATCTGAACTATATATAAATTTTAAACTAGATAAGACAATCATTAAGTAGGTAATTACTTCTAACAAAATCAACCGTATATAATACATAATTTATTAACTTCCAAATTAATTTTGATGTATTATACTAATCATGTTACTTGGTTTTAAAAATAGAACAATGCCAACCTCTTGAAGATGAACGGATAAGGACAGTCCACTGCAAATTGGCCTAGCTCGTACTGATGTTGAAGGCAAGAGAGCAACTGCATGATAAGTTAAATAAACTTGTAGTAAAAATAGGGGATAGATTAAAATAAGAGGTGCTTGATCTTAATGTTTGGATTATTTTGAACCCTTGAACTCCCCGCTTATGTATTCGTAAACTCCTCTCATGTATTATCTATTATGAACATTTTCTTTCGTAATCTATGGTATGGCTACATTGATGCCGAATTTTATTTATTTTGTTATTAGCTTTATTTTAATTTATAGTTTGAAAATATTTAATGTGCCTACGACCTTTTGGTCTATTGGCAGTAGCGTAGGGTGTTTTTACGGAGAAGGCAGATTCGGACCTTAACTCACTGTATTAAGATAGTAAATTTACACTTGTGCATGCCTTGACATGAGGGGTTGACCACATTTTGTAAAAAATCTTGAGATCAAAACAATATTTATATTCTTTAGAAACATTGTGCTTTCTTTTTTGTTTTTTATTTTCTTTTCATTTTTATAGCTTGTGATCTTGTTTCTATATATATTAATGTAATGTTTTTAATGATGGTGTAATTTATTCCATTTTTTTAGGAAATATATTGATTGACTAGTTGATCGGAAATGTGTTCACATAAAAGATTAATTGTGTTCATTAATTGTGTTCATTAGTAATAAATGAAAGGGATTGCATAATAAAAAATTGGTTACCAACGTTCTCCACTCTGATGATCCTTCATTTGATTAATTTATAATTTGAAAATATACCTGATTTGGATATGTTTTCTATACAAGTCATTTACTTTGTTTTATTAAAACAAAATATTGTCAATTATTCATTTTTTAAACATTATAGAATTAAAATGCTTGAAATAAATGATTTTAATAATTTATATTGTAGTCTTAATTAATTTAATTACCATTTTCATCTTATTTATATAAATTTAGACTACGCATGAACAATCTACACATGCATGCATACAATCCTGAGTACCATGCACCAGCAATTTGTATGGGCTAAACACACCTTAAACATGATTGTGCATAGTCTTTTTTGCCTAAAATTAAGAGCTCAAAAATAGGGTTGCAAGGGGACCTTTTGCCCAGGGTTTCATCGGTTGCTAGGGTTTCAAGTTGAAATCAAGGGAAGCTTTTCTAGAACAAGTTGAAGCAGCTGCTTCGGCCCGCGCAGTACTGTCACACCCCGACCTACTAGGTAAGCATATGTTAACTACCACGAAATCATGTAGCATACCATAGATGCATTTGTTTGCAAGGTTGTTAATATCTTGTTCAAAAGTAATGAACTATGTACATGCCAAAGTAATTGGCATAGATTATGTGAGCAAATACATCAATAACAATAGAACAACATAAGGAATTTATACATTATCAAAGTTACATAATTATTTGTATCCTACACACAAATGGATCCTGTTGAAGCTTATTAAAGACTAAAGCAGCATCATGGGCAGACACCCTTATGGCTATGGACTTTCCATGAAGCATGGTTTGCTTAATGATATGTCTAATACTCAATTTGTAAAGTTATGGCTATGGACTTTCCATGAAGCATGGACTTTCCATGAAACATGGTTTGTAAAGGCAAATTCGCATCAAGCGGAGGCCTTGGTGGTGATGAGAGGAAGATCAATGGAACGTGGCCCCAGTAGGAGCTACAATAATGGCAGATCAAAGTCAAGGAGTAAGAAAACTTTCAAGTGCTACAGTTGTGGCAAGAAAGGTCACTTGAAGAAGGATTGTTGGAGTCTAAATAAGAAAGACTTCAATCCTCAAGGAAATGTTGCAAGCATCTCAAATGATGGAGAAGCCATGGTATGTGAAGTAGGAACACGCACAGGGAAAAGGTTTGCTGATGTTTGACTTTTAGACTCAGCAGCAACCTTTCATATGACTTCCAGAAAAGAATGGTTTTATCACTATGAACCTATTTCTGGAGGTTCTGTGTATAGTTGCAACGATCAAGCTCTGAAGATCGTTGGTATTGGCACCATCAAGTTGAAGATGTACGATGACACGATCTAGACTATACAAGAAGTCCGACATGTGGAGGGCTGATGAAGAACTTGTTGTCTATTGGACAACTTGATGATCTTGGTTGCAAGATTGAAGTTCAGAACAAGATTATGAAAATAATTCGAGGTGCGCTTGTGTTAATGAAAGGAGACAATATAGTTGCAAACTTGTATATGTTGAAAGGAGAGACTCTGCAAGAAGGAGAAGCTTTAGTTGCTGCAAGTAGTCCAAGTGAAAAGCGTGCAATAACATGGCACAAGAAACTCGGACATATAACTGAGCAAGGAATGAAGATTCTTGCAGAGAGAAGTCTACTTCAAGGTCTCACAAAAGTAACACTACCCTTTTGTGAGCATTGCATTGTCAGCAAGCAGCATCGACTAAAGTTCAACACATCTAATTCTAGAAGTAAAGCCATTCTAGAATTGATTCACTCTGATGTGTGGCAAGCACCAGTTACATCCCTAGGAGGAGCAAATTATTTTGTATCATTTATTGATGATTACTCCAGGAGATGTTGGGTGTATCTTATCAAGAGGAAGGCGGATATGTTTCAAGTCTTCAAAACTTACAAAGCGCGAGTAGAGCTTGAATCTGGTGAGAAGATCAAATGTTTGAGGACAGATAATGGAGGAGAATACACTGGCAAAAACTTTGATGAATTTTGCAAAAAAGAAGGCATCAAAAGGCAGTTCACTACAACATACACTCCTCAACAAAATGGAGTGGTAGAGCGGATGAATAGAACCCTGTTGGAGAGAACAAGGGCAATGATGGGAGCTGCAGGCCTAGACAAGAAGTTTTGGGCAGAAGCAGTCAGCACCGCCTGCTATGTGGTGAATCGGTCTCCATCAACTGCAATAGAGTTGAAGACACCGATGGAGATGTGGACTGGTAAGCCAGTGGACTATTCAAACCTTCATATATTTGGAAGTTCTGTATATGTGATGTATAATGCCCTAGAAACTACAAAGCTGGATCCAAAATCCAGAAAATGTATGTTCTTGGGATATGCTGATGGAGTAAAGGGGTATCGCCTGTGGGATCCCACTGCCCACAAGGTTGTAATCAGCAGAGATGTTGTCTTCATAGAAGACAAAGAACAAGAGCCAGCAAATGGTGAAAGCACGGAGACTACTACTGTACAGGTAGAAAAGGAAACTGAAGCTATATTAGAGCATGAAGAACAAGAGCCAGCTGAATCTGAAGTCCCAGAAGTTCGGCGGTCAACTCGTTCAAGAAAGATACCAGGTTGGCACTCTGACTATATTATTGAAGGGAATATTGCATATTGCTTTCTAACTGAGGATGGAGAACCATCAACTCTTCAAGAAGCACTGCGTAGTTTAGATGCATCTAAGTGGATGGCAGCAATGCAAGAAGAAATTGAAGCCCTTTATAAAAATAGGACATGGGAGATGGTATCATTACCACTAGGAAGGAAAGCCATTGGTAACAAATGGGTCTACAAGATCAAGCGCAATGGTGATGATCAAATAGACCGCTATCGAGCTAGATTGGTGGTCAAAGGATATGCTCAGAAAGAAGGTATTGACTTCAATGAAATATTTTCACCTGTGGTTCGACTTACAACAGTTCGAGTAGTATTGGCGATATGTGCTACTTTCGACTTGCATCTTGAGCAGTTGAATGTAAAGACTGCATTTCTTCATGGAGATCTTGAAGAAGAAATTTACATGCTCCAACCAGAAGGATTTGAAGAACAAGGTAAAGAGAACTTGGTTTGCAGGTTGAACAAATCTCTGTACGGGCTAAAACAGGCGCCAAGATGTTGGTACAAGAGATTTGATTCCTTCATCATGAGCCTTGGATACAACAGACTTAATGCAAACCCTTGTGCATATGTCAAGAGGTTTGGAGAAGAAGATTTTGTCTTCTTATTGTTGTATGTTGACGACATGTTGGTTGCAGGCCCCAACAAAGATCGTATCAAGGAGTTGAAGGTACAGTTGGCTAGGGAATTTGAAATGAAGGACTTGGGACCATCAAACAAGATTCTAGGGATGCAAATTCACCGAGACAGAAATAATAAGAAGATTTGGCTTTCGCAGAAGAATTATCTGAAGAAGATCTTGCGACGCTTTAACATGCAAGATTGTAAGCCAATTTCTACCTTACTTCTTATTAATTTCAAGTTATCCTCAAGTATGAGTCCTAGCAATGAAGAAGAGAGGATAGAGATGTCTCGAGTACCATATGCATCAGCAGTGGGAAGCCTAATGTTCGCCATGATTTGTACAAGACCGGACATTGCACATGCAGTGGGAGTGGTAAGTCGGTACATGGCGAATCCTGGTCGAGAGCATTGGAGTACTGTTAAGAGGATTCTCAGATATGTAAAGGGAACCTCAGATGTTGCATTATGTTATGGGGTATCAGATTTTACTATGAATGGGTATGTTGATGTTGATTATGCAGGTGATCTTGACAAAATCAAATCCACTACAGGATATGTGTTCACACTAGCTGGAGGAGCTATGAGCTGGGTTTCAAAACTGCAGCCACTCGTTGCTACATCAACGACAGAAACAGAATATCTAGCAGCTACACAAGCCAGTAAAGAAGCAGTGTGGTTGAGAATGGTGCTGGAAGAACTCGGGTACAAACGAGAAAGCATTTCTCTATTTTGTGACAATCAGAGTGCTTTGCATCTTACAAGGAACCCAGCATTTCATTCCAAGACAAAACATATCAGAGTTCAATACCATTTCGTTCGTGAGAAAGTGGAAGAAGGAACAGTGGATATGCAGAAGATTCATACAAGTGACAACCTAGCAGATTTTCTGACGAAAGCAATCAACACCGACAAGTTCAAGTGGTGTCGATCCTCTTGTGGTCTGACAGAGACGTAAGCAACATCATGTGGCAAGATAGAGAGAATGGTGTGAAGATCTGATTGACTATCAATCACATCTTCAAGTGGGAGAAATGTTAGTCAAAGTTTGCTGCCCACCTAACCTCTCAAGCCACCTAATCTTTCATCAAACCCATCATTAATCTCACCTAATCACCCCATGAGCTTCCTATAAATAGAGGCCCTCATATCAACTCAATGTAAAGCCTCAAAATTGAAGAGAAGAGTGAGAGTGAGGGTGAGGGTGAGAAAGTGGGGAAAATAGTGGGAAGAATATTTTTGAGAGTTTGTGTTGCTTTTGTTACAGGAGAGAATTAGTTGGTATTTTCCCTGTTAATAGAAACCTTGTAGCTCCTCTTTTTACCACTATAGTAAATTCTTCTATCTTACCCGTGGTTTTTACCCTGATTTGTTTAGGGGGTTTCCACGTAAAATCTGTGTCTATCATCTTTATCTTTTATCTTCAAGTACTTATGCTGTGACCCTGCTCCACTCAGTTCCGTTTATTCCGCAACAAGAAATCCACACAGATGTGCAGAAGTCATGAAGATCACAACAGTAGAAAAAAAATAGCTCAAGCTACCGTACTATCCTCCTGCTTGGAGCACGACCATGCTTCACAAAGCATGTGTGTGCTTGAGGCTGTGCAGATTACATAAAACTTTACTCTAACGAGGATTCTAATCCTGAGTACCACTAGTGATTTGTATAGGCTAAACACATCTTAGACATGGTTGTGCATAGTCTTTTTGTAGTTAAAAGAGTTTGAAAACTAGGGTTGCATGGGGACTTTTTGCCGAGGGTTTCATCGGTTGCTATGGTTTCAAGTGGAGATCAAGGCAAGCTTTTGTAGCACGAGTTGACGCCGCTGCTTCGGACCGTGTGGTACTGTCACACCTGACCTACTAGGCATGCATATGTTAATTGCCATGAAATCCTGTAGTATGTGAGAGATGCATTCGTCTATCTACAAGACATCGAAAGGCTGTTGATATGTTGTTCAAAAATAATGAACTATGTATAAGCCAAACTAATTGGCATAGATTATGTGAGAAAATACATCACACACAATCGGGAGACATAAGGAATTCATACATTATCCAACACTACAAGAAAATAACAATTTGCCCACAATCAATTTTTGGGTAAAACTTCAAAAACTTTTGGGTAAACAACTTTACTCAGGTATTACTCACGGATCAGAGTTCCTTACTAATAAACTTGTAGGTAAGACATTACCCATGGAAGTTTTCATTCCTGAGTAAATTACTCATGGATGCAACCCTGGTAAAATGATTTATATCCCTGGGTAAATAATTCTTGGAATTGATAAAAGACCATGGATTACCCACGAATAAACCTTGGGTAAAATGTTTATATCCCTGGATAAACAATTACCATATTTGATAAAAACCAGGTATTACTCCATATATATCTCTTGGGAAATTGTTGGGTAATTGTTTTCTAATTTACCCAGGCAACCTAGCGTGGGCAATACCTTGATATATATTGTTATGTTTGTTGGGTAATCTCTGGGTAAGCATAATGCTAAATATATGTAATCATGTTTATTCTCTGGGTAAAAATCCTGTTAAAAATATGTAATCGTGGTTATTCCTTGCACAATTTTAATACTAAAAATAAAACATTAATGGGTATTTTATGGATATTTCATTGAACCTGTCAATTCAATGACAATTGAAATATTATTGAAATGTAACAATTTCTAAGATTAAAACAATCAATGACACAATAGAAGTATTTAAAACACAAACTAAAAGTAACACAATCTCAGTACATAGCAAATTAACTAAAAGTAAGAGTACATAAGTATCTTGAACAAGCTAAACAAATTAAAAACTAAAGCCTAAATATTTAACTAAGTCCCTCATCATTGATATCATCACCACGTCTTATACCTTCACATTCCTCTAGTTGACTGCTACTAGCATTTTGAGATCCATATGGAGGAGATATACCGATGTGGTTGCATAAAATTTGCATCGCTCTTCTTAAATCAGCTATCCTGGTTCCATAAAAGCCAATTGAGGACAATCATATTCAATAAATGACTCAACTCCATCTAGAACTTCAATGTTAATAGACGAGTGTCCATCTGTAAGTCTATTATACATCCATTTTTTTATTAGATCTCATTTTAATATTCTACCAATAGAAGTAATCATTGAAAACAATTGCAAGTTAACATGTAATATAAATTGTTTTTGATATATAATAACACGACATATGTGCTTACATATTGAAAATATAATAACATGGTAATATTAATGCTAATGAGTATAAACTCTGGCTTGTAAATAAATATATATAGCTTGATTTTGATCAAATTTTAAAATAAAAAATACATGAGCTAATTTGATTTTGATCAAATTTTAAAATAGAAAATACATGAGCTCACAACTTAGCCAGGGATTATATATCACTAGGTAAATCACAGGTAAATCTGTGTTTATTTCTTGGGTAAATATAATATAACTCGATTTTATTATTTTCTAATTAATTCGTGAGTATTGTGCATGTATTTACCCAGAAAGCGTGTTTGTGGGTAATTTGTTGTGTGTAAACTGGTATTTCCTTATCATGCAAGTTAAATAATTATTTATGCCTTGCACAGAAATGGATCCTGTTGAAGATTATTGAAGACTAAAGCATCAGCATGGACAGACACCCTTATTGGTATGGCTTTCCAATGATGCATGGCCTGCCTGATGATATATTTTTACTCTTGTATTACCTGTGGGAGCCAGTAAGATGTAATTGTAAAGTTAATGTTGACTTGTGAAAGAGTATGGTCTGCATACTCAGACGTTCACATAAACTTGTGTTTATATGTTTGACTAGTCAGCGTGTGTAAAAGGCGTGTAATGGTTAAAAGAGAATTCAATGAAATGAAAGATTATTGGTTGGTTTGAAATCTGTAAGAACATTCAGTACAGTAAAATCTCTCTGATTGATCTCCACCAATACAAAAATAATACAACAAATCGGATCTAAACACACAAAGAGGCTTAAATGAGCTAATCATATATGGCACACTGAAACCTTATGTGTAGGAGACTTAAAGGTCCTTATAAAAATCAGAGCATGCTCAACATGTGTAACATTCACCTAATGGGGGGATAATTTTTAAAACGAATACCAAAAGTATAAGAAATAATTAAAATATGAGAAAAAGAGATATAAAAACTCATCTAATTAGTTTTTTGTATTAGTGATAAAATCAATTATGCAATATAGAAAATTGAACATGAAATAAAATAGTCGCATGTACATTATAAATTAAATGACTTGGCATGGCATGAAATTATTCTGAACCTCATTGTGACTACAACCAAGACCAGCTCAACCAAGACATCTTTTATTCAAATATGAAGATATATACATCAAGAAAATTGCAATTCATCTTGGTATTGGCTTGAGTCCACACATGTGGTGAGCCTTGGTGTCTCAAAATCAAATGTCCCTCCTATCCATTGGGGGTTTTTCCACACCACCCCAAATGGAGATAACATACCAGTGGTCATCCACGCTGCCTCTTAAATAGGTCTGTCATTGACACTTTGCTGAAGTAGGCCAAGCCCTTATAGCTCACCACCATTCACTGTAAAAGAAAACACATTTTAAAATACGTTATTGAATGCAAGAAAAATAAAACCATTAAACAATCAAATACAATCAAAATGGTTAGCAATACACATACCTGTGTTGATAGTTCATAAGGGGTAGGAAGGAATTTGGTTCAAACCCAAACATAAAACAAGACATAGAATTATATGTGGGTTCCCTATTGGAATGATACTTTAATAAATCATAATTTATTTTGGTATGTTATAAATTTATTTATGTGACTTGCGGTAACTATATTTGTAGAATTGGATGATTTAAGAAATCTATCTATTCGTGAAATTATGTTTTGGACACTCAATGGAAATTTCATTCAATTCATAAAATACAATTTATTTATGATAATTAAATTAAAAATAAAATTTATAAAAAAAATGGCTATGTGCCAGACTTCATCAATTCATAAAACAAAAAAAATGCCACATATTTCATAGTAATATTATATAATTAATTTCAGCCAAAAAAAAAAAAAAAACTACCCGTAAATATCGTATATGTACGTTGATATCCTTTTTAATATTTAACATTAAAAGTTTCTTTAATTTTATATATAAGTAATACATGGATGAAAAATATTTCTGTTTCTTTTAAGTAAAAGATCGGAGCATGCATGTGTTAGATATTCATGCTGTTGTGTTGTCCTATAAAGAAATTTTGGGTAACTATCTCTTCATCACTCACTCTCATTCCATGCACACTTGCGTTTTGTAATTCCCCACACACAAAATAATCCTCCAATGGCTTTAAAACAACTCATTCTCATCTTCTTCCTCTCCTCTATCTTTGTCTCATTTTCAACTGACATGTGAAGTAATCGATTAAGATAACTGTAACATTTGCTAACGATTTTTTTCTTTCACTAATTTCTTAGTGGAGCCCATATGAAAGAAAACGTTGAGATTAGCATCAAAACAGACAAAAGAAAGCTGATAAGATAAGGACACACAAAATAATCTGTTTGGTGCAACATCTCTTTCCAGTTCTTTCAATATTTATTTATTTATTTATTTGTGAAAGAGGAAGGTTTGGTTATATTTTTATCCACGTGATTCATATTGCGTAAACTATTTATCAAGATCCACCTTAACGCTTCTCTTACACACATTTACCTCTGCTGTAGAAGTCCCACACATCCCAAGAACAAGTTGAGACCACGCATCATGGAGTTCATCTATAAAAATCCAAGTACTAACAAAACAATGTCATGGTCCCAACCACCATGGAATATAAAAAAATACATGATAAAATTGGTGATCAGATCAGTGTGTGAATAAATAAATTTTCATATTATTTTTTATATTTATTTGGATTGAAAATGGTACTTAATATAGGTTTAATTAATTTTACGCTGTAGGCAGACGATAATGAACTTGAGGGAGTTAAATAAAAGAATTGTAGAGTAAATTGATAAAGAAAGAACTCTCTGGGGACCGGAGAAGATATTTGTCATAATGAAAACTAAGTTTTGAAAAAAAAAATTATGCGACTTTAGTTTTATGATCATGAGCTTTTCCAATCAACCTAGGAAGGATTCTAGTGTTGCATATTTTCTTAATATCTTAATTTGGATTAAAAAAAGTTCAATCATTATAATATGCGTTATTTGCCTTTACCACTTTGGTCTTATAAACACACACACACAGAAGTCTATATAAACACACCCTCATCTTCTCCGCTCTCTCACACACCACTCAAAGAATGGCTTCAAAGCTCATTCTCTTCTTCTCCTGCCTCTTGTTCTCATTCTCTTCTCACTATTTGGCCATTACTGCAGCTCGCTCTGAGCATGAGGTTAAGCTTCTTTATGAGGGTTGGTTAGTTGAGCACCATAAGAACTACAATGATCTTTTTGAGAAGGATAAGAGGTATGAGATCTTCAAAGATAACCTTAAGTTCATCGACGAACATAATGCCCAGAACCACTCATTCACTCTTGGCCTCACCGTCTTTGCTGATCTTACTAATGATGAGTATCGGAATAACTTTCTTGGGTTTAAGCAACCAATCACTGAGGAAATAAACTTTCATAAGAAGACCATGTACAACTTCAGTGAAGCTTTGTTGCTACCAGATTTTGTTGACTGGAGAGCAGCAGGAGCTGTAACCCCTGTCAAGAACCAAGGCCAATGTAGTAAGTACTTGAAAAGAATTGATGAAAATTTCCTATTTATTTTTTATTCAAAACTATATTCTATCTCTGCATCCTCTCTTACTAGCTTATAGAGGACATTTTCTTTTTGCTATTTTTTGGTTCTTTTTCAACTTGTGAGCAGATAGTTGTTGGGTATTCGCTGCAATTGCTGCAACAGAAGGGTTGAACCAGATTGTCAATAGAAAGTTAATATCATTGTCAGAACAAGAGATAATAGATTGTTACAAAGGGAGTTGTGGAGGAGGACACGCGACAGATGCTTATCAATTTATCATTGATAATGGTGGTATTGCCACTGATGAAGATTACCCATATAAAGGTTACTATGCTGGATGTGATGAGAACATGGTGATGAACTTATATCCAGTAATCTTTACAATTTATTTATATGTAGTGCTTACTAAAATATATATATATATATATATATATATATATATATATATATATATATATATAAATGATTATTTTTTAGCTTCAAAGAAGAGTTGTTTCAATTGATGATTATGGGATGGTCCCTCCCAACGATGAGAACAACTTGAAACTGGCTGCCGCCAACCAACCCATTAGTGTTTCAGTTGAAGGGTCTGACCCGTCATTCCAATTCTATGAATCAGTGAGCTTCTTAACTCAAATTTATACCTATATTTCTTTGTGAGCTGCGAAAACAATTTATATATGTTCTCAATTTGTACTCCTTTAGACATTTTATTAATTATTTGTTATATATCACAGGGAATTTATGATGGAAATTGTGGGATCCAGACAAATCATGCAGTGACTGTAATAGGTTATGGTAGTGAATCCGGCATGGATTATTGGCTTATAAAAAATTCATGGGGAACAGGATGGGGACAGAGTGGTTACATGCAACTTCGTCGTAATGTAAATATACCTCAAGGCAAATGTGGCATCGCATTGAAAGGATGTTTTCCTTGGATGGTGAGTCTTCATTTAATTTGGGGACTTTCTACCCAATAGATATACAGACTTCGCTCTATTAGAATATATAATTTAAATAAAATATAAAATAATTAACCTCATCCTAACATAAAATAAAATCTGAACTATATATAAATTTTAGACTAGATAAGACAATCATTAATTAGGTAATTACTTCTAACAAAATCAACAGTATATAATACATAATTTATTAACACTCAAATTAATTCTGTTGTATTATACTAATCATGTTGCTTGGTCTTAAAAATAGAACAATGCCAAACTATTGAAGGTGAACGGACAAGGACAGTCCACTGCAAATGGGCCTCGTACTGATGTTGAAGGCAAGAGAGCAACTGCATGATAAGTTAAATAAACTTGTAGTAAAAATAGGGGATAGATTAAAATAAGAGGTACTTGATCTTAATGTTTGGATTATTTTGAACCCTTGAACTCCCCGCTTATGTATTCGTAAACTTCTCTTATGTATTATCTATTATGAACATTTTCTTTCGTAATCTATGGTATGACTATATTGATGCCGAATTTTATTTATTTTGTAATTAGCTTTATTTTAATTTATAGTTTGAAAATATTTAATGTGCCTACGACCTTTTGGTCTATTTGCAGTAGCGTAGGGTGTTTTTACTGAGAAGGCGGATTCGGACCTTAACTCACTGTATTAAATAGTAAATTTACACTTGTGCATGCCTCTGACATGAGGGGTTGTCCACATTTTGTAAAAAATCTTGAGATCAAAACAATA
This sequence comes from Dioscorea dumetorum, assembly GCA_902712375.1. NCBI lineage: Eukaryota > Viridiplantae > Streptophyta > Magnoliopsida > Dioscoreales > Dioscoreaceae > Dioscorea > Dioscorea dumetorum. The sequence continues at coordinate 1,512,392 of CACTHL010000601.1, read as the reverse complement.
TTTATATTATCTAGAAACATTGTTCTTTCTTTTTTGTTTTTATTTTATTTTCATTTTTATAGCTTGTGATCTTGTTTCTATATATATTAATGGAATGTTTTTAATGATGGTGTAATTTATTCGATTTTTAGGAAATATATACATTGACTAGTTGATCGGACATGCGTTCACATAAAAGATTAATTGTGTTCATTATTATATATTATTGATTTAGTAATAAATGAAAGGGATTGCATAATAAAAACTTGGTTACCAACGTTCTCCACGGTGATGATCCTTCATTTGATTAATTTATAATTTGGAAATATACCAGATTGGGATATGTGTTTTCTATACAAGTCATTTACTTTGTTTTATTAAAACAAAATATTGTCAATTATTCAGTTTTTAAACATTATAGAATTAAAATGCTTGAAATAAATGATTTTAATATTTTATCTTGTAGTCTTAATTAATTTAATTACCGTTTTCATCTTATTTATATAAATTTAGACTACGCATGAACAATCTACACATGCATGAATACAATCCTGAGTACCATGCACCGGCAATTTGTATGGACTAAACACACCTTAAACATGATTGTGCATAGTCTTTTTTGCCTAAAATTAAAAGCTCAAAAATAGGGTTGCAAGGGGACCTTTTGCCCAGGGTTTCAAGTTGAGATCAAGGGAAGCTTTTCTAGAACAAGTTGAAGCAGCTCCTTCTGCCCGTGCAGTACTGTCACACCCCGACCTACTAGGTAAGCATATGTTAACTACCACGAAATCATGTAGCATGCCATAGATGCATTTGTTTGCAAGGTTGTTAATATCTTGTTCAAAAGTAATGAACTATGTACATGCCAAAGTAGTAATTGGCATAGATTATGTGAGCAAATACATCAATAACAATAGAACAACATAAGGAATTTATACATTATCAAAGTTACATAATTATTTGTATCCTACACACAAATGGATCCTGTTGAAGATTATTAAAGACTAAAGCAGCATCATGGACAGACACCCTTATGGCTATGGACTTTCCATGAAGCATGGTCTGCTTAATGATATGTCTTATACCTGTGGGAGCTAGTAGATGCAATTGTAAAGTTAATGTTGACTTGTGTAAAAGTATGGTGTGCATACTCAGATGTTCACTTAAAACTTTTGTTTAAAAGTTATATGTTTGACTAGTCAACGCATGAAAAAGGTGTGTAATGGTTAATAGAGAATTCAATGAAATGAAAGATTGTTGGTTGTTGTGAAATTTGTAAGCAGATTTACTATAGTAAAATCTCTTTAATAGATCTCCACCAATACAAAAATAATACAACAAATCTAATCTAAACACACAAAAAGGTCTAAACGAGCTAATGCGATGTATGACACATTGAAACCTAATACGAAGGAGATGTAAAGGTCCTTATAAAATTTAATAATGTTGAACATGTATAACCTTCACTTATTGGGTGGATATTTTTTAAAGCGAATACCAAAAGTATAAGATGTAATTAAAATATGGGAAAAAGAGATATTAGAACTCATTTAACTAATTTATGGTATTAGTGATAAAATCAATTATACAATATAGAAAATTGAACATGAATAGGATACGTAGCATGTAACTTCTAAATTAAATGATTGGGTGTGCCATGAAATTATTCCGAACCTCATTGTGGCTGCAACCAAGTCCGGCTTAGCCAAGACATATTTTATTCAAATATAAAAATATATATATCAAGAAAATTGCCATCCATCTTGCTGTTGGCTTGGGTCCACACATGTGGTGAGGCTTGGTGTCTCAAAATCAAATGTCCCTCCTTACCATGGGGTTTTTTCCGCACCACCCCAAATGAAGATAACATACCCCCGATCTTCCACGTCAGTTTTTAAATAGGTCACCCCCTAGGCAGACTCCTTGCTGCAGTAGGCCGAGTCTTGAGCTCACCACCAATCACAATAAAGGAATACACACTTTAAAATACGTTATTGAATGCAACAAAAATAAGACCTTCAAACCATCAAATACAATCAAAACCTTTAGCACACAAACCTGTGTTGATAGTTCATAAGGGGATAGCAAGAAATTTGTTTCAAGCCCAAATGTAAAACTCGACATAGAATTTTTATAGAAGGAACTATAGACATAGTGGCTCATACATAAGAGAAGGCAATAAAGAAAACTTAATTAACATTAGGATAGAGCAAGAATTAAAAGTCATTATATCCTATTAATGTAATACTAGGCCCTTTCGTCATGCTCGAACTTGAGTTTAGGGCTGGATAATAATCGAAACCCATTAGTTAGTATTTCTGGTCGTTTTACAGAGCTAAAGAAGTTTCACGGGATTTTACAGGCGTTGTGCAAGCCGGCTTGCTGCCACACTCGTGGTAGCGTGACACAGCCAACGACTGTGAATCCCAACCGTATGCTCGCAAGGCAGGCCGCAGGGTATTGGAAGCCGTTATTCTCCACCGACGGAACGGTGCGAAACTATAGTTTCTTATCATAATCAGAATTCATGTCGACACGGTCAGTGTTTAACCCCCATTGACAGGGTTGTTGCAAAGTTAATTGGGGACTACGATTTATAGATCAAAATAGTTGATGTTCACAAACAACAGAATAACAAGGTTCAAACTGAGCGAAAACAGAATAATCTGTTAAACAAAAATATTAAGATTCGCATGATCCCATTTTCCGTATATCAAAATAAGCCAATTATTTTCAAATCAAATAACTTAACAAACAGGTTGTAAAATAAATTTATATAACTCAAAATATATAATATACATAGTTTATGAAAAACTTGAATGAATAAATTATTGAAAAATATAATTACTAAAAAATAATACAAGAAATAATCAAAATATTAATTTAGCAAATATTGAAAAATATATACTTACACAGAATTTATATGTGGTTTACTTACCTAGAAAAATATCCCCAAGCTATAGGATCCACTCAGATACCAAAATCAGGATTCGAGCAAAAACCCTAAACATGAACATCACACTTGTCTTAAATTCCAAACTTACAAACAAATATTGACCACTAGTTAAACATGATCGAGGCTCTAAACACTAACTGTGCTAGCAACACCGGAATGTACAATGCATTACTTACCCCATAAGTACGCTAAAATCAAACCCACAACTATATATATATGTGTGTGTATATATATAGACACATGTGGTTAATGAGCAAGGGTAATGCAAAAGAAGTTTTCAGAAGGGTATCAATGCAAAAAAGATCAAGATCTTATTTTTGAAATTTGGATTCTTTCAAAGTTATAATATAAATTATCAAGTCTAATGAAGATATGAACTATTTCAACATGACCAATAGGGACTAAGATATGCATAACTTTGTCTAACATCCTCCAAATCACAAAATTCTTCTTTTAACGAAAACTAGACATACAGGGCTATGACATATCCAAAATTTGCATTGATCAGCATACTATTAAATTTATATCATCCATTTGAATGTTCATCTATTTCTGCAAACCAGTAAAATCATATACGACCCTTTTAACATGCATATCTCTCAGAATACATTCTCCAATAACATGATATTGTAGGAGTAGATAGCTAAGTCAATCAGGAATAACTTTTGTATTTTTCATATTTCCTGATTCAACCTTTAACACCATCAACAAGATTAATCAAACTCCATGTTCTGCACAGATTACTTTTTGACGTAGCTGCACTAATATGATTGTATCTCATAAATTACAAATCTATAAAATCTGAAACTTTGTAGCTACTTAGTTGATATCAAACCCTATAACTTTCTTATTGATAACTTTGCTCGATTCAACTTCTAAAGTTATCTATTACGACTATCAATTTTCAGGTTTTGCAGGGAATACAGGTCATATTTTTACAACCACAATTATATAAAATCTGAAATTTTTGCTGAAATAAAATCTAGGTTTACTTTCCTGGAAAAATCCCTAATCATGCTGGAAAGACAAAACATGCTATGCATTTCTATACTTGGAAATTAAAATAAACGAATAAAATAGAAACACGGCTATTTATAGAGATCAAACAACACACAATCAAAACCCTAAATCCGAATAATCGGATGCTTACGCATTCCTAATGTATAAACTTTATCTTTTTCTCCAAATTCAGAAATTGTCACCCTCATTGAGCATATATAATGACGTTCAATCCTCTTGCTCTTCATATTGGACTTAAGGTTCATAAAATCAATGAGACACAAGAAAATAAAGGAAAAGAAAGGAGATCTCACTTATGATCAAATAGACCTAGATTCGAGAAAGTGGTGCTTACATTAAGAAGTAGGGGACAAAGATTTGACGGTGAGATCCTTACCTCCTCATCGCCGTCGGTGCTTCAAAAAAGCGAGGCTTGGCCTTGGTAAAATCCTCTCGTGGGTTTTCGAGGCCTTCTCCTTATGATCTATTGGTTACGGGGATAAGATCATGAGGTTTTAAAATTTAAAATGAAATTAAGAAATAAAAATCTAATCTAAGGGCTGAGATTAAAAGATGGCTTTACAAATGATAAGGTTGGGAGGTTTAAAATTTAAAAAAAATATCTTAAAAAGATAATCTGACGGCTATTCAAAAGTGGGTTTTACATGGTAACTCCGAGGGTCTCAGTCAGGTTTAGTCTCATTCAAGCTCTCTGCACTCCTCCTGATATGGGCAATACAATAGTCAACCACGTTGTTTCTACAGACCAGCCGTAGAGATCTCCACTGCAGTGAATTGCACATAGCATGTCACTATCAAAACACATGAAAAAGATCATAAATCATCGTCATCTCAACAATGTAGCATACATGTTCACATTTTGAAGATAATGTTTTCCATTTTACAATTCAATATTATCAGCGATATACCATGGATTGCACATATTGGAATAATATACGATTGCAAAATCCAGTAAGTATCCACATATTCTGGCAATATAAATCTCACGAGCCCCTTGGACCCATAAAACATATATATATATATATATATATATATATATAGAATGGTTGAAAACATGAAAAGGATTGCAAATTATACACTACAAAAAAAAAAAAAAAAGTATTTGCGACATATATATTTGCGACACATAAAAGTGTCGCAAATTTGTGACACATTTTGCAACAATTTGCGACAAAAAAAACTAAAATGTCACATTACATATCAAAATGTGTCACAAAAAAAAGATCATTTGTGAACGTCGCAAACTGTGTCACAGAATTTCAGGGCCAAAAGTAATTATTATAAATAAAGCATGTAATTTAATTTGCTACATATTTTGCGACATATTATTTGCAACAACTTAAGCTCGTCACAAAATGTGTCGTAAAAATTAAACAATAAAAAATTATATTTTTTCTTGACAAAACAAATGTGTTTTGATTTATTGGTAAACATAATACAACTACTCCTTGTTTTCATTGTTATTTTTAGGTTTGTTTATTATATATTATATATTATCTATTTTATTTTAATATTTTTCTTTTTTAGATATATAAAAGTTTTTTTAAAATAACTGAATTACAAACAAATAGAAACAAAAATAAAACAAAATATTATCTCAGCTCAAATGTATCCCTTCAAAAAGTGTATTAATAAATAATATTATCTCAGCTTAAACATGTCACTTCCTCTCTCCACTTCTACTCTCTTTCTCACAATTTTAGTGAGAGAAAATAATATATCTATAGAGAGAGAGAGAGAGAGAGAGAGAGAGAGAGGGGGGGAAAGAGAGAAATGAGCCTCAATCTTGAAACTCTACTGCTACTCCTCACTGCGCCTGGATTTCTCAGCTTCTTCTCCATTGCCGCGGATCTCTATAGCTTGATCTACAAGGGATGCGCTAATGGCTCACTGGGCGGCGGCGGCACCACCCAACAAGCCATTGCCGCCCTCTCCTCGGCCCTCATCGCCCAATCATCGAACTCCAAGTTCTACAAGACCTCCACCTCCTCCTCCGGCCAAGCCCTTTCCGATGTGGTCGTCTCTTTGCGGACCCATGGCTGTCACCGCTCACGTGTAGCCCACTGGCTGCTACGCGCTCTACCAGGCTGTTGGTTTTCCTTAGGTCGCCGGCACCCAGCTCCTTTTCAAGACCTGTGGAAATAGTGGTGGTGGGAATGGGTTTGAGGAGAAGAGGGATACGGCGTTCTCGAATCTTCAGAATGGGTTGTCGGGGAGCGGCGGGGCGGGGGTTCTATTCTTCTCCTTTTTTTCTTTTTAATCTTTGATTGGCGAATTAGGGTAACAAACTGGGAAGACGGTGGCCATTGTTGATGGAGGTGAAGCTGGGCTAGGGTTTGTAGTGATTTGCTTGCTATTTGCTAGGTCTTTAAGAAAAGGCAAAGACGGTGAGTTCTTAGTTAAATAAACTCCAATTTTATGGTTTAATATTTTGAATTTCTTGTCTATTACTGAAATTACCTCCATCAATGGAGCTTGATTTTGCCTGTGATGGTGAAAATTTTGGCTTGGCACCTTGTTTCTGGTATATCATCTTGAATTTCTTATCTATTATTATTATTAGTACTGAAATCAGTGCCATTTGATGAGGTTCATTTGATACTGATGGCCAATTCTTTAGTTTGAAACCAAGTTTCCAGGATATTATCTTGAATTTCTTCTGTTCTGGTACTGAGATTACCGTTACTAATGGAGCTTGGTGTGATAGTGATGGCCAGGTTTTCAGTGTGAAACTTATCTTGAATATGTTGGTTTCTGACATAACTTGTGATTGTGATATTTAAGATTTTTATTTGAAAGTTAAACTCACTTTATAGGGTATTTAAGCTTCAAGTTGTTGCACACTTCTGATACTATGTTTCTAGTATGATAATATCTTGAATTGCTATCTATTATCGAAGTAACTGCTAGTAATGGAGCTTGGCATGACACTGATGGTGATTACTCTGGTTTGAACAGGCTTGAACTTGTTACTGATTTATGCGTTCTCTGGGCTTGTCATGTTGGTTCTTTTAGTTGAAAACTGTAACTCTCTGTATAGTGTATTTAAGCTTGAGTCTGTTGTTGATTTGTTATTGTTCCTAACTGAACTAATTGTTGTTTTGCGTGTCACAAAATCTTCTCCCTTTATAGGTCTTGCTTATGATATCTAGTGAGCCACTCCAATGCTTGAAGATAAAGAAAAATGGTATGTCTAACTCACATAAATGTGTTGCTATATTTAGTTATTTTGTAGATCAGTAATTCTGCTAATATGTTCTCACATGCTCTGAAATTATGTAGTAATTTGTGAGAATATTTGTGAAGGTTTAAAATTTGTATTTGCAGGGCATGACATTTGAAATGGTCCTTCAGAGAAAAATTATGGTGTTAAAATTTCTATTTATTATTGGTGTATAAAACATAAAAACTAAGGCTAATATGAATATATGTAAGGTATGTTTTGAAGTAATTAGATTGAGATTACTGTCCTTTGATGCTAATTATGCAGATTTGTTTCTTCTCAGCCTATTTTCATGTGCATTTTTTTATTCTTTGATTCTTTTAACTAATCGTTTTTATTTAAATTTCCGGTGATAATAAAACTATAGTGTGTTCTGCCAATGTAAATGTTAAATCAAAACAAAAATTGATATCATCTTCAAGATTTGGCATAATCTTTAGTTTCCATATTTTTTGTTTTGGCGCTTAATATTGATAACTAGGATGTTGAGTTATGTGGTCTCTTTCAGCTTTGTCGTGAAGACACTCTGCTTTACCTACTTGTATATTCACAATGTCCCTTGATTACGACAAAGATGATAGAGCTGGTTTGAATTTTATCATGAAGGATTGTTATTATTCTTTCAGATTAATTTTGATTAAGCTTATAATTGTTTTTCCAGGTTGGTTTTAATAAACTTGGAGCAGGGCAAAATGCCATTGTTGCTGTAATGAGCTATAGCAGTTATGATATTAAGGATGCTATAGTCATGAACAAATCATCATTTGACCTTGGATTTGGTTGTTGCATAGCAATGAAAAAGTACTTGATAAGATTATCTTTTTGCTATTACGTGGGATGCATGTGAAGCAATTATTTTTTATTTTTAGTAAATTGTTTGTTTGCAGCATGAAGCCAAATGATCAATTTTCTCTTTTTAAGAGTTCTCTCTCTCTCTCTCTCTCTCAATATTGCATTTTACCAGGTATGTGTCGGTTAGTGCAAACTTGGGATCTTGTTTCATCAACATCTGATCTTATTGAATTGATGAACATCGGGCAAAAGAATCTTGCGGTGGGTGTAGCTGCATTGAATGACCGTTGTAGCCCTTCTCATAGGTTTTGAATCTTCACATTTACCTTAGTTTCACTATCGAATTCTTTGACACTCGTGTTTGATTCATATATAAGTACATTTATTTGCAGTTGTCTGACAACACATGTTCAAGGAAGAGATAGTATAGTTGTTTGTCTCTCATGTCTCTCACTGTTCAGAAGATGTTGAACAACCGCAGTTTTCAACCCAATATTAAGATGAAGGTGTCGATGTAATTGCAAAAAAATAAATGTGACATTTTTGGATTGGCATTTTGGTATTTATATCTTTTAAATGTCATAGTAGATGTTTGAACAATTATACTTTGTATTGAATTATTGTATAAGATATTTTTCTATTGTACAATTTGTTTTAATAAATATTAAAGATGTTGTCACAATGTGTTGCAAAGTACTGTAAATTAGGAATTAAAATATGTTTGCAAAATTTGTTCTAAAAATGGTTGCAAATATGTGCAAAAAAGTTTATACAATCGCGACACATTTTGGGACACAATTTGTTTACAACACAATTTGCAACAATCAAAATGGAGCTCAAAATGTGTCGCAAAAAATTTCACGCAATTGCGACACATTTTGCGACACACAATCTGTTTGCAACACAATTTGCAACAATAAAAATGTAGACAAATTTGCAACAGTCAGAATATGGTGCAAAATTTGTCGTAAAAATCTCATATGCTTGTGACACATTTTGCAACACATGAAATTTGTTGCAAAACAATGTCGCAAATCATTGCAAAACTAATTGCAAATATTGTCTCATTAAATCATAGGTTGCGATAATTTTTGAGACGGTCTACAATGTGTCACAAAATTTGTGACACATTATAAAAAAATGTCGTAAAAATTTGCGACATATGAAATGCGACACATTTATGTGTGTCGCAATACGTGTCGCAGATTGTATTCTGCGACACATTTTGGTGTTTTTGTGTATCAAAATGTGTCGCAAATTTGGGTTTTTGTTGTAGTGATATGTCATCATAGAGTTAAAATACCTTAAATGAAACTGAAATTTGCGTTGGAGATATAACTTATAACATAAAACATTTCCAGTCAACTATGCTCTTAATCAGAGCCAGTTGGGACATAATATGAAATGGATGTAGATATCTTTAGAAAAGCATGCACATTAAAAATACCCCAGTTCACTCACAAAAATGGCGAGCAAAAGATAGTTAAGCTTTCTCTACAGCCTTGCCCTTGTTTGAGGGTTTCCCACCTAACAAGTATCATACCCAAGAAATATGAAAAACATGAGAAAAATTCACAAAATACAAAACGTCTACAAATAAGAAATCAAGGCAATTCGAAGACGTAGGTATGGAATTTCATCATGCCAATACACTAGAGACAAGATCACATGATCAAGGTGAAGCTCCAACATCAAGAACATCGAAGGAAAAGATGCCGACTCTCAGTGCTACAATAAAATCAGGCATTGCTACAGTACCCGAGACAACACTCAACAACACTCTAAGGGAAATATACCAAGTTTTCACCACTATACAATGAGCAACTAAGAAACATAAATTAACAAAACTTGGGCATGATTTTGAGCTCTTAAACACCCTTAATTGCCCCACCAAAAGCATCACATAAATGCTCTCATTCAAAGGAATTCACACAAGATACAAAATACATGGGAAAATGAGATGGAATACAAGGAGGAACAACTAAACAAGCTTCAAATCGCCAAACCATTGCAAAGGTTTTGAAACACACTTCCAATGAATAGCATGTGAGGGGTAAAGAACAATTTCACAAGCTAATAATACATTCAAAGTAAAATAAATGCATACTATCACAAAATTCATGAAAGAAATGAGAACTTACCCTCTAAATTCAAACCAAACAAATTTAGCAACTTGGTGGAGAAGCTCAGCCGTTGGAGTGAAGAAGAGAGGCATGAAGAAGCTTAGCCTCCAAGGAAAAGGAAGGTTGAAGATGTTGGTAAATCACCAGACCACACACCCAATTTCTCAATTGCAATGGCAAGTTTGGAAAGATTGCAGTAGCACAGGCGAAAAACAAAGAACTTGGAATACAAGAAGAACACTAGAAGTTGGGGCAATTTTCTAGTTATTTCTTTGAATCAAAGTACTTCATTACAAACTAATGTATCTAAATGGTTATTTATAGAATGCTTAGAAGTTTAAAAGACCGTGCCATGACACGACCCATAATATCCCATGCAAAACGCACGTACTCAAGTATGCAAAACTGAAAAGCTTACAGCCTTGTCCTCCCATGCATACCTGGAACGATGCGGGCCCCACTGCCAGGAATAGCATCAACATTCTCCCCCTTAGTTCTGGCGTGGCCCGAGATCACGGACACCCAGGAGGTGCCGCATAGTCGCCAGCCTCGCCGCTGGCAATGCGTTTGTCAGTGCGTCGGCCCGTTGTTCATCAGTGCGAACAAACTCGACACAATCACGGATGAAGTGATATGTTGTGTCGATGTGCTTGTTGAGAATAATCCTTGGGTGCTAAGTTTAGTATTTGCTTTGTTTGGTAGATAGCTTAAATTAGGCGTGTGATTGTTTGGTAGATAGCTTAATTAGGCATGTGATTATTTTTGGCTTGATTGAGAGGCCTTGATTTCTTTCCTTGTAATAGCTTATATAAACGGAGCAATGGAGTCCAGAAAGAGTGCCAATTCAGTAGCACCATAACAAGATCGTGTGCATTGTGTTCGCGTGAGTTTCTTGTGTGTGTTGGCCGTGATCTCGCCGGCAACGTGTGTGTGTTGTCTCTCCGGCGAGGTTCTAACAAGTGGCATCAAGAGCTAGGTTCGGGCCGGGACCTGAGAAATGACGGGAAAGAAGGCCGACGACAGCACCTCCAAAGACGGCGTCGTGATCCAGCGGGTGATTCGTGAGGTGGGAGGCGGGAGTAGCTACCCTGCTCTCACCAAGACAAATTACTCCGATTGGGCGCTCCTGATGAAGGTGAAGTTGAAGGCGCGAGCTCTCTGGAAGGTCATCGAGGAAGGAGGCGCCGATCAGCAAGAAGAAATGATGGCGCTTGACGCCTTGTGCGGCGCGGTGCCACCGGAGATGGTGCCGACGATCGCCAAAGAAGAAAAGGCGAAGGGGGCTTGGGACGCAATCGCGACCATGAGGGTCGGGGATGATCGCGTGAAGAAGGCGACGGCGCAGCGAGCTTGCGTCGGCAATTTGACCTCGCCACGTTCAATGACGGCGAGACCGTGGAAGACTATGCGCTGCGGGCTGAACAAAGCATGGCGGCGCACCTCGCCACGCTCGGCGAGGAGGTCAAGGAGACCCAAATCGTGGAGAAGATGCTCCGCAGCCTGCCACCTCGCTTCAAGCGAGATCATGATCGCAATCAAGACATTGCTCGATGTGTCGACCATGTCCGTCGCCGATCCGGCCCCGGGCGGCCAGAAGGAGGCGGAGGAGGCGTTCGAGGAAGCACCGGCGTCGCTGCGAGCACGAAGGGAAACCGTACCTCACGGAGGAGGAGTGGGACGCGCGGCGGAAGAAGCGCGAGGCGGAGAACCACTCCGGCGGCGGCAGAAGAGGCGGCGGCGGTGCGAGCAGAGGAGGAGGCAGGCGCTGGCGCAGCCGTGGGCGCGGTGGCTCATCGTCGAGTGGGCCGTCGAATTCAAACAAGCCCACCAGCGACGAATGTAGGCGCTGCGGCAAGTTGGGCCATTGGGCCCGTGAGTGTCGGTCGAAGCCCAAGAGGGAGCAGGCCCATGTCACGCAAGATGAAGAGGAGGCTTCGCTTCTGTTCGTGAACTCCTTCCCAACCCTATCCACATCACCGCCTCCGCAATCCGCAGGCGCATCGCCGGCAGGGTCACCGGCGCCTCCCTCATCGAAGGTGGTTCCGCTCCCGCTGGCTGAGCTGCCCCGGGAAACGGGACAGGAGCATGGCGCCGGCGCGTCCGAGGTGGCGGCGGCAGGACACAGCGCTCAGATCCACATCCGGGAGCAGAAGGTGTTCGCCCACCTTGACGAAGAGAATGAGCGCGAGGCCGGGACATGGGTCCTGGATACCGGGGCGACGAACCACATGTCTGGATCCCGGGCTGCGTTTGCGAAGCTCGACACGGCGGTGCTCGGCACCGTGCGGTTCGGCGACGACTCGGTGGTGCGGATCGAGGGCCTAGGAACCGTCGCGTTCGTGCGCAAGAACGGGGAGCTCCGGTCGCTCTCCGGGGTCTACTTCATCCCTCGGCTGACAACCAACATCGTCAGCATCGGTCAGCTCGACGAGGTTGGGTACAAGGTCGACATCGACACCGGAGTGATGCGGATCCGGGAACCTGGTGGTCGGCTGCTGGCGAAGGTGAAGCGCGAGGGGAACCGCCTGTACCTACTCCACTTCAAGCTTGCGCAGCCGTCGTGCCTTGCGGTGCGCGGGCGCGGCGACGAGGTGGCATGGCGCTGGCATGAGCGTTTCGGCCATGTCAACATGGCGGCGCTGAGGAAGCTGGCTTGGGAAGAGCTGGTGCGCGGCCTGCCGGAGATCAGGCAGGTCGACCAGCTGTGCGAGGCGTGCCAGGCCGGCAAGCAGAGGCGGACATCGTTCCCAGCGCAGGCGAAGTACCGAGCGGAGCGGCGCCTGGAGCTGGTGCATGGTGACCTTTGCGGGCCGATCACGCCGGCGACTCCGAGCGGCAACAAGTACTTCTTGCTGCTCGTAGACGATCTTACTCGGTACATGTGGGTAGCCGCGATCCCCTCCAAGGATCGTGCAGCGGCTGCCATCAAGGACATCCAGGTGCGGGCGGAAGGTGAGTCCGGCGTCAAACTCAAGGCGCTCCGGATTGATCGCGGAGGCGAGTTCACAGCGGCCGAGTTCGCGGAGTACTGCGCGGCTGAGGGCGTGCATCGTCAGCACACGGCGCCGTACAGTCCGCAGCAGAACGGCGTTGTCGAGCGCCGGAATGGCACGGTGGTGGCAACGGCGAGGAGCATGCTCAAGGCAAAGGGCCTGCCCGGCTGGTTTTGGGGCGAGGCGGTGAGTACCGCCGTGTACGTGCTGAACAGGTGCCCGACGAAGAACGTGGACGGGATGACACCGTTCGAGGCGTGGCACGGGAAGAAGCCGGCGGTGCACCACCTCAAGACATTCGGCTGCATCGCCTACGTCCGGAACACGGCGCCGCTCCTAAAGAAGCTCGACGACCGCGGCCGCTAGATGATCTTCATCGGCTACGAGCGTGGCTCTAAGGCGTACCGCACCTACGACCCTGTCACAAAACGTGTCCACATAACGCGTGACGTGGTGTTCGACGAGCAAGCCCAGTGGGACTGGGGCATCGGCGGCGACGACAGCAAGCCGGACGGTGGCGATGACGTGTTCACGGTGGAGTACACCACCATCAACCAAGCATCGCCAGAGGCTGATGACACCATCGAGGCGCCTGAAGGAGGTGTGCCTGGGGAGCACTTGCCGCTTCCCGGCGTGGCTGGTGGCGAACCGGACGGCATCAACGACGACAACCTGGACGCCGACCACGATGACGACGCGCCTCTCCGTTTCCGCAGCGTCAAAGACATCATCGGGCCGGCCTCGCCACGTGGCTTCGCACCGCGCGTGCTGGTGATGGAGGAGCTGCATGCGGTGAGCGCCGATGAACCTGCCTCATTCGCCGAAGCAGAGCGCAGCCCCAGCTGGAGGAAGGCGATGATGGAGGAGATGGAGTCCATCGAGGAGAACGGCACGTGGTGCCTCGCCGACCTCCCACCCGGCCGCAAGGCGATCGGGGTGAAATGGGTGTTCAAGGTGAAAAGGGACGAGCACGGGTCGGTGTCCAAGCACAAGGCACGCCTCGTGGTGAAGGGCTACGCACAGCGGCACGGCATCGACTACGACGAGGTGTTCGCGCCGGTGGCTTGGCTGGACTCGGTGCGCCTTCTCATCGCCCTCGCGGCGCACGAGGGGTGGGAGGTGCACCACATGGACGTCAAATCGGCGTTCTTGAATGGCAACCTGCAGGAGGAGGTCTACGTTGAGCAGCCGGCCGGTTTCGTCATCACCGGCAAGGAGCACAAGGTGCTCAAGCTGCGGAAAGCGCTGTACGGCCTACATCAAGCGCCGCGCGCCTGGAATGCGAAGCTGGACGACACGCTGTTGTCGCTCGGTTTCAGGAGGAGCCCGTCAGAGCACGCTATCTACGTCAGGCGTAACGACGACACTCAGCTGGTGGTCGGGGTCTATGTCGACGACCTCGTGATCACCGGTTCGAACTGTCGCGACATCAAGACATTCAAGGAGGAGATGGCGGCCGTATTCAAGATGAGCGACCTCGGCCTGCTTCACTACTACCTCGGCATCGAAGTGAAGCAGGGCGTGAGGGGGATCTCACTGAGCCAAGGCGCTTACGCCGGCAAGATTCTAGAGAAGATTGGCATGGTGGGGTGCAATCCCTGCCAGGTGCCTATGGAGGCACGCTTGAAGCTGAGCAAGTTCAGCTCGGAGCCGCCGGTCGACGCAACGGCGTACAGAAGCATCGTTGGGAGCCTGAGGTACTTGGTGAACACTCGTCCTGATTTGGCTTTCGCTATTGGATATGTTAGCCGTTTCCTGGAAGATCCACGCGAGGACCACCTTGCCGCAGTGAAACACATTCTGCGTTATGTGGCGGGAACCCAGAATTGGGGACTTTGGTTTGGCAGGAAGGAGGAAAAGGAGGCTCGCTTGACGGGGTTCAGCGACAGCGATTTTGCTGGTGATGTCGATGCAAGGAAGAGCACGACCGGCGTGATGTTCTTCCTCAGCAGCAGCCCAATCACCTGGCAATCCATGAAACAGAAGGTGGTGGCACAGTTGAGTTGCGAGGCAGAGTATATAGCAGCTGCAAACGCTGCTTGTCAAGCACTGTGGCTAGCTCGAGTGCTGGCAGAAGTGCAGGGATCAGAGTAAGCACATCCAAATGAAGTATCATTTTGTCCAGGAGTCCGCTGAGGATGGCCTGATCAATGTGGAGTTCATCAGGAGCGAAGAACAACTAAGCGACATTCTGACGAAGCCGCTCGGTAAGACCAAGTTCCTTGAGCTACGTTCAAAGATCGGCCTCATTGATGTTTATAGCACGCACCACAAGGCTTAGGAGGAGATTGTTGAGAATAATCCTTGGGTGCTAAGTTTAGTATTTGCTTTGTTTGGTAGATAGCTTAATTAGGCATGTGATTATTTTTGGCTTGATTGAGAGGCCTTGATTTCTTTCCTTGTAATAGCTTATATAAACGGAGCAATAGAGTCCAGAAAGAGTGCCAATTCAGTAGCACCATAACAAGATCGTGTGCATTGTGTTCGCGTGAGTTTCTTGTGTGTGTTGGCCGTGATCTCGCCGGCAACGTGTGTGTGTTGTCTCTCCGGCGAGGTTCTAACAGTGCTTACTATGGCCATGAAAGACCGGATTCTACATGAGAGCAATCGCGGACTTGTTGTTGACGAATATTTTCACAATACTCGGCTTCATCCCGACCAGTTCGGCCATTAACGCCCTGAGAAAGAGCACCTGGCACGCTGCCTCAGTCGCCGCCATGAACTCGGCCTCGCAGGAAGAAAGAGCAATATCGCCATCGCATAGAGGGTGTCAATAGTGATTGGAGAGGAGACCCTAACTATCCTCATTATGCTGGCCCCTTCTTGAAGGTGCAACCCTTAGATGAGAAAGGTGATTTAGGGACCAACAAAGATGACGCCAACTTGGAAGTCCCCCTCTTGGTGATGTAGAATTTGCAATGGTGTGTCCCTAGTGGAGGGAAATCTATCTACAATGCTGAGCAAGTAAAGGAAGTCCCTCAAGTTGACCATCCCTGTGCCGTCTCCTTACCCTATCAATGTCTTGCTGAGTAATGCGTGCACAAATTTCAGGTCTCGAGAACGGAGGAACATGCCCTTTGAGTCATACACTGAATCGAGTTGATCCTACGCCAAGACTGGGCCTAAGGCTTATTAATAGGGCGGGAGATAACCGGATGCTCATACTCTCGTGTTTAGATATGGTCGGCATTTGTAGAGTCCCATTCGAACCGTGACCTAGGTGTAGTTGAGCCTATGGAGTGTGTAGTGAAGCTGAAACTTAATTGAGTCTACCCTATGCCATCTCCATAGTGCTCTCATTACCTCAAACATAGTGAAGATCTCCGAGTGTAATGTCCCCGTATATCAGGTTCGGGTTCTCCCAGTCAATCAATCGGTCCTCCCGAATGTCATTTAGACTCACCTCATCCAAGTTCTCCCAGTCAATCGACTAGTCCTCTAGATTCTCAAATGAGGGTATTGCTTCTAAAGAGCCGGTATGTTGAACTCAGGCTTCGTGGGGTATCCACGAAGCTACCCTTATATCACTTGTCTCTTTAACTCTGCTGTGAATGGTTGCGACAATCCCTACATGATATCATGCATAAAATTATTAAAATCATTACAAACTATGGATTCTTTTTTAGGAAGCACACCCATACAACATGACTGCATGGGGGTACACAAGCCCAACATGGATGTGCTAGGAGCACAAGTGCTTGCGCTAACCTTTTTATAAACTAGTAACTAAAAGAGCTACACGAGTGTGCTAAAAAAGATCATGTTAATGCAAATAAGTTATTTTTTTGGGAAGCACGACCATGCTTTAGTCAAAATACAACCGTTTAGATTGTAGGACTCGTCTTCTCATCGAAACAAAGCCTAGTTTGTCATTTTCTTACCCTACTATTGATGCATGAGAATTAAAGAAGTTGTCACATTGTACTGAAAAAAGTCTCTAGTGCTTTGTGTTGTTGCTGTTGATTACTGTACTAGAGTTTTTAATATGTTTTACATCCTTCTAGTGTCTTCTGTTGAGAATTTAAAATATGCATGTATGGTATATAAACTAGAGTATGAATGAATGAAGGTGTGTGAGTGTTTTCTCTGTTTTCTCTAAAAAGCCAAAGCTGAGTGTTGCTCTTGTGTTCATATAACTCCTCTCTACTATAAATTTGAGTGAGATAATTTAAGAACAGTGGTATCAGAGCTTGTTCACTGCATCTCTACAAGCAAAAGCTCTCTCAAGCTGCTGTCATGGCCTCCAACAGCCTCCCTCCTCTCCCAGTGTTTGATGGAACAGAGTATGACCACTGGAGCATCATGATGAAGACCCTCTTTCGCAGCCAAGATCTCTGGGATTTGGTTGAAAATGGAATCCCAGAGAATGAAGATGAAGAGAGATTGAAGGAGTGTAAGACAAGGGATGCAAGGGCCCTATATTTGATCCAGCAGTCCATGAACCGGTCCCTCTTCTCCAGGATTTCAGCTGCAAATACATCTCATGAAGCTTGGAAGATGCTAAAGAAGCAGTATCAAGGGACAAACAAGGTAATGGCTGTAAAACTTCAGAGCTTGCGTCAATCTTTTGAATGTCTTAAGATCAAAGGGAATGAAGGGGTGCAGGACTATGTCACAAGAGTTATAGATATCGTTAACCAAATGAGGGCTCTCGGAGATACCATCTCTGAGGCCATGGTAGTTGGAAAGGTGTTAAGGAGCATGGGGCCGAAGTATAATCATGTGGTCACTGCTATAGAAGAGTCTAAAGATATAACTGAACTCACTCTAGATGAACTCACTGGTTCCCTCCAAGCACATGAGGCAAGACTCTTAAGTCAGGCAGAGGAGAGCGACGAGAAACTATTACATGTGCGAAGTGAATCTGCAACACAGAAGGAGAAAAATTTTGGACATGTACGAGGTCGAGGGAGAGGCTTCTATAGAGGTGCAGGACGAGGAAGGAGCAACGGAAGAGGAGCTGAACAAAAACCTCAAACAAATGATCAGAGATCTCACAAGAGCAATGTGCAGTGTCACTTGTGTAAACGATTTGGTCACATAAAGGCAAATTGTTGGTTCAGAGAAAGACAAGCAAGCAAAGGGAATACCTTGGTGATAGAAGGGAATGACAAGGAAACAACAAGCTTATTCCTGGCTCAAGAAAAAGAATCCAGTTCAGACACTACACTGATGGCATACGACAAAAGCAATTCAACCAATAACTCAAGTAGCTTGGTGTGGATCGTAGACAGTGGGTGTTCGCATCATATGACGGGCTGCAGAGAAGTGTTTCAGTCACTTGACGAGTCGCAAAAGAGTAGTGTCAAGTTAGGCGACAACAAGGAGATGTTGGTGAAGGGATATGGAACTGTCACCATTAGAGATGTTGATGGTCGGGTGAAGCTCCTTCACGACGTTCAATATGTGCCGGGGTTGGCGCATAATCTCCTGAGCGTGGGGCAACTGCTGTCGCGAGGGTTCGATGTGGTGTTTGAAAAGGATGCTTGCAGTATAGTTGATCGGAGCTCCGGTAAGCTACTGACCAAAGTAAACAAAACCACCAATAATATGTTTCCTCTGAACCTAGCTGATGTACAATATTTCAACGTGGCCGAAGATAAGTTGACTGAAGCTATGAGGTGGCACGAGAGGTATGGCCATTTAAATCAACAGAGTTTGAAAGTCCTGAAGTCTAAAAATATGGTGATTGGTCTTCCTGACTTCAAGGAGTTTACAACATGTGATAATTGTGTTTATGGGAAACACTCAAGAGGTTCTTTCTCCCACTCTGAAGAAAGAACGCCAAGAACCAATGAGCTTCTACAACGAGTCCACATGGATATCTGCGGGCCAATGCATGAGGAGTCAAAAGGAGGAAATAGGTATTTCTTGTTATTTGTGGATGACTTTTCTCGCATGACATGGATCTATTTTCTCAGGTCAAAGCATGAAGCACTAGAAAAGCTGGTGATCTTTCAGGCATTAGTGGAGCGTGAGACCGGAAAGAAGATAAAGACACTCAGATCCGATAGGGGAGGAGAATTCCTCTCTCATGAGTTTAATGAATTCTGCAACAAAGCTGGAATTCAGCGTGAGTTAACAACGCCATTTACACCTCAATTGAATGGCATTGTTGAAAGAAAGAACCGCGTCGTGTTGGAGAGAACCCGCTGCCTATTGAAGAGTAGCAGACTACCGGCATCTTTCTGGGCTGAGGCTGCAGCAACGGCCGTGTATCTAATTAACATCTCTCCAACGGAGGTACTGGAGAATAAAACGCCATATGAAGTCTGGACTGGTGTGAAACCTAAAGTGGGGCATCTAAGAGTATTTGGTTGCATTGCACTGGTGCATGTACCTCATCAGAAGAGACGCAAACTTGAAGACAAATCTGAGTTGTGTATTTTTGTAGGCTATTGCATGAAGACAAAATGTTATAAACTTTATAATCCTATCTCCAACAAGGCCTCAGTGAGTAGAGATGTCATTTTCAGAGAAGAGGCAAGGTGGGATTGGAGCAGAGAAAAGGACAGGCCAGTAGTCAACATATGGGAAAGCATCCGGGGCGTAAGATGAAAACTCACAAGGTGCTGCAGAGCAACAAGTTAATCCAATTCATGATACTAGTGAAACAGTAAGTGATGTCTCTCCTGATCAAGAGGTTACAACTGATGAAGAATCCCCACCTAGAAGAGTTAGGGAACTGAGTGAGATATATAATAATTGTTCCTTTGCTCTTCATGTTGCTGACCCTTTAACTTATGAAGAAGCAGCAAGGAGTGAGGAGTGGAGAACGGCAATGGAAGAAGAGATAGGTGCCATACAACGGAATAACACTTGGGAGCTGGTTGAAAAGCCTGAAGGAAAGAAGGTAATTGGTTTGAAATGGATTTTCAAGACCAATTACAAAACAAATGGAGAAGTGCAAAAATACAAAGCCAGAGTAGTGGCTAAAGGCTATTCACAGCAACTGGGGATAGACGTGGATGATGTATTCGCTCCGGTTGCGCGCATGGAGACAGTGAGATGCTTGTTTGCATTAGCTGCTCAAAAGGGCTGGCCTTTATTCCATTTGGATATAAAATCTGCTTTTCTCAATGGAGACATAAGTGAGGAGGTTTATGTGGAGCAGCCGAAGGGGTTTGAGAAGCAAGGCAGTGAACATATGGTATACAAGTTAAGGAAGGCTCTTTATGGCTTGAAACAAGCACCCAAGTCCTGTTATAGTAAAATCGACTCGTATTTCATCATGAAAGGTTTTCAGAGGAGTGAAACAGAGCATACTTTATACAAACGTTCTCTTAAGAATGGAGAGATATTGGTGGTGTGTATATATGTTGATGATATACTTTGCATGGGCTCTTTTGTCAACTTGGTTACAGAGTTCAAGTTAGAGATGCAAAAAGTTTTTGATATGACGGATCTGGGGCTCTTGAGTTACTTCCTTGGTTTAGAAGTTATACAAGATGAAAATGGAGTTTTTGTTCATCAGAGAAAGTATGTGGAAGATCTGTTAAAGATGTGTAATATGGAGAAATGCAAAGAAGCTTTAACTCCAATGAATTCAAGTGAGAAGTTCAGGGCTGACGATGGATCAGGTGCAACTGACGCACAGAAATATCGGAGCTTAGTTGGAAAATTGATTTACTTAACACATAGCCGGCCAGATATTGCATACTCTGTGGGCATTCTATCAAGATACATGCACAATCCTTCTAAATCACATGCAGGAGCAGCTAAGAGAATACTCAGGTATCTCTCTGGAACATTAGATTTTGGTCTATGGTATACTAAAACAACGGATTGCATGTTGGAAGGATTCTCGGACAGTGACTGGGCCGGAAGCTTAGATGACAGGCGAAGCATATCAGGTGCAGTCTTTGGCCTGGGGACAGCTGCAGTATCATGGACATCTAAAAGACAAGAAGTAATAGCTCTCTCAACAACTGAAGCTGAATATATATCAGCCTCAACTGCAGCTTGTAAAGTTCTATGGCTACGAAAATTACTAGATGATTGTGGTGTTGAATGCAAAGGAGCAACCACCATTTGGTGTGACAACAAGTCAACTATTGATATCTCCAAAAATCCCATGCATCATGGACGAACCAAACATATTGACATAAAGTTCCACTTTATCCGGAAATTGGTTAGTGATGGAATTATTGTAATGAGACACTGCCGTTCGGAAGAGCAAGTGGCTGACATATTCACTAAGGCTCTAAATGTTCAGCAACATACTTATTTGAGAGAAAGACTGGGTGTTTGTAGTCTTCAGTCAAGAGGGGGATATGTTGGGTTATTGACTGAGGAAAAGATGGATGAGGGGCAGGCGGCTAAGCTGACAGAAAATCTGTGAAGAAGATCCATATCTACAGCCACGTACACAGGAGCATGATGCATGAGAATTAAAGAAGTTGTCACATTGTACTGAAAAAAGTCTCTAGTGCTTTGTGTTGTTGCTGTTGATTACTGTACTAGAGTTTTTAATATGTTTTACATCCTTCTAGTGTCTTCTGTTGAGAATTTAAAATATGCATGTATGGTATATAAACTAGAATATGAATGAATGAAGGTGTGTGAGTGTTTTCTCTGTTTTCTCTAAAAAGCCAAAGCTGAGTGTTGCTCTTGTGTTCATATAACTCCTCTCTACTATAAATTTGAGTGAGATAATTTAAGAACAACTATGTCATTGGAAGCTCCTAAACTTGTTCTAATCATGCAAACATGCTTTAGTTTATGATCTAAGCTACAAATATGAACTTTTGTCAAAGAAATAATGAAGAAAACATACCTTGAGCTCAAGCATGAATGAGGCGAAAATACGAGGATGTTGAGTGAAAATTAAGAAAATCCGATAAGAAATAGCTCAAAATGATAAAAAAACTAAAAACATTAGAGGTGGAGAGAAGTCGGAGTCAAAAGGACGCATGAAAAGGGACACCGATGATGGCCGGGCCTTGAAAAGGAACCATAGGGTTCTGAATCGTTGCTCAAGCATGGCCTAAGCACTGCCATGCTTGTGGTTGTGCTCTTCCTAGTTGAGAAGAAAGAGCACGGGCATGCTTCTTCTGCCCATGTTAGACCCTGTGTAGATTACAGGTTTTCACTTGTTTGCACTGAAAAACTCCACATGCCCTTGCTCTTAGCCTCTTGGCCGTGTATTTGAGAAGCACGACCTTGAGAGTAGGTGTGCTCAAGCCTATGGTCTCAAAGGTTGGGATTTTCCTATATCCTGTGGTTTGCAAGAGCGTGAACACGGCGGTGCTTCAATCATGCAAAGTCTAGAGAATTCTTTAGGCCTCTTTTTTACCCTGGTTACATCAATTCAAGGGCTATTCTTGCTCCTATTATTAAAATGTGATCCTTAAGTATAAAAGCTCAACTGAGGATAGAGAAACCCTCATGAAAACATTACTACCACTAGCAAACATGAAGGCTCAAGAAATATGAAATACACCCACAAAATGAAAAATACGGAAACAGAAACAAAAGGCTTTGGTTGCCTCTCAAACACTTGTTTAACATCACTAGGTTGACATACCTGCATGCATTGAGGAGGCTCATTTAGCAAAAGACTTTCTCCTCCCATGTCATAAGACAAATTTCCAATTATGTACTCTTTCAATTGATGCTCATTAACCTTGAACGTCCCCTTGGTTGGATTTGTGACCTCTACAACCCCATATTTCTTTAGGGTCTATTCTAATTTGGTGTTCCATAAATGTGTTCCTCCATTACTGATAATGGCGCATGGAGCTCTACAAAAGAGAATAACTTTTTTTTAGGAACTTCACCATTACTCAGGCATTATTCTTTGGAAAAGCTTCAGCTTCCACCCAGTTTGAAACACAGCCCACTGCCACTAAAATATTTTTGTTACCATTTAATATTAGGCAAATCTCTATGAAATCAAATCCCCACATAGCAATCACCTCACATTGTTGAATAGAGTTTGACAACATCTTATGACACCAAGATAGGTTTTCTCCTCTTTGACAATTATCGTGCGATTCAATAAAACTCCAAGCATCTTGAAACATTGATGCCAAAAAGAACCTTGAAGCTAAAACGTTTTTAACAGTCTTATTAGCTCTGAAATGACCACCTACCCCTCTTGAGTGTAATGTAGCAACATCTCCCAACCTTCAGAATGTGGCACACATTGCTGTACTACTTGATCTACGCAAATCTTGTAAAGAAATGGTTCCTCCCATATGTAATGCTTGATACTTGAGAAAACTTCTTCCTTTGATGGTGTGCAAGCCCTTTGGGAGTTATGCGTCTAGCTAAATCAAATTTGCAAACCATCGTATATCCTTATCAAGTTCAAAATGCATGATACACCCATTGTGTATGCACCACGAGTGCACAGGCTGTAAAAAATAGTAAAGTGTAGCCTAGGGTAGGATAGTCAAAACCATAAGGACCTACTTTCCTAGTACTATTTGTGTGTATAGTATCTAGCCAATGAATTGGGATAATGTTGTGCTAAAACTAGCCAATAATAATAAAAATTAACAGGAACTCAAATAGCGTGATGAAAATCAGTAAGGGAATAGAGTGTTGCCCAGACTCTATCCCCTCAAGATAAGTACGCAAGGATTTCCTATACTGGCTAAAACTCAAGTGCTCATGCACTGTGGAGATTCCTAATTTAGTTGATCTCTTTGGTCCAAGTAATCAATCCTAATCCCATATAGCAATACCAATTGCTCTACAATTGCGTTCAACTCTGTGAATCCCACTATGAGGTCTAACTCTAACCCGGACAATTTGACACTATACACCCAATTTCTAGGTGCACCCTTAACTCCCACCTTCTATGTATAACCTAACATGATTGATTTCTCAATCCTAATGATGTCAATGAGATTTGTAATTGAAGCATTCACAATAATCAATTAATACATGAAGCGACATAAAAGATTCACCAGAAACTTGAAGCCAACATAATAAAATAGGAAAATCAAATATACAATGTATTGTTATCCATGGTCGGAGGCCTCAAATGACAGTTTAGCCTCTTATATTGGGAAAAATCAAGATACAATCATTAACAAGTTCATGGATGAAAACATAATAAAAACCCTCTTAATCTCACTTTGTAGATGAAAATGGATGCTCCCAAGTTGGGAAGACAATGTCTGCAACGTAAACTCCGGCGGTCATTGGACCGTAGTCAAGTACTCTATAAGTTTCTTGCTTGCCCGTGCTGTCTAAACCCTACCCGTCTATATATTATTCTCCAAAAATGTCTCCAACAAAACTAAACTTTCGGGCTTTAGTTCCAGGTTAAAAGGCATTGTGCACAGCTGTGTTAAATGGTGCCACACCCATGCAAATCTCTAGTTGTGCTCGAGACTTGAATTGTCATCGAAAATCAATCTCAAGTAATTTGGACAGCCTCGAGCACGCTCGTGTTTAATTAAGCATAATTGTACTTAGAGCAAAGAGGCTGTACGGACGCCCTGTGCTTATAATTTTGCTTTCCTATAATCTACAATGGCTCATCATGCTTTTGCCCAAGCCATGCATCTCTTTAAAGTACTGCTTTTTATCGATTGCACTCTGATTTAGTGTATTCTCATTCTTTTGCCCTGAAACATGTTGGGCTGCTTATTGAAGTGCAAAATACTTAAAGTAGCACTAAAATAATGCAATTATTGCAAAAAGACAGGCCAAGTACATATAAATATCCTCTAAAAACGGTTTATGTTATGTACTTATCAAATACTCCCATACTTGAAATAAATAATACAAAAAGAAACCAAAGTGGCCATGCTTAAAGAGCGATATTGAAGTTGATGGCCATCCTCGGGACTGAAATCTTTCCGAAAATAAATTTTCTAGTAATTTGTATGGCCTCTAGCACTCCCTTGCTTGATGAAGCAAGAATATGCCCTCAACAAGGAGATCGTGTAGAGGCTGTGCTCTGGGTAGGTAGATTCTACAGTGGCTGTGTGCAGAAAAATCATGTGGACCCTATGTTTAGTAAGAGTGGTAATGCGTTATTACTCTTAGCACCAGTTTGGTTCTTAGAATCTTATATTACTGTCAAAAATAAAATTATCACAAATATATTTCCAAAGTTATGTTGATGGGAATATGTTCAATTTTGGTTTGGTTGACAAGATAGTAATGTGGTTAATTGGGAATCTTTTATTATCAATTATCCTTTTACTAAAATACCCTTATCTAATAAGTGCCAAATATATAAAAATTCATAATTATCATGACCCGAACCCGACTCATCTGACTTGATTTGTCGACAAACGGCCATATACCCACACAAGACCTCAATACCTGTCTCTCAACTATAAAATATAACAACATACTAATTTCAAACAAAACTAAAGAATTCAAGGAATTAATAATCACATTTATAACCATGGTCCAAGGTAAACTAAAAGTGCAAGATTCAAAGTCTTAGACCAATAAAAAATTCATAGCTCCTAACGGAAGAATTATTCTCATGCTAACCACCTTGTGTTCACTCAACGGTCCCCGCTAAGCTAGTCACGACACGCCTACTCCTAATCTGAAAAAGATAGAGCAACTATTTATGAGCTTAGTAGCCTAGTAAGGAACCACTAAAAACAATAATATAGGGATAATAAAAATTCAATAAATTAAAAAACGTACTTAAAAGTAACGCTATACGATAAATATCAAAAATAAAACCCAGACATCAAAACATTTCAGGCAAATATAATTTTCAAATGAACAAGTATATATATCCCCAAAATAACTAATGCCAAAAACAAAACAACAGAATTCATATATTTAAAGTCGATGACCCAAGTCAGATTGTCAGAGTTCATTTATTTACCCTTGGTGACCCGAGCAGGTTATCAGATGCCGTTATTCTCCACCGACGGAACGGTGTGAAACTATAGTTTCTTATCAGAATCAAAAGTTCATGTTGACATGGTCAGTGTTTAACCCCCAATGACAGGGTTATTGCAAAGTTACATTGGGGACTACATGTTACTATATCAAAATATATCGGGTCCAAAATCATTGTCAACACAAAAAGCAGAGAAATTCGGTGATCCTATTTTTGTAATGAATGTAACTCAAATTATTTCGAAATATAATAATGCGAATATATGACAATAAAGTTTAAAATACATGAACTCACTAGCCGAATACACAATTAATTAAAATATTAGAATCAATTAAATAAACAAACTAATAAAGAAATAAATAACTTATAAGTTGTGAAAATAATTATAGGTACAGTATCTTAAAACCCAAAACAATTAAATATAATATCATGAAATTTTATTTACAATAAAACCCAAAATATTTAAATAATTATGGAAATTATTTTCGGAAATTAGAAATTTTGTATATACAAATATACAGGTTTATACGTGGTTGACTTACCTAAAAATTATCCTCAAGCTATAGAATCCCCTCGAACACTCAAAATCAGGATTCAAGCAAGGACCCTATAACATGAATATAAAATCTTGACTTAGATTCCAAAGCTTAAATATAAATATTAACCACTGGTTAACTCTAATCAAAGCTCTAAATACTAACTATGCAAGCAAACATCGGGATGCACGATGAATTAATTACACATATCAAATACCGTATGCTTATTTCGTCAAGTCAAGGTAAGTTCTACTATCAGTCTTTCAAATTACATAATGACCAAAATATTCAGATGATGTTCAGTTGCCACCAAGCATTTCATGATGTTCAAGTTATAGAATTGTATGTGGAGCTTGGTGTTGTGACTTCCACTGGTGGTTTTTCTCAACACCAAATTAATGAATATGATAACATTCCACCAGAAAGGCTTTCAACCTAATGGAGGGCATGGGATAATTTTCAGCACAATTTCAATTTCAATTTCAATTTCAATTCACTGCTTCATAACAACCACCAAGCACATCAACGCACCATAGAACCGAGAACATTGCCAGTCATGAAAATGAATTTGGGTGAATATGGGAGTTCAAGCGGAGATGACCAAGATGAGGATAACTATACAAAAATTAGCGAAGCAAGCTTAGAAGATTATAATGCTGAAGATGCTAGCAGACAAAGACAAATCGTAGAAATGACGATGTCACCATATGAGCCTCCAGCACATATGAAGGCACTTGATTTAGAAGCAATGTCTGCACCAGAATTTCCTGAATACCCTTCACTGTACGTCAGCATATTAAGAGGGGCAATGACAGATAGAGAATTACATGTAGGTATGCAGTTTCAAAACAAAGATAATATTGTAACAATAATTAAGAATTATTGTTTGTAGAAGCCCGTGGAATATAAAGTAATCGAGTCGGATCCAACTCGGTATTTCGGAAGATGCAAGTCATATGGCGATGGATGCAGTTGGAGAGTCCGAGCATCCTATAGGAAGAGGAAGCAGATTTGGGATATTACAAAATATAATGGCCCACACACTTGTACAACAGCAATGGTCTCGCAAGATCATTCAAAGCTAGATTCAAACATGATTTCCCGCTGTATACAGGTACTGGTCCAGGAGAAGCCTTCTATCAATGTCTCTGTTTTGATAGCGGAGATCAGGAACCGATATGACTACACACCAACATATAGAACGTGTGGATTGCAAAACAGAAAGTGATTGAATTTGCATTCAGTAAATGAGTCATATAATGAGTTACCAAAATGGCTAGCAGCATTACAGCAATTTGTCCCCTGAACAATAATCGATCTCCAGACTCAACAAGCATATGATTGAAATTACCCGGTACGTGATACTAATGTTTTCCATAGGCTCTTTTGGAGTTTCCCTTCATGTGTGGAGGCTTTCAAATATTGTAAACCGGAAGTGCAGATAGATGGTACACATCTTTATGGAAAATATAGAGGGACTTTGTTGATGGCCATTGCACAAGATGGCAATAAAAATATTCTTCCAATTCCATTCGCCATTGTAGAAGGAGAGACGTTAGATGAATGGTGTTTCTTCTTAGAGCATGTATGAGCAGACGTGACACCACAGGAAGGCATATGTTTTATTTCTGACCGTCACCAATCTATTAAAGGAGCATTTAGAGCAATTGGCCATCAGATGAATCCTTCTCACGCCTATCATTTTTATTGTATAAGGCATATATCTGCGAACTTCATGCGTCATTTCTAAAGAAATGCAACGAATAGTTGTCAACATTGGTAAGCCATAAATCTAAATTTTGATAATTTCAATCCCTCATTATTATTGTTATTTCTTTTTAAGATTTTGTTTTGCTATTAATGTTGGTTACTCGAAAACATCTCATGATTTTAACTATTGGTATGGCGTACTTCGAAACCTTGACATAATGGACCTTGACATAATGGCAACAAGGTGGTTAGATAACATACAGTGGGAGAAGTGGGTTCAATCATTTGACAATGAAGGTCGACGATATATCCATATGACCACCAATCTAGCTGAATGTATTAACTCAGTGTTAAAAGGGACAAGGAATCTCCCTATAACAGCTTTAGTTAAGTCAACTTACTTTCGACTTGTTGAGTTATTTGTAAAGAAAGATATACATGCACAAGCTCAAATTGCATTAGGTTAAATATTTTCGGAAGCGCTAATAAAGACAATTCAAGAAAATCAACAAACAACATGTAGCATTTATGTTCGTTAGTTTGATCGTGAAGAAAATTCTTTTATGGTAGATGAAATGGCACCACCTCAATGCGGTGAAATAGCTGGCAGTTACTATATTGATTTGAGAAGAAGATGGTGTGATTGCAGTGAGTTTCAAACGTTTCATTTTCCTTGTTGCCATGTTCTTGCAGCATGCGCATACATTCATATACATTGGCAGGCATATGTAGATAATGTTTATAGGCTTGAGACAATTTTCAATGTATACCATAAAGAGCTTCGGCCAATGTCAAATGAGAGATACTGGAACCGCTATAATGGTCCACATCTATGTCTTGATCTTACAATGCGAAAATCACCTTCAGGAGGTCCAAAATCCACTAGAATTCGCAATGAGATGGACATAAGGGAAGACGGTCAACCAAAGCGTTGTGGTCTATGTTGCAACAAAGGTCATAGTTGTCGAAATTGTCAAAATACTGCTGGTCCAAGTCGTATGCCATAATGTAATCTAAATATTGTACTTGTTGAATTATTTTATAATATATGTAATTATTTTAGTTCAATTAAAATATCATGTGAGTTTGGTTTAGTTATGGGAGTAATTTTTACATGTTAAAACTTTTAATGTTTAATATTTTGTTATTATAAAAAAATATTAAAATTATTTATTTAAATTATTGACAATCGGTTATGGTTAGAATTAATGAAAGTAAAAATAGCAGAGTAGAAGTATAAAAAAACAAATTATAAAAAAATTAATTGGAATGATAAGGTGTTAAATGTAAATTTTCTTTTAATTTAAAAAACCCTTCGGACCCACAGTTTTTAAAAGAAATAAAATTTTAATTTTAAAAATTAATGGGACCCTGATTTATTAAAAAATAAAAGTTAAATATTAAAAAAGTGGTGGGACACTTAACATTTAAAAGAAATTATTAAAAAAATAAAAATACGCATTTCGGTAAATAATAACCGAAATACAAATTTTAGTAATTAATTAAAAAAATAATATTTCAATCAGAAAGCCTCCGTGTGATATTTAACTTCCATTATTTATTTTAATGTCACCAACTACCGTTAATTTTCTTTTTAATACCCTAAATAGTCCCTCTACTTTTCTCTCTCTTCTTTTTTGGTCCCTCTAGTCTAATTTAACCCTAATCGTCCCTGTATTTTTTATTTCAGGCCAATTAGACCCAAGCCAGAAACATCGTCAGTTCTCCTGTTTGATATGGCTGACGTGGCCTCCGTCTGGATTTTTTAATATTAAGAAAATAGAAAGCGAAGGTGGCGGTAGTGAAGGGGAGGGTGGTGGTTATAGGGGGTGGGATCTGGAGATGCTGAAGCCGGTGGGGGAGGTGGGGGTGGTGGATCCGGTGACCGGGGTATGGAGACCGGGGAAGCTGATAAAGGAGGCGAGATCTTTATTTGGATGTGGAGTGGGGGGAGTAGGGTTTACGTCGTTGGAGGATATGATTCGTAGAAGAACGCGTTAAAAACAGCGAAGGCGTATGATGTGAAGGACGATGAGTGGGTGGAGTTGCCGGAGATGGCGGAGGAGAGAGATGAGTGTCAAGGGGTCGGCGTAGGGGGGTTATGGGCGGTGAGTGGGTACGGACGGAGGGGTAGGGGAGGTTCGATCCGGGGGTGGAGTGCTACGATCCGGCAATGAAAAGGTGGACCAAGATTGAAGGAGTATGCGAGGAGATCGGCGGTGAAGATGGGCCTAGAGGTGGGCTATACGGGGCGGCGGGGGAGAGGGTGAGGTATGTGGATGGGAGAGGGGTGAGGGGTATGAGCAAGAGTGGAGAGAGGTGGGGAAGAGCCGGATGTGATGAGGATGGTGGCGTTGGTAGTGGAGATTGGGGAAGAGTCTCGTTTGGTTTGTCGGATCCGGATGTGATGGCCAGATCCGAATCCAAGTACTCAAATAGGGCCACGCTGGACTGCATTTTTTCATTTTTTACTAATATAAAATCCAGACGGAGGCCACGTTAGCCATATCAAACGGGAGAACTGACGGTTTCTGGCTTGGGTCTAATTGGCCCAAAATAAAAATAGAGGGACTGTTAGGGTCGAATTCGAGTAGATGGGCCAAAAAGGTAGAAAGAGAAAAGTAGAGGGACTATTCAGGGTATTTAACTTTATTTTATAAGTAGCTGTTGCATGAAACGAACATGATCACATTTGTTTCAATTCTTTATTATAATCACATGCATATATTCATAACAGACAAAAACAACTACTCTACAATTTCTAAGTAAAGAAATATGTGTGTGATTGAAATGCTCATTACTTTATTTATCATAATATAAAAATATAAAATTGATTTCATGGAATATCATTGGAGATTTGTTTCATGACAACTCATTAAGGTGACCAATTTAAATAATTTAATGTGCATGTGACTTTACTTTTATTTGTTGTTGAGTTATTATATTCATGTTGGCATATTCTCTAAATTCATAAATTTAAATTAAAACAACCGGGAACATTTGATTCAACCTAGCTGTCATTTAATTATATGCTTTTCTAGTAAAAAAAAATACAAACATTGATTTTGTATAGAATAATTTAACATACATTATCTGTGTCAAGTGTGTGAAGTATGCCTTGTATTTTACACATGTTGAAAATATTACCATGCCTAAACCCTTTGTTAACCCTTCATTTTTGACAATTTTTTTCTCTAGCTCTATGAAGCCTTGATTTTTGACATCCATGTATGAATACTTGGACTTTTGGTTCATTTATTTGTCTATAAATACATGGCTTTTGCGATTGTAAGAAAATTAAAAGAAATCACCTAGAGTGTTTTTTTGATGATTGTGCATTAGGGTTTTAGTTGAGAGGCATTGACTGTATTCTCCACTTGTTTCATTCTAGTAGAAAATTTCTTTAGATGGACGTAGGCATCATTGCATCAAGCATTAGAAAGCTGAACCATGCAAATTTTGGTATTTTTTATTTTTCTTAAAAATCTTGTGTTGCTACGGTATCGAGCATGACAATATGTGATTTTAATATTTAATTATATTAATCTAATTGTTTAAATTTTAGCGAAAATGCTATATTTTAATTTTTTTTAACTTTCCCTCTGAATTGGGAGCGTTTGTGTATGTATATAGTATTAAAGCCAACTTATTATTATTTATTATTTATAAATGCATTTATTTTTGCAAGATGCAGAGATGCTAGTCAACTATTGATTTTGAAGTTGAAAAAAAAATTAACTCTCTGTGGTTGACATTGGTATGCAAACGTCACCAAGCTTGGAATATTTACTTCAGTTGTCACGCCTCGAACCCGGCTCACCGGACTCGATGCATCGATAAACGGCCGTATGCCCACAAGGCCGAGACCAAGCGGGCACACAAGGCCTCAATACCAGTCTCTCAAATATAAATCAAAACAACACTAAATTCCAAACAAAACTGAATAAATAGAGAAACAAAAAATAATCACTTTACAATCCAAATTCAAAGAATACTAAAGGTCTTGACATATAACAGATTTATTAAATAGAAACTAATCTCCTGCTAGGCACCTGGTGCTCACTCAATAGTCCCTGCTAAGCTAGCCACCACACACCTACTCTTGATCTGAAAAGGAATAGAACAACAATCTATGAGCTAAATAGCCCAGTAAACAACAACTAAAAGCCAATAGTAATATAAGGATCACCAAAAACTCGATAGTTTCGAAATCGTACTTAAAGTAACGTTATATAATAAATATCAACAAAATGAAACCCATACATCAAAACATTTCAGGCAAACAAAGTTTTCAATGAACAGGCATATATGTCCCCCAAATAACTAATGCCAAAAAACAAAACACATAATTCATTTATTTACCCTCGGCGACCCGAGCCAGATTATCAGAGTTCATTTATTTACCCTCGGTGACAAAAGCCAGATTATCAGAGGCCGTTATTCTCCACCGACGGAACGGTGCGAAACTATAGTTTCTTATCAGAATCAGAAATACATGTCGACATGGTCAGTGTTTAACCCCCCAATGACAGGGTTGTTGCAAAGTTAGTTGGGGACTATAATTTGCTATGTCAAAATATGTTGGTTCTAAAATCATTATCAACAATAATTATTCAACAATTGAATAAATACATAACTGAATAAAATATTCAATTCAACTGAATAATAAATAAATAAGTGCATAAATAATCAATAAGTTTGAAAATAATAATATGCATAACATATTAACCCAAAACAATTAAATATAATATCATGAAAATTTATTCCACAATAAAACCCAAAATAATTAAATAATTATGTAAATAATTTCAGAAATAAAAAATTTATATAAATACAAATATAAGGTATATACGTGGTTTACTTACCTGGAAAATATCCCCAAACTATAGGACCCACTCGAAAGTAAAAATTTCAGAATTAGGGGAAAGACCCTATAACATGAACACCATACTTGACTTAGATTTTAAACCTTAAATACAAATATTAACCATGATTCAAGATCCTAAACAGTAACTGTGCAAGCAACATCAGATGCACCGTGAATTAAATAATTAATTAACATATATATATATATATATATATATATATATATATATATATATATATATATATGAAAATTTGAAAATTTCTAGTGTCCCATATCAAGCTATGACATGTTGTCATTCTTATAGACCGCTTGACTAATCAAGTGCCATTGATTTGCTAAGCAAGACCACAACATTAACAAAAGTGAGAGTGAAATAAGTTCACATGGATACCAACACTTTAATTAACTGCTAGTATTTTATCACATAGGCATCAGGATAACTTTGAAATAAATTAACCACTGACTTCATCAACCAAGAAAGCCTTGGAGAAGCACCCAATAGCTATAAACCAACTACTTAAACTATCTCACTGCTCATGTACGCTACCATAATATAGTTAGTTAATATGGCAGGCATATAGATCATCTGTGCAGCATCTAGAAAAAACATCCTATTAGCTTAAAAGGTAAGAATGCTATGCTCATAATGTGACAATAAATCTAAAATCCATAGTATGAATGTTAAGTACTAGCAAAACCTTATGTTTTCACTGACCTTCCAATTTAAATCTTATCAGTACAGCTAGACCTACAAATAATGGATTACAGCTGTAAGGTAACATTAACCAATTTTCCACAAGTCTTGTCACTTCGCATGGGGAAAGTCACATTCAGAGAACATCAAATTTTCAATGTTTAAATGCCAACATACGACGGATAAACACGACAGTTATGTTCTCACAAATAAACCAGTGGACAAAAAGGCATCCGGGCAATCATACAATAATAGAGTGGGTGTTTCATCTAATAGCCAACCCCTCTAATCAAACAACAGACAGTCAAAAACCTAGATCTGATAAATAAGATGCTTACCTCAAAGAAGATACGGACCAATTTTTTTTTTTTTGATGTGAGATCCATTCCTCTTCGTCACCACAACTTCACGAAAAACCAAGAGAAGACACAAACTAGGTCTCGATAAAACCTCGCCGATAGCTTTTAAATTTTTTTTTTTCTTCCGAATTTCACTGTTAGAAGGGATAGGGCTAGGAGAGTTTAAAATTTAAAAGTAAAACAGATTTTTAAAATAAAAATCGATTGGGTTTTTTTTTTAAATGGCGGTTTTACATCAGTGAAAGATGATCTGGTCTTGGATCAAGACAAAACTATTAAATTAATGCATTATATAACATGATGTCTCCGTCATGCATGTACATATCTTGAAAATGATTATCATTAATTTTATGGAAATAAAATAATACATCAATAAATTAGTCACTGTGGTAACTTGGGGAAAAAACGTATTCCACAATGTAATTACTTATATTGTAAGTTTTAAATATAATACAGGGTGTCATCTAAATAAAGCATGCACATAAAATCTAGTGGTTTGCACGTTCGGTTTAATGAATAGGAATAAGATTGTAAGGGGAATCAAAATTATATTAGGTTTGAAAAGTAATTCACTAAGAATTGAAAAAGTAGACGTGTAATTTATTAGCAATAGAAAATATAATAAAAAAAATATATGATAAAATTACTTATCATTGTATAAATGAACATATTTTCATATTATGTTTCTATACTTAATTGGCATGCATCCGATCATTTATATTGAAAATGGTACTTAGGTGAAAGAGCATAATAAACTTAAAGGAGTTATATAAAAGAATTTTAGAGCAAGTTGATAAAAAAATAACTCTCTCGGCACTAACTTTTTAAGCCAACCAGGAGACCTTACAACACTCGTAGAGCCCCAGTTACGACCGTAAAACTCAGATAAAATAGCTTGATGGTATATTTATACCCATAAAATAGGGCATAAAAACTCGACATAAAGACTTCAATCTATAGCAGGTTCAGACAACATTTAAACAAAGCTTTGATGAGTCACTACTAAGGTGTCATAAGCCTAACTCTTCAGCCCATTAACTAAGCATTTGACTCGAACTTAAACCAATCCATCAGATGAAGCAATCTGAACCATCCATTCTAATCTTCAGATTCTCTTCAGCTTTCCCTCTTGTTTTCACGACTTCTTCTGCCGCCAGCCTTAATCTGATTACTTCTTTGATCATCTCCTAACACCATAAGCATAAGAAAATAGTGCATGAAATGCACACCGTTATTTTCTCGACTCTCCCAGTTTTATATATCATTTGATGTGATAAATAACTTGATGCAAGATACTTCTTGGAAAAACTTCCTGACAGAATCACTATATGATTCCTGCCAAGTTTGTTGTTTTCGTTATAATAATGTTATGCACTTGCCCTGGATGTTATGTCTTTTGGTCCTTGATAGAGCAATGTGGAAGGGAAGGATTCATGGAGCTAGCCGACCACAAATAGTTAGGACTAATGGCTTTTTAATTAGCTTTTGTTTGTTGATTTGCATTCCTTATAGGTTCCATGTATCCTGGTCAAGTCTGTGAAAGTTTAATATAAATCTGTTCTCAAGTCTCTGATGTACTTTCTTTCTGATGTTTGTTTATTTACCTCAGTTACTTTCCGGTGTTTACTCTAATTAGCAATGGCAATTGGTTGGCGGTATCCAGCTTGAACTCTTAATTATCTTCAGTGGCAAGCATTCTTGTTATCACCTGCTATTGTTTTGTTTCTTGATCCTCTATTTGTGTTAATCTTTTATTATTTTACCCTCTGATAATCATGTTAGATCTTTGAACTTTGAAGCAAATATGTAGGTCATCTCTAAATGTGCTATGTTGTGATTGGCCATATTATAATTTTTATCAAAATGTATTTTTTCTTTTGGTAGCATTGATTGAGGTTTAATCATGCCTTTGCTTTAAACTCATTATTTTTCTTTATCTTTTTGACTTTTTCCCCGCCAGTGCTTAAATAAATTATTCTCATCCTTGCCTGAGATATAAGTCAATAAATTAGTCTCATCCTTGCCTAAAATATAAGTCTCTGTTATTTTGGTTTGTTGTGGGATTTTGATGAATATATTGTCGGTGATTTTTTAATGGCCATTGATATTTATGTATTTAAACTTTACAAGTTTATTACTAGTTAATTTGCAAGTCCTAGCTTTTAATGTGTAAACAATTTTAACTTCCATTTTACATGATTTGTAGGTACTTAATGCTTCTAGTGCTCCACAAACGCCGCCTGAGAATAATCATTCTTCCAAATCAAGTTATCAAGTAAATCTAAATGCATCAAGTAAGTTCATTATTTTTTTTGTCATTTAAGTAGTTTATTATTTTAAGTTTTTATATTAGTGTTTTATTGTTGCATACATCTTATTAATTGTAATTGTCTTACTATGGTTTTTTGTAGGTGGTGCTTTTTAGAAGATGACATCGGTTCTACTTGAGCAAATCCTTGTCACTTTATATGGTTGTTAGACATTAAATGAAAGTATTTTATCGTTGTGTTAGATTTGGAATTGAGGCAAGAACTCTTGGTTGTCAAGATTGAATTGAACTTTATTTTTGGACATGTAATTTATAAATATATGTTTGTGATGAAGAAATAGGTTTTTTGAATTAAGGAAACAACTCTTGGTTATTAAGATTGAATGGTGGACATGAATATATATTTGTGGTGATGTATTATTTTTTTTATTTTTGATGGAATGTCTTTGTTTTTTTAATGGCAATGATTGTTTTAATTTATTGTAAATTAATATAATTGTGTATGAGATATTAAATTGATCATAATATATTTACAGGTGTATAATGGTTATATTGATAGATTAATCATAATATATATCTATAGCAACTGATGTTGTAGTCATTGATAAATGAAATGGATGTATTCCATCTAATGCTGTAACCGTTGGTATAGGTTCATGTTTATGAGATTTTTACGACTGTAAAAAATATTGGAATATACATTTTAGCATTGGTGTAAGTTAAATAAATTTGAGGTGCTTCACCAACGGTGAGACCAATAGTTATTGTTATGTTCCGTCAGTAAATCTCATGAATTTTTTTCAACAAAAGCTATAACCGTTGGTATAGATGTATATGCACAATACTTCTATTAATGGTAAAAAAATTGTTGGAATAAGTGTTGTTATTGTTGGTATAAGGTAAGCAACTTGACGGTGCTATCTTAACAGTATGACCAACAGTTATAGTCATATTCCGTCGGTAAAACTCATAATTTATTCCAATAAACGCTATATCCGTTGGTATAGGTCTATACCTACAAGTCTTTTAACTTCGGTAAAAGAAGTGTTGGAATAGGTATTTTTACCGTTAATATAAGGTTTTGGGATCTCTACCAACGGATTATTGATTTTTACTAACACTTTTTATACCATCACTATATGGCATTTTATTTGTAGTTAAGGGGCAAGTTGCTTAGTGTAAGTAAAATGATTGTCGTCCATTTGTTCAACACTGTATTGTTTAGTTATAGGTACCAGTCTACTATGACTGGAAGGAACTAATTTTTCACCTAGAATAGTATTAGAACATCCAGTATTTTTTAATCCATCTACATCTAATTTCCAATCTCCTATTTGTATTCTACAAGGTATTCTTATACTAGTAACCATAGTATTTTGTTCAAGCCAATAACTTCTTCTAAAGGTTCTTCTAACTTATTTATTGGTTCGTCTATCTGGGTTTTTTGCATAATGTTATATGTCCAACTATCAATATTTGCATATATTTTCTTATATGCTTCTTTAACTTCAAAACTAATATATGCATGAATTAACAAAATGGATCTATCTAATTCCATTTTCTAAAAGTTTTAATCTTTCTGTCACGCCTCGAACCCGGTTCAAGGGACTCGATTCGTCGACAAACGTCCGTATGCCCACAAGGCCGAGACCAAGTGGGCACACAAGGCCTCAATACCTGTCTCTCAAATATAAAACATAACAACACACTAAATTCAAATAAAACTAAATAATTCAAGGAAATAAATAAACAGGTTTACAACTAAGGTTCAAAGACAACTAAAAGCACAATGCTCAAATTTTTAAACAGATAACAAATTTATTAACACAATGGAAAACTATCCTTGTGCTAACCACCTGGTGATCAGTCAATGTCCCCTCTAAGCTAGTCATTACACACATACTCCTGATCTGAAAAGGATAGAACAACTATTTATGAGCTTAATAACCCAGTAAACAACCACTAAAAACAATAATATAGGGATCACAAAAAAACTCGATGCTTTCAAAAACGTACTTAAAAGTTACGTTATACAATTAATATCAAAAATAAAACCCAGACATCAGAACATTTCAGACAAACAAAGTTTTCAACTGAAGAAGTATATATATGTCCCCCAAATAACTAATGCCAAAAACAAAATAACAGAATTCATATATTTAAATTCGGTGATCAGAGTCAGATTATCAGAGTTCATTTATTTACCCTCGGTGACCCGAGCCAGATTATCATACACCGTTATTCACCACCGACGGAACGGTGTGAAACTATAATTCCTTATCAGAATCAGAAATTCATGTTGACATGGTCAGTGTTTAACCCCCAATGACAGGGTTATTGCAAAGTTAATTGGGGACTACAAGTTGCTATGTCAAAATATGTCTGGTTCAAAACCATTGTCAATACAAAAATAATGAAATTCGGTGATCCCATTTTCTAATGAGCATAACTCAAATTATTTCAAAATATAATAAAGATAATATGAGACAATAATAATTAAAGTATAACCATTCAATAACTGAATAAATACAAATTAATTAAAATATTCAAATCAATTAAATAAATAAATAACTAAAATAATCAATAAGTTTGAAAATAATAATATGCGTAGAATCTCAAAACCTAAAACATATAATTATAATATCATAAAATTTTATTCACGATAATACCCAAAATAATTAAATAATTATGTAAATTATTTTTGAAAATATGAAATTTTATATATATAATATACGGGTATATATGTGGTTTACTTACCTGAAACAATATCCCCAAGCTATAGGACCCACTCGAACGCAAAAAATCAAAACTCGGGGAAAAACCCTATAACATGAACACAATACTTGACTTAGTTCCAAACCTTAAATACAAATATTAACCATTAGTTAATCATGATCAAGGCTTTAAACACTAACTATGCAAGCAAACCCTGGGGGCCTGAATGTATTTAGCTTTTATTTTTTTTACCTAACAGACACCCTAAAACCAAACCCATAATTATATATAAAAAAGCATGGAGCAGCTTTATACTGCTGCAGAAAATAAATAACAAAAAATAATAATACTAATAATAATAAGGCCTAACATTGCATACCCTCATGAGAAGGAAACACTACACCTGACACAACCTTAAATTTCTCAAACTACACTAATGCAGACACAATGGAAAAGAAAAAAAAAATTTAGTATGCTATAAATCAATCAAATGGGATTCCTGATCATCCATTAACTCACTGAAAGATATTTATATTGGCATTAAAAGCACTCCACTTTAACAGTCAACTAAATGAAATGCTCAACTAGAAGAATGCGTACATGGAATGAAATACGAGTTGATTAGCATCATAACCACTTAGATTAATTCAAAATGATAAGGAATGGTTGATTAGAAAATGAGCTTTGTAATCACACTGCCTCTCAAACATTTGTGCACAGTCGAACTATTGTGGAAAAACCCTAAAAGCATCTTATCAGCATTTAACTAGGAAAAATTAAACCTGAAATTTCCAAAGCAACCAACAAGGAAAAATCTAAAAGAAAAATGATAATAATCAGAAAGATTTAGTTGCCTAGTTTGAACCTTAACACCAAACAAAAAAGCATATAGATTTATCCGAAAATTAGTCTTCTGCCCCTCCGATCAAACAATAGACAATTAAAACCCTAGATCCGAGAAAGATGGTGCTTACCTCAAATTATGAACCATAAAAAAATTTGACTGTGAGATCCTCTTCTTAGTGTATCGAAGATCACCAGCATATCGAAGAGGAAAATATCGTAAGATAAGTGTATTTGTAACCTTAATTAATTTCTAGATTAATAAAAAAAAGCCGCCACTCACCGCTTCCGAGGACGTAGGCACATTGCCGAAACTTGTTAAATCTTTGACTCTTTATTTTTCTTTGTGATTATTAGCGTGATTTCTCAACAAGTTTCATTAAGACAAATACTACACCTATATCTTAACTTTAGTGAAGGATAAAGGTTACAATATATACATGGCCTATCACTGCTGCCACTATTTTTTATCCAATGATGGTTACAATCTTTATTCATTTAAATTAAGGAGTGCTTGATATTCATGTAAATTCATTTCAAAATCATCCAACTCAGCCTCAGAAAGAAGGAAATCTATTGGATCTATATTACCTGGTGTTTCTGAAATAATTCTCTTATGATGTTTTTTTACAATCGAGGTCGTCACTTAGTCTATCCAAAAGTAAACCTCTAAAATTCTTAATGGTATCTTGGTTTTTTATAATATCCTTAAATTTCTTAAACCTGTATTCTAGTAGTCTTATTTCTTTTAAGTTTTCTTCAGGATTAAATCTACTAATCTTATGATATTTTCCTCTTCGATATGATGGTGATCTTCTTCTCATTATAAATAAACTAACATGGATTATGTTTTTTCTAATTGATCTATATCATTATTTTGCCAATCTTTACTTTCTATTTGATTCTAGGATTTCACCTATAAATTCATTCTCTTCTGAGTCACTATCTATTTCTTCAATGCTATTTGGGTCTATATAGCTTATTATACTATATCTACTTTCCGTATCACTTGCATATTCATCTATATATAATAAATCTTCATTTACACAATCTAATAAAACTGATTCTTTATTATGGTAATTATTTCTTTTTGTACAATCCCTTACTAGATGGTTTGAACTTCCACATGTAAAATAGCTAAGTTTATTTTTATTATCTCTATTTCTAATAAACTTTCATACATGTTTCTCTTTATTTAAATAAGGTTGTCTAGAACTACTTTGCTTAAGATAATACCTTTTCTTTGGAGTATATATACTTTCCAATTTTCTTTTTATAATTGTCTTTCCTATCATATCTTTGAGGCGTGTATATATTTTGACAAAAACTATATTCTCCTTTTCCTTTAAATTGTTTAGCCATTTGAATCTCAGTACATTTTTCTACCAATTGTTCTACAACAAATTTAATTCTAGTCAAAATATTATCTAACTGGGGTAATATTTGTAATTCCTTATATTTTTTATGTATAAATGTTCCTAGTGGATCAGGTAATTTCATAAATAATTTATCTCCTATTGTTTTATCATAAAAGCATCTTGCTATACAACTATAATACATAAAATCAAATACAAATGGTTTAATAAAGGTCCAATTTTTAATTTGTATGTACTTTAACTTTCTTATTGCCTCTACTTGTTGTTTACTATAAAAAGAAGAATCTACTTCAACTGATATGCCTTTAGGCACGGCCATACATAACATAGAAATCACACTTGGTATGGGTGGACAATTAGCTAGAGCAGCGGGTGTTGTAGTGAAACTAATTACAAAAGAGGGTAAATCGACCACATTCAGATTACCATCTGGGGAGGTCCGTTTGATATTTGCATTGGGAAAATCTCCCAATAATAATAACCTAATTTTATTGACAAAATTATCCGGATTTTCTCTTAGTTCTAAATCTCTGGCAAAATCTTGAGGAAAAGTTACTTTATAGGATTCTCATATAGCTCTGGCAGTTCCTCCTAAGAATTTTTCTAGGTAACTGTACATTTCTACAGGTGTTTTATTATAATCTAATTCATCATATTTTCTACAAACCATTTGACGGCTAATTTCTATTATAAGAATATAAAAAGAGGGTTGTGTATTCCGGATTCCATTAACTCTAATGGTTTTGTCTCATATACTATTATTATTTCTTCATTATTATTATATTCTAACCGATCATTTTCTAAAAGATGTCCTTTTTCTATCATTTTTATTTCTAACCTAAGGATTTCTTCTTCTAATAATTTTATTCCTTTTCCTATTATTACTGTTACTTCTGATAATCTAGTCATCAATACTTTCAAAATTTGTTTCTAATGCAGGGTCTTTATCTTCTCTGGTTATCTCCTTATAATCACTAAACCTAATATTATGACTATTTTGTCTATCCTTATAGACGGAGGATGATTCAGAAGTAATAGACTTTCCTTTTACTAAGCTCTTACTAAGATTCCAGTCTAATCCATTAAATTTCACAGGGTCAGCTGCCATGGGTTGTATCATTTTAATTCCTCTACTGCTCATTGTACTGATTATACCTTTTATATCTAACCTATATTTTGGCGTACTATTATCCGTCAATTTCCCTATGAAGCCAATATTTATAAGAAGATTACTATTCTTTTTTAAGTCGTCATATCCTCTAGCGTGAAGCCCAATTTTGATTATTTCTAAGTCTTTAACACTTACTGAAAAATTGGGGTTACAATAAAAATTCCTGAGTTACTACACATATTTACTTCTATAGCAGATATTAAGGCATTTCTAACATCAGATATTGCCATCATTTATCTAATATCGCTATTAACACTTTACTTGGTATTTCTTTTCTAATTAAACCTTTAACTCCTATCACTATTAGTCCTAAATGAGACAATCTTTTTCATGATGCTTTAATTTTTCTAATGCTTTCTTTACTTACCAAAGGTAAAGTAACTTCTTCATTGATTACTAAAATTTCTTCTTCTCTACTTATTCTTATTAATTGGGTATTGAAGCTAAAATTTCCAGTTTGATATAATACTCTAGGATTTAATAACTTTATTTGTTGGTTATCATAAATTTCAATATCTTTATTAATATCAACTATTTCTTCTAGAGTTGTATTTAACCTATTATTTTTCTTTAAAAGTTTTCGTAATATTGAAGGTCTACCTATATTAGCATGCTCAGTAGTTATACTCATTTTCTCCCAAATAGAATGCTATTATTTTCTTTTCTCTTTAAAGCTTTATTTTCTTTATCTACTACTTTTAAATTATTAATTTGGGTTATTAAGGAATCTATTTTGTTGTCATTTTCATTTTCTTCTTCTATTATTTTAAGTTTATGTTCTATTTGTTCTAATTTGTCAATTATTTGTGTTAGTAAGTGTATTATAGTATTGTTTTGTTTTATTAAATCTTGATCTGCTAATTATGATGCTAAATAATTACTATATCCTTTACTTCCTATGGTATGATATATCTTAGTTTCTTCTAAAGCTTTAAGATAAGCATTCATTCTAGTACTCATTATGTTAATACTATTTTCCTAAGATCTTCTAATAGTGTTTTAAGTTCCCTTTGTTTACTATATATAGTTTTAACATCTTCCTGTAAAACTGTGATTATATTATAATTAGTTTTTCCTAAAATTTAAAATATCATTATTTTGGATTTTTATAGGATCTATATTATGGACTAATTCTTCTAGTATTTTATTTTTTGTTACTATACTATTATGGATATGAGAATTTATCTTATATATTTGTTAATCAAATTTCTCTAAATTTTTTCCTAATGAAATTATCATATCTATTATACTATTAAGTTGGGAATTATTACTATGGAGACTATGTTTGAAATTATTATGGAAATAACAAACTAATACTAAACTCAGTCTCTTTCTCCAATCTTATGATATTAGGTAAAGCTAAGTCAAGATATTCAATAGTGGTCATTATCTAGTACTAAATGTTTCTACCAGTTTTTTCTTCCATATTTCTGAAGTTTATAGATTTTTTATATATGTTTCAGGATCATATTTTTCCCAAGTAATATAGTCTTTAGGTTTTATGATTTCATTATCTACGATTTCTATTCTCAAAGTTTCTACAACATTATTTTTCTTATTTTCAAATTCTGATTTTATTTTAAAGTAACTCTTAACATTTTCTAACCAACACATTACCTTACGTTGTATGACAACAAACAAAAAAGATAGGCTAACAACAATTTAAGTAGCTCGTTGTAATTCTCTTCAAATTCATTGCCCTTGGTCTGCTTTGAAAATTAAACAACAGAATCAGAACAACAAATTAATGATATACAATTGATGAAGTATAATTGTTTTTTTTTTAAATATAGATTTAGAGGTTTGGAATACCACATTTGCTAGATTTCGAATTTATGTTACAATGAGTTCTCATATATCCTTCCTCACACCAGGAACCATGTGTTTTTAACAATCCAATAATACATAGAATCAGTATCATAATCCATAATAACGACAGCATGATCTATATATGTGTTCCATAATTTCCAATAAATATTCCTTGAGAAAATAATTATCAATTTAAATACAAAAAATATCAAATGCAGATATCATATTGAATATATTTTATCCTAATGTAATTATCTGAAACTAAAATGATAGTAAATAAAATTTCATTGACAACCTGACCGATTGGTATAATGGGAAAGCTCTGCCACTTGATTCAACTGCTACACTAATAGGTTGATTCACCACACCATTCTCGTTATAGATACCATGACTAATTCATAGCATTCTCATTATATATAGATATATAGGCCCAAACTCATACCCATCGATGGACACAATGTTTTTATTTTTCTTAGACAAAAATAAAAAAAATAAAAAACACATAAAAATCAAACTAACCAAAGCTTGATATAAACACTTTTGATATTCTATTCAAATATATATATATATATATATATATATATATATATATATATAATAAGTACTGTTGGCACACAACCATATCATACCTAATTATTTATG
Source organism: Dioscorea dumetorum (assembly GCA_902712375.1). Lineage (NCBI taxonomy): Eukaryota > Viridiplantae > Streptophyta > Magnoliopsida > Dioscoreales > Dioscoreaceae > Dioscorea > Dioscorea dumetorum. The sequence continues at coordinate 1,467,483 of CACTHL010000601.1, read as the reverse complement.
TCACATTTGTCATATACTCCCTCATAGGGGTAGTCTGTTTCAGTATCAATGCCATGATTTTCCATAATAAATTCATAGGCTTTATGTGGGAAATCTGGTCCACAGCTTTTTTTTGTTTTTATAACAATGAAGTAGTTCTTGTTCAGAAAGTGGTATCGTGTCACCCCTAACCATTTGAATCAGACTTTCTATAGTAGCCACCGCCGAAAACGCACAACCACTATCTGTCATCACATAAAATATTAATGACTAATATTTAACTTTAAAGTCACCTTTGCATGAACAATTTATGTTAATGAATAATTAAGTAACAAAAAAAATATGAATTACTCACTGCATCTGTCTTGTTTGTTAACATTAATTTGTAACAGCACCTCACTCTCTCCCATCAATCGAACTAGGCAACATGGACCGTTCACCCTTGTTCAACATATACCTATAACTCACATTGTAGCTCATGCATGTTCATTTTGGAGAGTGGCTTAAAGCCTAGATATGTTTTCCGGTACTCATCAATGGTGAGATCAGCGAATATATTGAGGCCGAGTTTGTATGTGTGATTATCGGCAGCATTGTGCTCATCAATATATATACTTGAGATTAACGTACTGAAGATTTTATACCTCTTATCCTTCTCAAAGAGATCATTGTAGTTTTTATGGTGTTCACCTAGCCAACCCTCATAAAGGAGCTTGATCTCATACTCAGACCTACTTGTTAAAGAGCATGAGATGAAGAGAAAGGAGAGGAACAAGATGAGAATTAGGGCAGCACCCATTAGAGTATATATGCAGTACAGGAAAAGAGTGCGTATTTTATTAGAATGATGGAGGAGCATTGGATGTATTGATGTAGAAGGGGGCCGTGAATCTTATAGTAAATATTCAAGAACTAGCTTGCAGTATGTCTGGAATTTTATCTTATAAGTCATGGGTATGATCATGTGAAAAATGAGTTAAAAGCATGCATGCATGTGGTGCATGGAGGTTCCACGTAGCATGGCTTGACAGTATCTATCATTGCACACATAGATCCAAAAAACTTCACATGGCGTGGTTGCACATATGTCTCCTCTATATTATATGTATAATAATGTTTACATATAGTTTTCACGTGATTTTGGGAATCAAGAAAGGACAAAGACCTGTCAATGCAAATAAGTTATTTTGTATTTTTATAATGACGGAGATAAATCAAGATGGTCCGAAAGTCTAGGAGATGCATGCCCCCATTAATAATGACATGAAACATATACATATATAATTATTTTGCTGCCAATGGATGGGATTTACATCATGAGTGGGGTCTCCTATATTTGAATAACTCCATTATTCCACCACACGATTTGAGAGGCTGACAAAAATATATCAGGAATATATTTAGCTTGTTGCGAAATAAAGGGAACTGAGTGGAGCATGGTCGCAGTATAAGTACTTGAAGATAAAAAACAAAGATGATAGACATAGATTTATGTGGAAAACCCCTTAACAAATTAAGGGGAAAAACCACGGGCAAGATAGAAGAATTTACTATAGTGGTAAAAATAGGAGCTACAAGCTTTCTGTTAACAGGAAAAATACCAACTAATTCTCTCCTGTAACAAAAGCAACACAAACTCTCAAAATATTTTTCCCACTATTTTTCCCACTTTCTCACCCTCACTCTTCTCTCTATTGTTTAGGATGTGTAGAGAGCTTTCATTCTTCCACTATTTATAGGGAAACATTTATATGATTATGTGAGGATTAGGTGAGGATAAGTATGCTTAACAAATTTGGTGGCAGCCAACCTTGACCAAAGGTTGGCTGCATCCAACCTTGACTAGCATTCTCCCACTTTAAGATATGATTGATAGTCAATCAGATCTTCACACCATTCTCTCTATCTTTCCACTTGATGTTGCTTATGTCTCTGTCAGACCACAAGAGGATCGACACCACTTGAACTTGTCAGTGTTGATTGCTTTCGTAAAAAAATCACCTAAGTTGTCACTTGTATGAATCTTCTGCATATCCTTTGTTCCTTCTTCCACGTTTTCACGAACAAAGTGGTACTGAACTCTGATATGTTTTGTCTTGGAATGAAATGCTGGGTTCCTTGCAAGATGCAAAGCACTCTGATTGTCACAAAATAGAGAAATGCTTTCTCGTTTGTACCCGAGTTCTTCCAGCACCATTCTCAACCGCACTGCTTCTTTACTAACTTATGTAGCTGCTAGATATTCTGCTTTATGTTGTTGATGTAGCAACGATTGACTGCAGCTTGGAAACCTAGCTCACAGCTCCTCCAGCTAGTGTGAACACATATCCTGTAGTGGATTTGCTTTTATCAAGATCACCTGCATAATCAGCAGCAACATACCCATTCACAGTAAAATCTGATCCCCCATAACATAATACAACATCTGAGGTTCCCTTTACATATCTGAGAATCCTCTTAACAGTATTCCAATGCTCTCGACCAGGATTCGCCATGTATCGACTTACCACTCCCACTGTATGTGCGATGTCCGGTCTTGTACAGATCATGGCGAACATTAGGCTTCCTACTGCTGATGCATACGGTACTCGAGATATCTGTATCCTCTCTTCTTCATTGCTAGGACTCATACTTGAGGATAACTTGAAATTAATAAGAAGTGGGGTAGAAATTGGCTTACAGTCTTGCATGTTAAAGCGTCGCAAGATCTTCTTCAGATAGTTCTTCTGTGAAAGCCAAATCTTCTTATTATTTCTGTCTCGGTGAATTTGCATCCCTAGAATCTTGTTTGCTGGTCCCAAGTCCTTCATTTCAAATTCCCTAGCCAATTGTGCATCTATGATGTACACAATTCTCATAGGATAAGCACACATGTATTTTGCTTGTCTTTTTGCACCAGTTGTTACAGAGCAAAAAAAGTGGCAAATCACCATTCTAGAGAAGTGCACACAGATGTGTAGAAGTCATGAAGATTACAAGAGTAGAAAAAAGTTAGCTCAAGGCTATTGTACTATCCTCCTGCTTGGAGCACGACCATGCTTCACAAAGCATGTGCGTGCTTAAGGCTGTGCAAATTACATAAAAATTTACTCTCATGAGCATTCTAATCCTAAGTACCACTAGCGATTTGCATAGGCTAAACACACGTTAAACATGGTTGTGCATAGTCTTTTTGTCTAAAGTTAAAGAGTTTAAAAACTAGGGTTGCAAGGGGATTTTTTGCCAATGGTTTCATCGGTTACTATGGTTTCAAGTGGAGATTAAGGCAACCTTTTCTAGCATGAGTTGATGCCGCTGCTTCAGCCGTGTGGTACTGTCACACTCGACCTACTAGGCAAGCATATGTTAATTGCCATGAAATCATGTAGCATGCGAGAGATGCATTTGTCTATCTACAAGACATCATAAGGCTATTGATATTTTGTTCGAAAATAATGAACTATGTATAAGCCAAAGTAATTGACATAGATTATGTGAGAAAATACATCACATGCAATCAGGAAACATAAGGAATTCATACATTATCCAACATTACAAGAAAACAACAGTTTACCCACGAATGATTGTGGGCAAAACTACAAAAATTCCTAGGTAAACAACTTTACTTAGGGGTTACCCACGGATCAGAGTTTCTTGCTACTAAGATTGTGGGTAAAACATTATCCACGGAATTTTTCATTCCTGAGTAAATTACCCACAGATACAACCTTAGGTAAATGATTTATATCTCTGGGTAAATAATTCATGGGATTAATAAAAGACCATAGATTACCCACAAATAAACCTTGGGTAAAACTTTTACATCCTTGGGTAAATAATTATTAGATTTGATAAAAAAAAACCAGGAATTACACATATATATTTCGTGGGAAATTGTTGGGTATTTTTTTTTTTCAAATTTACCCAGGAAATCTAGCGTGGGCAATACATGGGTATATATTGTTATGTTTGCTAGTTAATCCCTGGATAAAACTTATGTTAAAAATATATTATCTCTGGGTATTCCCTAGGTAAACATAATGCTAAATATATGTAATCTTGTTTATTCTCTGAGTAAATACCCTGTTAAAAATATGTAATCATAGTTATTCTGAGCGTAATTTTAATTTTAAAAATAAAACATTAATGGGTATTTCATGGATATTTCACCGAACTTGTCAATTCAATCACAATTCAATTATTATCTAAAGATAACAATTTCTAATATTAAAAGAATCAATAACACAATACAAGTATTTAAAACACAAACTAAAAGTAACACAATATAAGCACATAGCAAATTAACTAAAAGTAAGAGTACATAAGTATCTTGAACAAGCTAAGCAAATTAAAAATTGAAGTCTAAATATTTAACTAAGTCCCTAGTCATTGTTATCATCTCTACCTTTTGTACCTTCATATTCCTCTACTTGATTGTTACTAGTATTTTGAAATCCATTTGAAGGAGATATACCGATGTGGTTGTATAACATTTGCATCATTCTTCTTAAATCAGTTATCTTGGTTCCATAAAAACCAATTAATGACAATCATATTAAATTAATGACTCAACTCCAACTAGAAGTTCAATGTTAATAGACCTGCGTCCATCTGTAAGTCCATTATACATTCATTTTTTTATCAGATCTCATTTTAATATTCTACCAATAGAAGTAATCTGTAAAAATAATGCAAGTTAACATGCAATATTAATTGTTTTTGATATATAATAACATGATATTTGTGCTTACATATTGAAAATATAATAACATGGTAATATTAATGCTAATGAGTATAAACTCTGGCTTGTAAATAAAATATATATAGTTTGATTTTGACCAACTTTTAAAATAAAAAAAATACATGATCTAATTTGATTTTGATTAAATTTTAAAATAAAAAATACATGAGCTCATGACTTACCCAGGGATTATATATTATTAGGGAAATCATGGGTAAATTCTTGTTTATTTCCTGGATAAATATAATATAACTCGATTTTATTATTTTCTAGTTAATTCATGGGTATTACCCGTATATTTACTCAGAAAGCGTGTCTGTGTACAATTTGTTATGTGTAAATTGATATTTTCTTATAATGCAAGTTACATAATTATTTATACCTTACACAGAAATGGATCATGGTGAAGATTATTGAAGACTAAAGCAGCAGCATGGACGGACACCCTTATTGGTATGGCATTCCAACAGAGCATGGTCTGCCTGATTATATATTTTTACTCTTGTATTTCCTGTGGGAGCTAGTAAGATGTAATTGTAAAGTTAATATTGACTTGTGAAAGAGTATGGTGTGCATACTCAGAGGTTCACATAAACTTTTGTTTAAAAGTTATAAGTTTGACAAGCCAGCGTGTGAAAAAGGCGTGTAATGATTAAAAGAGAATTCAATGAAATGGAAGATTATTGGTTAGTTTGAAATCTGTAAGCATATTGGGTACAGTAAAATCTGTCTATAGATCTCCACCAATACAAAAATAATACAACAAATTGAATTTAAACACACAAAGAGGCCTAAACGAGCTAATGATATATGGCACACTAAATCCTAATATGTAGGAGACTTAAAAGTCCTTCCTTATAAAAATTAGATAATGCTAAACATGTATAACATTCACCTAATGGGAGGATAATTTTTAAAGCGAATACCAAAAATATAAGAAGAAATTAAAATATGAGAAAAAGAGATATTAGAACTCACCTAATAATTTTTGGTATTAGTGATAAAATCAATTATGCAATATAGAAAATTGAACATGAAATAGAATAGTCGCATGTACATTATAAATTAAATGACTTGGCGTGGCATGAAATTATTCTGGCCCTCATTGTCACTACAACCAAGTCCCGCTCAACCAAAGACATATTTTATTCAAATATGAAAATATATATATCAAGAAAATTGCAATTCATCTTGGTATTGGCTTGAGTCCACACATGTGGTGAGGCTTAATTACTGTCTCAAAATCAAATGTCCCTCCTATCCATTGGGGGTTTTCCCACACCACCTCAAATGGAGATAACATACCAGTGGTCACCATGCCACCTCTTAAATAGGTCCGTCCTTGAGTAGACCCCTTGCTGAAGTAGGCCAAGCCCTTAGCTCACCACCATGCATTCACTGTAAAAGAAAACATATTTTAAAATACGCTATTGAATGCAAGAAAAATAAAACATTTAAACAATCAAATACAATCAAAACCAATAGCACACATACCTGTGTTGATAGTTCATAAGGGGTAGGAAGGAATTTGTTTCAAATCCAAACATAAAACATGACATAGAATTTTCTATATATATGTTTTCCTAATTGGAATTATACTTCATTAAATCGTAATTTATTTTAGTATGTTATAAATTTATTTATGTGACTTGCGATGACTATATTTGTAGAATTGGATGATTCGTGAAATCTGTGTATTCATGAAATTATGTCTTGGATACTCAACGGCAATTTCATTCAATTCATGAAATACCATTTATTTATGATAATTAAATTAAAATAAAATTTATAAAAAAAATAGCTATGTGCCAGACTTCATCAATTCATAAAACAAAACAGATACCATATATTTCATTGTAATATTATATGATTACTTTCAGCAAAAAAAACTACCCATAAATATTGTACAGGTTGATAACCTTTTTATTATTTAACATTAAAAGTTTCTTTAACTTTATATATAAGTAATACATGGTTTGCTCTTATTACATCAAAGGCGAAATATATCGAAGCACCACACATCCATGTAAAAGATGTTTGTTTAATTATTTCTTCATTGTAATATGCAAGTCTTCCTAATGGATGAAAAATATATCTGTTTGTTTTAAGTAAAAGAGCATGCATGTGATAGATATTCATGCTGTTGTGTTGTCCTATAAAGAAATTTTGGATATCTATCTCTTCATCCTCCAATGGATTTACAACAACTCATCTTCTTCCTCTCCTCTTTCTTTCTCCCACTTTCCAATGACATGTCAAGTAGTCAATTATGATAATTATAACATATGTTAACGATTTTTTCTTTCAATAATATTAATGCCATTTCTTAGCGGAGCCCATATGAATGAAAACGTTGGAATCAGCATCAAAACAGACAAAAGAAAGCTGATAAGATAACGACACATAAAATAATTTGGTTGAAGCCCTACATAATTATTTATTTATATCTGAAAGAGGAAGGTTTGGTTAATTTTTTTCCACGTGATACATATTGGGTTGGCCATTTATCAAGATCCACATCCCAAGAACAAATTCAGACCACGCATCATGGAGTTCATCTCTAAAACTCCAAGTATTAACAAAACAATGTCATGGTCCCAACCACCATGGAATTTAAAAAAATAAATGATAAAATTAGTGATCAGATCTGATCAGTGTTTGAATAAATAAATTTTCATATTATTTTTTATATTTATTTGGCACACATATGATCATTTATATTGAAAATGGTATTTAATATAGGTTTTATTAATTATACGTTGTAGGCAGACTATAATGAACTTGAGGGAGTTAAATAAAAAAAATTATAGAGTAAATTGATAAAGAAAGAAGTCTCTCAGGACCAGATTCAGAGAATATGCCAAACCCGTATAGCATGATTGACTCAAAACATTAATGAAATATCACTAAAAGACAACAACCTCCCATGTGAAACTTGTAACTTATATGGGAACATTTACATAAATAATATGCAAGAGAAAATAAATATCATTTTTAAGTAAACAAATATGCAAGTGATACGCATGTCCATTCATTTATCCTAATATTAAAATATATCATTAATTTTATAAATTACCTTCTCATATTTGTCCTAATGAAAACTAAGTTTTGAAAAAAAAAATTATGCGACTTTAGTTTTATGATCTTGAGCTTTTCCAATTGTAAAACCCAATTTTTAATAGCCGTCAGATTATCTTTTTAAAATATTCTTTTTCAAATTTGAAACCTTCCGACCTTATCGTTTGTAAAGCCATCTTTTAATCTCGGCCCTTAGATTAGATTTTTAATTCTTTATTTTATTTTAAACTTTAAACCTTCCGAACCTTATCCCTTATAAACATTAGATCGTGGGGAGAATGCCTCGGAACTCATGAGAGAATTTCACCCGAGACTAGCCCGCATCCTTCTTCCTTAGTTTCCTGAAGTGCCGGTGATGACGAAGAGAAAGAGAGGATTCACGTCAAATTTTTTGTTCTCTGCTTTTTGAGGTAAGCACCCGCTTTCTCGAATCTAGGTTTATTTGATCATAAGTGAGATCTCCTTTCTTTCCTTTTGTTTTTTGTGCCTCATTGATTTTGTGAACCTTAAGTCCATTATGAAGAGCAAGAGGATTGAACGTCATTATATATGCTAAATGAGGATGACAATTTCTGAATTTTTAGAAAAAGGGATAGTTCATACATTAGGAATGCATAAGTAATCCTAGATTTTATTTGGGTTGCAAAATTCCAAATTTTATCGTAGTTTTTGAAATATAACCCTATTAGTATATTATCTGCAAAACATGCAAATTGACGGCCATAATACATACCTTTAGAGATTGAATCAAGCAAAGTGAAGAATAAGAAAGTTATAGGGTTCGATATCAACTAGTTACTTGCAAAACTTCAGATTTTATATATTTGTATTTTATGAGATACGGCCATATTAGTGTAGCTGCGTCAAATAGTATTCTGTTCAGAACTTGGAGATTGATTAATATTGTTGATGGTTTTAAAGGTTGAGTCAGGCCAAGTGCAAAATACAAAAGTTATTCCTGATTGACTTAACTATCTAGTTCAAAAATATCATGTTATTTGAGAATGTATTCTGAGAGATATGCACGTTAAAAGGATCATATCTGATTTTACTGATTTGCTGAAATAGATGAACATTCAAATTGATGCTATAAATTTAATAGTATTTGGATCAAAGAGAATTTGGGATATGTCATAGCCTTGTCTATCTATTTTTTTTAAAAAAAGAATTTTGAGATTTGAAGGATGTTAGACAAAGTTATGCATATTTTAGTCCCTATTGATCATGTTGATAGTAGTGTTTAAGTTTTGGGAATCTAAAGCAAGTATTACGTTCATGTTATAAGGTTTGTTCCCGAATCCTGATTTTGGTGTCCGAGTGGGTCCTATAGCTTGGGGATATTTTTCCATGTAAGTAAACCACGTATAAACCCGTATATTTTTATATATATAAATTTTTTATTTCCGAAATTAATTCACATAATTATTTAATTATTTTGGGTTTTATTGTAAATAAATTTTCATGGTGTTATATTTAATTGTTTTGGGTGTAAGATATTATGCATATTAATATTTTCAAACTTATTCATCATTTATGCATATATTTATTTATTTAATGATTTATCTAATTGTTATTTATTTAATTGATTTGAAATAGTTTGAGTTATGCTTGTTAGAAAATGAGATCACCGAATTTCATTATTTTGTGTTGACGCTGATTTTGAACCCGACATATTTTGACATAGTAAATCGTAGTCCCCAATTAACTTTGCAATAACCCTGTCATTGGGGGTTAAACATTGACCATGTCGACATGAATTCTGATTTTGATAAGAAACTATGGTTTCGCGCCGTTCCATCGGTGGAGAATAACGGCTTATGATATTCTGGCTCGGGTCGCCGAGGGTAAACAAATGAACTCTGATATTTTGGCTCGGGTCACCGAGGGTAAACAAATGACCTCTGATATTTTGTTTTTGGCATTAGTTATTTGGGGGACATATATACTTGTTCATCTGAAAATTTTGTTTGCCTGAAATGTTCTATTGTCTGGATATTTATTTTTGATATTTATTATATAACGTTACTTTTAAGTACATTTCTGAAATATTCTTAAGTCTGGGTTTTGATTTTGATAATTATTGTACAACACCACGTTTAAGTACGTTTTTGAAACCATTGAGTTTTTGTTATCCCTATATTATTATTTTTAGTGGTTGCTTACTGGGCTGTTTAGCTCATAAATAGTTGCTCTATCTTTTTCAGATCAGGAGTAAGTGTGTGGTGACTAGCTTAGCGGGGACCGTTGAGTGATCACCAGGTGGCTAGTAGGAGTATAGTTTTAAGTTGAATAAGTCTGATGTCTGTCAAGAGCTTTAGTATTCTTTGAATCTTGGTTGTAAACCGATTATTTTTCGTTTCTCTAATTCTTTAGTTTTGTTTGGAATTAGTATATTATTATGATTTATATTTGTGAGACAGGCGTTGAGGCTTTGTGTGCCCACTTGGTCTCGGCCTTGTGGGTATACGGCCGTTTGTCGCCACTTCAAGTCCGGTGAGCCGGTTTCGGGGCGTGACACCAATCAACCTAGGATTCAAGTGTTTGCATATTTTCTTAATATCTTAATTTGGATTAAGACAAGTTCAATCAGTATAATATGCATTAATTTGGCTTTAACACTCTCGACTTATAAACTAAGATTTGGACTCTTTGCATGAAACCTTATCCAATTCACAGACACACACACACACACACACACACACACACACACACACACACTAGTCTATATAAACACACCCTCATCTTCTCCACTCTCTCACACACCACTCAAAGAATGGCTTCACAACTCATTCTCTTCTTCTCCTGCTTCTTGCTCTCCTTCTCTTCCCTCTACTTGGCCGTTAATGTAGCTCGGTCTGAGCATGAGATTAAGCTTCTTTATGAGGGTTGGTTAGTTGAGCACCATAAGAACTACAATGATCTTTTTGAGAAGGATAAGAGGTACGAGATCTTCAAAGATAACCTTAAGTTCATCGACGAACATAATGCCCAGAACCACTCATTCACTCTTGGCCTCACCGTCTTTGCTGATCTTACTAATGATGAGTATCGGAATACTTTTCTTGGGTTTAAGCAACCAATCACTGAGGAAATAAACTTTCATAAGAAGACCATGTACAACTTCAGTGAGGCTTTGTTGCTACCAGATTTTGTTGACTGGAGAGCAGCAGGAGCTGTGACCCCTGTCAAGAACCAAGGGCAATGTAGTAAGTACTTGAAAAGAATTGATGAAAATTTCCTATTTATTTTTTATTCAAAACTATATTCTATCTCTGCATCATCTCTTACTAGCTTATATTCTTCTTGCTATTTTTTGGTTCTTTTTGAACTTGTGAGCAGATAGTTGTTGGGCATTCTCTACAATCGCTGCAATTGAAGGGTTGAACCAGATTGTCACAGGAAATTTGATATCATTGTCAGAACAAGAGCTGATAGATTGTTTTAAGAGGAGTTGTGAAGGAGAATTCATGACAAATGCTTATCAATTTATCATTCATAATGATGGTATTGACAGTGATGCAGATTACCCATATCTAGGTTACTATGCTGGATGTGATCCCAATAAGGTGATGAATTTATATTCAGTAATCTTTGTACAATTTATATGTTGTGCTTATTGAAATATATATACATGATTATTTTTTAGGTTCCAAACAGAGTTGTTTCGATTGATGGTTATACGAGTATCCCTCCCTACAATGAGAACAACTTGAAAATGGTTACTGCCTACCAACCCATTAGTGTTGCACTTGATGCGTCTGACCAGCAATTCCAATTCTATGAATCAGTGAGCTTCGTTCTTAAGTCAAATTTATACCTATATTTCTTTGTAACCTGCAAAAACAATTTATATATGTTCTCAATTTGTTATATGTCACAGGGAATTTATGATGGAAATTGTGTGTTCAGCACAAATCACGCAGTGACTATAGTAGGTTATGGTAGTGAATCCGGCATGGATTATTGGCTTCTCAAAAATTCATGGGGAACAGGATGGGGAGACAATGGTTACATGCAACTTCGTCGTAATGTAGATTCACCTGTAGGCAAATGTGGCATCACATTGCTAGCAAGTTATCCTTCGATGGTGAGTCTTCATTTGACGACTTTCTACCCCATAGATATACAGGCTTCGCTTTATCAGAATATATACTTTAAATAAAATATAAAATAAACTTCATCCCAAAATAAAATAAAATAAAATCTGAACTATACATAAGTTTTAGACTAGATAAGACAATCATTAATTAGGTAATTACTTCTAACAAAATCAACCTTATATTAACCCTCAAATAAATTCTGTTGTATTATACTAATCATGTTGCTTGTTTTTAAAAATAGGCTAATGCCAAACCATTGAAGATGAACGGACAAGGACGGTCCATTGCAAATTGGCCTCCTACTGATGTTGAAGGCAAGACAGCAATTGCATGATAAGTTAAATAAACTTGAAGTAAAAATAGGGGATAGATTAAAATAAGAGTTGCTTGACCTTAATGTTTGGATTATTATGCACCCTTGAACTCCCCTATTATGTATTATGTATTATGAACATTTTCTTCGTAATCTATGGTATCACTTTGTTGTTGCCGAATTTTATTTATTTTGTTATTAGCTTTATTTTAATTTATAGTTTAAAAATATTTAATGTGCCAACGAACTTTTGGTTCATTCCAACCTTAACTTATTGTATTGAGATAATAAATTTACAGTTATGCACACCCCTGACATGTGGGGTTATCCACATGCATTTTGTAAAAAATATTGAGATTAAAACAATATTTATATTCTTTAGAAACATTGTGCTTTCTTTTTTTTATTTTCTTTCCATTTTTATAGCTTATGATCTTGCTTCTATATATATTAATTTAATATTTTTAATGGTGGTGTAATTTATTCAATTTTTTTAGGAAATTAATATATTGACTATTTGATAGGAAATGTGTTCACATAAAAAATTAATTGTGTTCATTATTATATATTATTCATTTAGTCATAAATGAAAGGGATTGCCTAATTAAAATTAAATGGGTTACAAACGTTCTCCAAGCTGATGATTCTTCATTTGATTAATTTATAATTTGAAAATATAACTAATTGGGATATGTGTTTTCTATGCAAGTCATTTACTTGGTTTTATTAAAACAAAATGTAGTCAATTATTCAATTTTTAAAAATTATAAAATTAAAATGCTTGGAATAAATGATTTTAATATTTTACCTTATAGTCTCAATTAATTTAATTACCGTTGTCATTTGATTTATATAAATTTGGACTATCATGCATACAACTTCATGTTTTTGAGTGTTATACAATTATTATTATTATTATTATTATTATTATTATTATTATTATTATTATTATTATTATTATTATTATTACTGGAAATATACAAAACACCCCTGAGAAATTTATGCATTCACAAACAAACCCTGATATTTTGAAAATGAACAAAACATCCCTCTTTTTTGGGTTTACTTCCATCTGGGTCCCTGCATGGTTTAACGGCGCTGAAGCTGGAGTGGAGTGATGGTTATACCCCTCTGCTGACCTGCGAACGGTACACGGGGATGGTGCTTGTTCTGAGGCTTGAAACTTGGGGCGCATTGATGACACCGAAAATCGAAGCAGCCTTCTTTCTCCATTGAACTATCAGTGGAGTACCTTTTCATCTTCTCTTACATGAAAGCGTGAGTGAGAAGCCCTAGTTCCGACATCACCGGCGTAATAGACATCCGATTCTCAGCCAAATCCGACCCAGAAGACTCTGGTAAGAGTTAGAGGGTTTTATTATGCCGTGATTGTGGTTTATGGTTTTGAGATCTTGTGCAGTCCTGTTTGTTCTTGTTTGAATGAGCGATTTCCTTTTATGGAATGTTTTTGTTTATATTGCGGAGTTTCCGTTTAGTATTTTAGGGTTTCTGTTTAGAATTCAAGCATGTTTGGCTGAGTAATGTTGTATGTAACGAAAAGATGGCATCCAACCCGGTGAACGGTAGATGCTATTTGGTGCCTTTTGTGGAGACATTGTCTGAGTTGAAACAACAGATGTCAGTAAGGCAGTTGGAGATGGCGAGTAGGACACCGTTCGGCCATCTCATGGAGATTGAGGGGTTGCTGCAGGAGAGGATGCTGCTTGATGCCATGATGCAGTGATACAACCACCAGAGCAAACAGTTCAGAATCGGGGCGAGCCTAGTGAGCTTTAGACCAGAAGATGTGGCCATAATCATGGGTCTTCTATTTGACAGGGATGTGATGGTGTTCAAACAGAAGAAAACACCCTTGGATTTTCAAGTGAAGTGTACGTCCAAAGGCTTTGAAAGGACCCGGGATGCTATGAAGAGATTCCTTCTGAGAATAGTGTGGATGAAAGGGGAGAAGGAGAACTTTACAAGGCTGCTGGTGTTGTATCTCATGGGGATGGTGTTGTTCCCAAACACTACCTGCTCAGTGCCAAGATAGCTGGTGGACTATGTTGTGGACCTGCCCACGCTAGGAAGGTATGCGTGGGCAGAGGCCATCCACAGGTGGATCATGGAAGACGTCCCCCAAACGGCCGCTCGTGTACGATTAAGAGCCGGGGAAAACATTGACACAGGCAATTTGCTTGGATGCTCCATGGCCCTCACCCTATGGTTCTATGAGGTGACTGGCACGGGGAAAAATGTCCGTGTTGGGAGGATTCCCCGGATATTATGCTACGGAAAGAGCAGTTTTGGAAGGAAGTTTCGCTTGACTGGTTACTGTCATCGCTCGATGACAAAGAGTTATGAAGTCAGCGTTTTTCCTTTAGTACAGTTTGGTGCCGCTTAGAAAGGAGAGTTCCCATTTAGGTCTGTTTGTTTCCATTTAGTATTAGTTCTTTCCATTTAGAATCGGGAGTTCCCGTTTAGTTCATTAGGTTTCCGTTTAGAATCAAGAGTTCTCGTTTACGTTTTCAAGTTTCTGTTTAGAATCGAGAGTTCCCGTTTACATTTTTAGGTTTCCATTTAGAATCGTGAGTTTCCGTTTACTTTTTCAGGTTTCCATTTAGAATGGGGAGGTTTCGTTTACGATTTGAAGTTTCCCTTTATTGTTTGAAGTTCCCATTTAACATGCATTTTTAATACTTACATCTGTGTGTTATTGTATTCGAACTTGTTACCACTAGCGTATGAATGTTGTTCTTCTTTGTTGACAGTTTTCCGAGCTGACCCTGGCTTCCGGGGATAACCAAATGTTGGCCTTGGTCACACGGTAGCAATTACGGACGGAACCTGCGCCGAGGGTGCAACCCGACGAACAGGTGGTGCGTCGGAGAAAACGTGGTCGGTCCCCGGCGCCACGTACTAGGCCCCTCCTCCCCGCACCGTAGTCAGCCTCATCGTGAGGCACAGGAACCACCCAAGGCGCAATTGGAGATGATGTTGCCACCCAGCTACTGCGAAGGTTCGAGACACTGTCGCGGGATTTCCAACGTCTAGCATCCCGAGTCGATGCCATCGAACGATAGTTTGGTATCACTGCCCCATCTTCTGCAGGAGACAAACCGAGGTCGGGCTCAGTGTCAGCTATGGAGGCGTAGAACGTGTTGAGAAAGTCACCACCCAACACGTTTCCATGATCGCCTCCCCTCTTAGGATGAAGAACAACAGTCCGTCGATGTCCTTGATCGGCCTCCATGGGTTGTAAGCCAGTGGATGACTTCTTCGGTGCCCACCGGTCCAAGGACGAAGAGAGTTGCCCGTAAGGGCGGACTGAAGAAGGAGGACTCAACAAGTCCTTCAATAATCTCATCCGGCATTGATGGCTACGATGCGATCAATGTCGACAACGTCATAGCTTCTTTGACCGAGATGAAAGCTAAGGTTGTCATTCCGACTTTTGACAAGTGGCATTCATCGACATTCGCCTCTGACATACAAACCACTAAAAAGGATGACGAACGCGTGTACTCTCCGGCAGCAGCACAGGACAAAAGCGTGAGCCCATTCTTCTCTGTGGAACTCATGGATGAAGAGGTTCCAGAAGAGCACACTGTTGCATGTACAGCAACTAGTCCAGTGACCTTGGTGGATGAAGGTGTTCTATCTAAGCCCCCCCTTTCCCCGATACAAGAAGAAGATCTATCTCAAGGCCCCCCAGCAGATGAAGATGCCAGTGAGCCCACCGCTGTAGAGGAAGTTTCGACACCAGTCGTACCGGCACTATAAGAGGCTCTATCTCAACCCCCCCCAGGCAGACGAAGTTGCCAGTGGAACCCCCGCTGCGTAGGAAGCTTCAACAATCATACACTCTCCAGCACAAGAAGAGGCTCCATCTGAGCCCCTCCTGATGAGTGAAACTCCACATTCTTCTCCCCCTCCTGAAGAAAATGCCACCCTAATGCCTCCGGCAGAAGAAGTGGCTCCACCTCAGCCCCCACGGCAGATGAAATTGCACATTGTCCTCCCCTCGAGAAAAGGATGCCACCCCAATGCCTTCGGCAGAAGAAGCGGCTCCACCTCAGTCCCCTATGACGGACAAAACACATGACCATGCGTCCAGCAAACAAACAATAGAGATCCTTGTTGATGTTGACACAATAGCAACAATCAAAAAGCAAGAGTCGTCGATTGTCAAGACGGCGTTAAACCCCAAAAGAAACGGCCTGCTGGATTCACTAAATTAGACTAACTCGAGCAAGCTACAATGGGGATGTTCCTCAATTATGTAATCAATAGGTCAGCTTCCGGTTTCTTTTTTGTTTATCCATGTTATTGTAGAACGTTCTCCCTTTGTATTTGTCTGTTTTCGTTCGACCTGTCCGAGTGTTTTCGCTTACATTTTATGGGTTCCCGCTTACATTTTTGTGTTTCCGGTTAGAGTGGAACCTTTCCGCTTACATGTTTTTGCTTCCGTTTAGAATTGAGTGTTTCCGTTTACCTTTTATGGGATCCCGCTTACATTCTTGTAGATCCCGTTTACTTCTAGGCATTTCCGTTTAGAATAGTGTATTTCCATTTACATTGTATGGCTTCCCACTTATATTCCTATCTATCCGGCTAGCGTGGAACCTTTCCGTTTGCATGCTCTGGTTTGAGCGTACGGTTCTTTGTTTTCTTTTATCATTGCCATTTATTAATGAGTTGAACTCCTTACGTTTAGGACCATCGTATGGAGGAACGATCTCTCTTTCACGATCAGAGACCACCTGTTCACCTTGGTGGACAAGGTCGTTGTTCACGACAATGTGCTGGACATATACTGCGTCACCATCATGGAATCACTAAAGAAAACCCCTTACCCCTACAAGAAGCGCGCTGCAATCACCCATCTGCTAGTGCTTCTCATGTCGCAGGTAGAGCACTGTGTGGAAGTGGTGCTTACGTTAGTCGAGGTTGTGACCAATAATTTCAACGAGGTGTGACTCATTCCTCTACCCATAATCATCAACACACACTTCCACCTCCTCGTCCTCGACAAATAATTGAAGCAATACCTACACTACACTATGGCACAGGGTTGTACGTATGATGCCGACGTGAAGGAGATGGTAGGGTCTTAGGTTTCCTTTCCATTTCGATCTTTCTATTTTTTTGACAGTTATACGACGCTGACAACTTCTTATGTGGCCCCAAAAGAGGGAGCTTTTCGATCGCTGTCTCACTATTGAGGTCGGCGACGCCGGGACGAAGAATTACCCCCTTGTGCATGTCCGTAACTGCCCACAGCAGGATATTGACAGCCTCGACTATTGCCTCTACACCATGCTTTTCGATTGCTGTCTCACCGTTGAGGTCGGCGACGTCGGGATGGAGAATTACCCCCTTGTGCATGTCCACGACTGCCCACGGCAGAAGCTTGACAGCCTTGACTATTGCCTCTACACCATGCGTTTTATTGAACAAATTCTCAAAGGGGAGAATCTCCGTCTGCCTCAGTTGGATGTGCCACTTCTGCATCTGCGGTACGCAGCACGTATACTTATAGATGGGATTGCCAAGGGGGAAGGGGATGGCGGAGTCGGGGGCAAGGGGAGAAAAGACTGACAACGGAAATTTGTTTACGCTTAAATTTTAATTTTCATTTTCTGCAAATGTAATTGCGATTTCAGATTTTGTTATCTGCAGATGTAATTACTTACTTTCGGATTACATACCGGCGCTTACGAATAGAATTAGTGTTTACTGATTACGCAAATTTTTTCCCCTTATATGTAATTGTTAATGCTTAAAACAAGCGTTCACGTGTAGAATTTATATTTCTCTCTTACGTACTGGGTTTTTTTATTATATTTGAATGCTTCCGTATATATAACATCATTCCCTCTTAGAAATGGTATTTCCTTCTTACGTACAGTTGTTTTCGTTTAGATTTGAATGTTTCTGTTTATATACCAGCATACCCGCTTAGAAATGATAGTTTCCGCTTACATTCAGGTGTTTTTGTTTAGATTTGAATGTTTTCGTTTATATACCGGCGTTCCGGCGCAGAATTGGTAGTTTCCACTTACATATATGTGTTTTCGTTATATTTCTGTTTACATACCTGTGTTTCCACTTAGAATTGGTAGTTTCGCTTACATACAGGTGTTTCCATTTACATTTGAATGTTTCTATTTACACACACGTGTTTCCAATTAGAATAGGTTGTTTAGCAGTATATACTGCTGTTTCCGCTGACACGTTAGTCAATCCATGATGGGTCCGTTGCACGACCGCCGCTTGGCCAACCTCCCTACATCGGCTACACCTAAAGTCACGTACAACAGCCTACTGCGACTTGATTCTTTTCAGTTTTAGATGGCAGGGTTGCCCTTTTGTTATTGGTGGCCGAATGGCTAACAGAAGAGAGTCATCCGTTGGCCTGTCATTATCAAGGACAGGGAAAATCGCTTCTACGTGGGACGTACGGTACGTGTCCGCAGTGAAGTAATCGTCAACATACCGGTGGACATTTGTATCCATTTGCATTATAGCAGCGCATGCGTGCTTACATGGGATCACGTAAACTTGCCACCGTCGGCAATAGCACGTCCTTGACAATAGGCTGACGGAGAAGCTATTTTGATTGAGAACCTCAAAGCAGTCACCAGTCAATCTCCCAACGAGTAAAGTACGCGATTCACCGACTAGATCCTCGATCTTGCAGTGTATGTCCAGACACAGATAGGCATCCCACCGCCGAGATTGTTTACGGGGTTACACAGCATATTCATGAGCTTGAACCTGATGTAAGTGGGAAGTCAGCGTAGCAAACGAAATAGCCCCAACGTAAAAGAAAACTTCAACAAGTAAATGGGAAGTCATAGATGTGAGCAAGCAGTCGGTGTGCTAAACGAAACCACGTAAACGTAAACGGAAACTTCAATAAGTAAACGGAAACTCATAGATGTAAGCGGGGAGTCGGCGTACTAAACGAAACCGCGTAAATGTAAACGGAGACGTCAATAAGTAAACGGGAACTCATAGATGCAAGTGGGAAATCGACGTTCTAAATGAAAACGTGTAAGCGTAAACTGAAACTTCAAATAGTAAACGGGAACTCATAGATGTAAGTGGGAAATCGTCGTTCTAAACGAAAACACATAAAACTAAACATAAACTTTTAATTCTCAATGGGAACTCATAGATATAAGTGGGAAGTTGGCGCACTAAACGAAAACGCGTAAACGTAAGTGGTAACGTAAATAAGTAAATGGGATCTCACATATGAAGTGGGAAGTTGGCGCTTTTTCCCCCGTTGCACCCAGCAAGGTTCTCTTTTATTTCCCTAGCAAGTGAGTCCCGTCGATGAGTAGCAAAGGCCGGCAACCCCTCTGGAAACCAACAATACACGCATGGAATGTGAAAAAAGCGCGTGTAAACTGGTCACCTTCATGGTTTACCATAGCAACGCTACTAGGATTGGTCTCTAAAACCTTCCCGGCATACCATGAAAAACACCCTGGGTGACCTCTTTCCCCAACCGAGCTTGCTTATAAGATAGGTGGACGCCTTGGTCACGCATTATATGCCGTTGAATATTGAAGGCCCTATAGAGAGGGCGATCCTTGAGGTTCTGCATAACCTGAGTGCTTACTGATTTTTTTGAAGCTTTCGGGTGCGAGGTAGTGCCAATACCCCTGCCGCAAGTGTGTGCCGAGCACGCTCTCTTGATCCTAAACGTCTCTAGGTTTCCATCCTTCGACCCGTGGACATGCCATTGGTAACCGTCAGATGCGCATTGGACAGTTACCTCTGCTTGTCGTTCTTCACGAAAGTGAAGTTAAAATTCTGACTTATGGCAACACTTCACAGTGTCTCTTTAAAGTGGTCATCATCGAGAAATTGTTGCCTGACTTGAAGACATTCACTAGCAAGTTGTTCTACTACTATATATAGGGTACCCGATGTGTGTTGTTGGGACGACATTATGCATCGACGAAACTGTAGGCTCTCCGAAATTGAATCTCTGCTCCTAATGTACACACAAGAAGATGTAAGATATGGAAAACCATCCAAATCTAAACGGAAATGGCGAAAGGTAAATGGAAACTCTCAAAAGCTAGATAATAATAACAAAAATAAAGTGTAGGTCGCACACGAAGCCCACCCTATGGAAAGTATGGATCTTAATAGATTGAGAGATTAATTAATTTCATAGCTCTGCAAAACTCTGATGTGATTTGTCCAATGTCTACTATATATTTCGAAGCATAGGATATCTATTTACTGGATATATTTATGTAGAACTTAAGAAAACATCATAGCCTCTGTGAATGTGTATCGTTTTTTTTCCTTGGTGACAGAAAGATAAATTAGAGAAAAAACATGTAGAAAGCTTAATTAGGTGTGGCAACAAAAATGAATAAATCTATAACAATTTTAAAGATGCCTCATCTTAAAAAAACTATATAGTAATATATACTTTTTGAATTTAAAACAGACTGGCAGTTTTAAAAATGCAATGTCATTTGCTATAATTTTTTAAATAAATAAACGTATTACTAATTGAAAAATAATCTAATAAAAAAATGTTTCTTAATTTCAATCTTTGTTTTATATTAACTAAGCTAACAATTAATCTAACCTCGAGCTATCTTTATAAAGATTTATAACATATGCATATTTTCTCTCTTTATAAAGATTTTCCAATATAAATAAAATTTTCCCTTTTTGTGTTATGTCCAATATAGTGCCAAAATAAATATTATCATTTTTATTTCAAAATACTTAAATTTTTAGAAGAGAAATAATAATTTACATCTATGTTCTATATAACCTTCGAACCTGGTCCAAAAACACTTTTGGTGCAAATAAACTTCTCAAACTTAGCTTGCTGTCAGAGCTAAATTCTCTGGACATCATTGGTGAAAGTAGATCCCTCTCCGAAGAAGAATCCTATCGGCTTTCCCAAATTCGCACTGAACTTCACTCCATCCTAAATCAGGAAGAAATTTACTGGAAACAGCGATCCAGAATCACTTGGCTCAAAGAAGGGGATGCAAATACGAAATATTTTCACCAAGTTGCAAATGGAAGAAGGAATAAAAACTTTATCCCTCATATCTATCAGAATGATATCCGGATTGTTGGAAATAATCAAATTGGCAAGCTTTTTAAATGATCACTTTCACTCCCTTTTCGGTACAGCTATCTCAAATAGATTTTTTCTTGATTGGCAGTTCCTATTCGCCTATAAGGAAAGAATAGAACTTTCTTAGCTTGAATCTCCCTTCTCTGTTGATGAAATAAAACAAGTTGTCTTTGATCTAAATGCAGATAAAGCTCCAGGTCCAGATGGTTTCCCAATTTTTTTCTTCCAAAAACACTGGACACTCCTCCATAGTTCACAAGTTAAATTATTCAAGGACTTCTATGAGGGCATAATCAATTTTGAGCGACTAAATTGGATTAACATCGCTCTTATTGCTAAAAATAATGCGCCCGAACACGTCTCGGATTTTCGTCCCATAAGTCTTATCAACTCGACATGCAAAATCATTTCTAAAGTCCTTGCTTCCCGGTTTAGCACTGTGATCAGCAGCTTGGTGGATGATTCTCAATCTGGCTTTATTAAAGGTAGATGTATTGCGGACAACATTGTTAGCACTCAAGAAGCAATTTTCAATTTACAAAAACAGAAACTACTTGGATATGTATTTAAAGTGGATTTTGCAAAAGCTTTTGATTCTCTTGATTGGAATTTCTTCTTGATATCCTCGCTGCAAGAGGCTTTGGACCCAAATGGCTTTCTTGGATCCACACAATTCTTAGTACAGCCAAGCCCAGTTTATTATTAATGGATCTACTCAGGGATACATCAGATGCAAAAGAGGTCTGAGACAAGGTGATCCACTCTCCCCTCTACTCTTCGCCCTCGCTGTAGATGTCCTGAGTGCCATGTTTTCTCACGCCCTTAGATCTAAAGTGTTAGTGGGTGTTCCTTTGGATCAATCTGTTAACATTTGTCACTTTCAATACGCGGATGACTTGTTAATCTTTTCAACTGGAGGACAAGAAGATCTTTAAATCATAAAGCTAATTCTTTATATTTGCGAGGGTTCCTCAGGTTTATTGATAAATTTCTCCAAAAGCTTCTTATACTCCACACACTATGGCTTTCAGCCACATCATTTTTCCGCTAGAATCCTAAACTGCTCCAGAAATAGCCTGCCAATTACTTATTTAGGATTGCCTTTTTCCGGAAGAAGACCAAGACGTATAGACTGGACAAAGCTTATTGGAGTGATTCGCTCCAGACTTGGATCTTGGAAAGCAAATTATTTATCCTTAGGAGGACGCTTAACCCTTATTAACTCTGTGCTTTCAACCATTCCAGTCTATTGGATGTCGGTCTTCAAGCTTCCCGCCTGGGTGATCAAGGAAATTGAGAGAATTCGAAGAGAATTTCTTTGAAAGGTCCTGATTTGGGTTCTAAAGGAATCAGATTGGTTGCGTGGAACAGAATAACCAGACCGCAGAACATGGGAGGCTTGGGAATTCTCAATCTTCAGGATTTTAATAAAGCTTTACTTGAAAAATGGTGGTGGAAATTATCCTGCAATCCTAACAGTAGTTGGGCCAAAATCATTCAAGCTAATTATTCATTTAATTAGATCATCAAATGAATTTTTATTTCATCACCCACCTCGAAACAAATCTTTTTTTTGGGCAGGAGTGAGCTCCTCTTTAACTTCTTTTAGCTCCTGTCTTTCCAAAACTGTCAGAAATGGTTCCAACACTTCCCTTTGGTATGATTGTTGGCATAACAGACAACCTCTCAAAGACATTTGGCCAACTCTTTTTTCTGATTGCATGTCTCCCTGGATAAATATCAGGCTTTTTCTTCAACACCTAAACAATCCCGAGATCTTGTTTTACTCAGCTTCTCCTGATATGTTATCCCCCCTCCTAGAAATAATCCCTGACTGTGCTAGTAAAAAGGAAGACTCCTACACTTGGGTGCTGGAAAAAAGTGGAAACTTCACAGTCAAATCCTTCTACAAATATCTCATTGATGGTGGGCTGCGTAGTCCGCTTTATTCTTCTTTCTGGAAAATTCGTTGTCCTAGTAAAATAACTCACTTTTGCTGGTTTGTTGGAGAGGATAAAATTCTCACTCTTTCAAATCTCTTTAAAAAAGGGTGCAACTCTCAACACTCCACTGATACCTGTTTTCTCTGTCATCATGCCTCGGAGAAATTGAATCATCTCTTCATCGATTGTGAATTCTCAAATCAAATCTGGAGATTCTTCTCTCAAGCCTTAGACTTAAACATTCTCCCAGATTCAGTTCATTCTCTCTGGACATCTTGGTTACCTTCCCTCCCTTCCCAGCACCGAACTCTCTGGGATCTCATTTCCAGAGCAATTTTGTAGAATGTCTGGCTTGAATGAAACTCCCTCATCTTCCAACTGAATGCTTTACCTTTTTTTAAAATAATTTTTAAAGCTGCTAACATGCTATTTTCTTGGTTTTCAACAGCCTCTGATAGTCAACAGCAGCATCTCTTCGAAGCCTCCCAGAAAATCAAGCGCTCTCTTAACTTCCTAAGCGCAAGAGTCACAGACCAACCTGGCGATCATGGTTTAGACTTTACTTAGGAGTAGTTGCTCCTTCTTTTGACCTGGGCAGGCCCGAGGTACCAGACGGTGTCTTCCGCCTTCCCAGCCTTTTTCTCTTATTGTTGGTTTTTTCTTCTTTGTACTTCGTCTTTTCCTCACTTCTGGTGAGAGTTATCTTCTTTTTTGTCACTTTTCTTTTTTTAATAAAGCAGTGGTTATCCACTTTTATTCAAAAAAAAAAAAACAAAACAAAGCCATTATAGTTTCTCAAACCCTCATTTCAAATGACTCCAACAATATATTCATAATCAATCCTCTCATTCGATGGTGAACTCAATTTTGTGATGCATAAGAAGTGCATTTAGTTTTATTAAATTATATGAACAGAAATGAACAATATTGCTACTAAGATTTATATATGAATGAAGGTAGGCTTTTTTCTTGCACTGCCTTTTCTTATGGTGTGCTTTTCATTGAAATCTTTCAATACATTAAGTTATTGAAATTATACATGAGATGAAAGCAAAAAGGAAAAAAATGATGACATTTTTTCTTTCCATAACTAGACTTAGATGGAAAAGATCATTTACAACTTCACATTGAAAGTGTGAGTTGTAGATTTATTTCTCTAAATAGAGAAAGAGCTATTTCCCTTGATAAAAGGAAGCTCCCACTTCATGTTGGAAAGTTTTGGGTAAATCTCATCTAGGAAGTGTGAGTTTTGTTGTTGAACAACTTCTAGAATCAACGTTTATCGTGTCAACACAGTTTCAATATTATATAAAATAATAAATTTTAAGGTGAATGATTTAGTTTTTTCTTATGGTTATTATCAACTATTTTTTCTGATAAATTAGTAATCCAAACTCAAAGATTTTAACTAAAATTAACAGAAATCCTGAATTCGAAATTTTTTTATAGAAAGACTTGTCACCTTCTCTCTCTATATCTTCTCTCCCTACATATAAAAGCCACACCCTACTTCCTTAATCTCACATTCACCACAATATACATATCTTCTCTTACATTCAATGGGTGTTGCCCTAATTCTCATCTTGTTCCTCTCTATTCTCTTCATCTCATGCTCTTCATCAACTAGGTCAGAGTATGAGATGAGGCTCCTTTATGAGGGTTGGCTGGTTGAACACCACAAGAACTACAATGATCTCTTTGAGAAGGATAAAAGGTATGAGATCTTCAAAGATAACCTCAACTACATCGACGAACACAATGCCTGTAATCACACATACCAACTCGGCCTCAATGTATTCGCCGATCTCAGCGTTGATGAGTACCGAAGCAATCATCTTGGCTTTAGCCCACTCTCCAAAATGAACATGAGCTACAAGTTAAGCAATAGGTATATGTTGAAGTTGCCTGAGTCTGTTGATTGGAGAGAGCAGGGTGCTGTCACACATGTCAAGAATCAAGGCAAATGCAGTGAGTAATATTTTTTGGATATTCAATGGTCATGTATTGTTATCTCAAAGTTGGTCATAATTAATCATTGAAATATATATATATATATGAACAGATAGTTCTTGGGCTTTTGCAACTGTTGCAACTATAGAAAGTCTCAACAAAATTGTCACAAGAGAGTTGATATCACTATCTGAACAAGAACTTATAGATTGTTATAGAAAGGGTTGTGGCAGAGATGATCCGGTTAAAGCCTTCCAATTTATAATAGAAAATCAGGGTATTGATACTGCTGAAGATTATCCCTACATAGCGGCATACAACAAATGTGACCTTTCTAAGGTATGATCCGCTCCCATGCATGCCCATATTTTGGGATATTTTTATTGGTCCATGTCTTATATATATATATTATGCATTTTAATATATAGTTTGATTTTTATGTGTTTTTGTTTTGTTTAGAAAAAGAAAAAAGTTGTGTCCATTGATGGGTATGTGCTTGGGCCTTTCAACAATGAGAGTGCAATGAAGGAGGTGGTGGCAAAGCAACCTGTTATAGGAGGTGTTGATTCTAAGAGTAGAGCATTCCAATTATATCATTCGGTGAGGTTTTAATATTGTTTTATTTTTCACTATCAATTTTCTTTCAGTTAATTTACATAAAAGTACGTGTATCAATATCAAACATGTCTTTTATTATTTTTTTATATTATTAATAATTATTGATTTGTTTCAGGGCATATTTATTGGAAGTTGTGGGATAGACATCAATCACGCTGTAACTATAGTGGGTTATGGTGAAACTGATAATAAAGACTTTTGGCTTATTAAAAATTCATGGGGATCTTCTTGGGGTGAGAAAGGATACATGAGAATTGCAAGAAATATCAACAAATGTGGAATCGCAAAATATTTGTCTTATCCTACAAAAAGACTTTATCATATGGTAAGTAGTTTTTTGTTTGTTTTATACAAAGATAAATATTAATTGTTTTTTGAAATAAATTTATATCAAAGACATGAGACCCTCCGTTAATTCTTTTTAATTATTTTATATTAACTATGTTGTTTAATTTTGAAAGCAGTCAGCCACTGACAATCATTTGGAAGAGCATTATGCTAAGGTTGAAATGAGGATGGCTAGTGCATGAATAGCCCAATTTTTCAAGGCAAGCAAAGACTTACAATAAAATAAGAGCACTGAACAAATTAACTTTGGGTTACTTTTCATATTTGTTTACCATCTCAAATTATAATACTTTTGGTTGATATCTATCTACTATATATATATATATATATATATATATATATATATATAGTAGAAACTATAGATAAAAAGGGCGATGGTCTCCATCATTGTGTGATGATTGTTTCTTTTTTAATTACTACAAGAAGAGAACTAAGAACTTCAAAGACTTATCAATAGCAGAAAAATTAATAAATTTATGACAGTTGTGAAACACATCATAACTAAAAAAAATTAATAATGTGTATTGAATTTAAAACTGACTGCAAATTATAAAAGCAAAAGAATTTGTGAATAAAATCTAAAATTAAATTGTTAGCGAGGAGAGCTCAAAGTACCAGTCTTACGATATAAAAGTTCTTAATTCGTTTCCATCAAAATCAAAATTGGGGATTTAATTAAATTTATGGCTTGGCTATATCTTTAAAGAAAAAATTAGAGAAAAAAGCACCCAAAGCTAACCAACCATTCATCTGATTAAAAGTGTGGAGCGGCCCAGATGTATTTTTGTAAGCGAGAAATCCACAACCTAGAAAGACCAGTCTAAAGCGCCTCATATATATTTATATATATTTGCACATAAACCTCTTTTTAATTAGGTGATGTGGGACTAAACCGAAATTACAACATTATTCTCTGATTATATCCGACATCCCCATCAGGTCAAGAATACTTCATTTAGCAGCACTTTACTCCGAGATTGTCCCCCGTCAGAACATTCGATTGGATAGAACCCTCAGTTGGTCAGCATCTTGGCCAACCCCACACTACTTTCTCTCGACAAAAGTACTAATGTTGCATATAACGGAGGATCTACAGCCCAAAAAAATAATATGATCGGATGAAATTATCTCTCACATATATGCACATGGACTGCTTCTCAATTAGACGTTGTGGGACTAAACCGAGGTTACAGCATGTTTCATCCCATTTAATTAGCATGAGGTAATTTTCTTGATTATCTTGGATGGATCATGCAAAGAACATGGTCCACGAAAGACTTTTTTTTTCTCAATCTTGGTTTGTTGAGGATCTTCAAAGGTGAAAATCCCATAAGGTTTATTTTTAATTTAAAATTTGTAATTTTTAAATTCTATAAGAATCTGTTTTTATTCTGCAAAATAAGTAATATTAATTAGTAATACCATATAAAAATATTGTACAAAAATAGCAAACATGTTGGCAATGAATATACAGATATCATATTGAATATATTTTATCTTAATGTAATTATCTGAGACTAAAATTTTAGTAAGGTTTAATTCCATGTCCGGTCTCTCTAGTTAGCCTCGGGTGCCCCTTTAGTCTCTCTATTTCAATTTTGTCGCTGGGAGTACTTCTATTTTTCCGAATGGGATATCTTAGTCTCCCCACGGATGGTGTTAGCTTTTTTCTATTAAGTTGGGGTCCACCTGGCATATTTTATTGGGTTAAATATCTTAACCAAAAGAACAGAAGCTAACAACCATTTAGTTATCGGATCCGGATTTTTTAATGGATCTGATAACCTTACACCCTTCTTCTCCACCTCAACGTTGGTTCCACTTCATCATCTCCTTGCTTCTGCCTCCGCGAACATCTCCTTGGCAGTCAGTTGCCTACTTGCCTTTGCCCATCTAAATCCCAAAACCATACAACATTAGAAGTACAACTTATCTTCTATGCAGGATTCCTGTTAAACAAACTGACCAATACCAAACAAGCACAAAAATTAAACAAGTTAATTACAGTCCTGATGTATATTATGTACACTAAACATGAGTAGAAGTGGAACTTCTTTTTCATTGATTGAATACAGTTTACAAAAGCAATATTTTTGTAGCAAGGCTGCAATACATAATAGGCAATCTCAAAATTTTGTCATATTTGTCTTATTTGTTTTACCCTGAATATATCCCATTAGACAAACATGTTTAGAAATTTAAAAAAAAAAAACAAATGATTGCAAATGTGCATCTAAATATACCATAATCCCAAAAAGAAGAAAAACTTCAATAACATCAATCAGCCAAATGCACTCCCCACTTCTCCAAATAAGTTTTGAAGATCAACGTGAGGGACTAACTAGGTCTAATTAGGGTTGTGGAAGGGTCAATTGAAGATAAAGGAGGCTCCAAAGAGGTTTTCCCTGCCTCACAATATCTCCACACTATAACAAGCATGCAATTTAACAAAGGGGTTTTGAGTATAAATAGTGTAATTGCAAAACCTAGGGCTAATCATAGCATAGAAAGAACTCACCTGGCCACGTCACAGAAAGAAGTGAGGATGATCTTTGCTCCGGCGGATGATATCGGACATCCCACTACAGTTAGCACGGAATCCGCTGGTCGAGGTGAAGGCAAGCCGTGGTAGTGGATGGGAATGGTGGGAAGACGGGTGAGGGAGAAGGGGAAGAGTAGCATTAAGTTAACGGATTCGGATCCGTTAACAACCCGGATCCGAATACCAAATCAGCCCTAAATCGTTGTTAACTTTTAATTTTTTGGGTTAAGATATTTAACCCAATAAAATATGCCATGTGGACCTCCACTTAATAGAAAAAGCTAACGCCATCCGTGAGAGGGACCAAAGGGGCACCCGAGCCTAATTAGAGGTACTTCTAGCGGCAAAATTGAAATAGAGGGACTAAAAAGGCACCCGAGCCTAACTAGAGGGACCAAACATAGATTTACCATAGCCGATTGGTATAATTGGAAAGCTCTGCCACTTGATTCAACTGCTACATTATTAGGTTGATTTACCATAGCCTTCTTCATAGCATTCTCATTATAGATATATAGGCCCAAACTCATACCCATCGATTGACACAATGTTTTTATTTTTCTTAGACAAAAATTAAATAAAAAAAAAAACAAAAACACATAAAAATTAAACTAACCAAAGCTTGATATATACACCTATATATATAAGCACTGTTGGTACACAAGCATATCATACCTTATTATTTATGTCACATTTGTCATATATATACTTCATCATAAGGATAGTATGTGTCACGCCCCAGCCTCACAGCCGAGCCCACTGACAGACCGGCCTCATCCCGATGGAGCTAGGCCCCACTCGGTGCAAGGCCTCAAATGACCAACCTAGTCAGAGTCAACCCCAACAGGCAACACAGATAGTAAATAATATAGGACTACGAACATGAAAGTAATAACAGAATTCATACTGGTACGGGATTTAATAGCCCTACATGAAACAATACCATACAAATAGTTTGCGGACCGAAAAGACATACAGAATACAAATCTCACTCACACAGAAAGTTCCCTAAAAGATCCTCAACCAATGACAGGAAGTCGATTCCCAGATGAACCCCCGGTCATAAGCTTAATCTTTTCCTGCGAGAGAGAAATTCGCAGAGTGTATGAGCCACAGGGGCCTAGTAGGATCATAGATATATAGCTAATCCAGAAATTTCAGAATAAATATAATTCAGGCAGAAGTGCAGTAAAATGCTCAGAATACAGAAATAATCAAAAATATATAAAATACATAAAAACGAATGTGTACATCTCCCTGACTAATAACAGAATCAATAGCAGCAGCTGGATCTTCAACTATGAAGTCGGAACATAACAGAATATCAACGGCCGAAACTGGATCTTCAACCGCAGTCGAATGGTAGCGCTACTATAGAAGACATGTGCACATGGCTAGGACTTACTCCTCCTAGTTGGGCAATTTGCCAAGAATAGAGATGTACCAAAAACCGCAGAAAATACGGAGTACAGACAGTACAATACGAAATAAAACACTTTGCCAAGTAATTAACTTAAAATTAAATAAATAACAAATACAACATAATAAACATATTAAATAAAATGCAATAATTAAACAATTTTATAATCATCCACCAAAAATACAGAGTTATAGTATACAGGTGCGAGAACCTACCTGGTTCTGAGATTTGAATATATAATTACTAAATCCTACGAATTAAGGGTTCGCTAAAACCAGCCACAAGCTCTAATTCCGCTGTTTAGACTGCGAACCTATTCACAAGACGAAAAAATACAACTGAGCTACAAACTAGGACCACCAACTCGCAACCAAACAGATAATTTACCCGTATTCACGCAAATACTTAACAAAAGCTACCTACAAAAACAATTTAGCCAAGTGCATACTAAATCACAAAAGCCGCAAACACTTCCAAGCTAAAACTAGAACATTAACAGTTAAAAGTGTAACATGGTATTCTTCCTAATTCCAAATCAAAGTTCAACTTAGACAATCTCCAGGATAATGATAATAGTAACAATAACTTTCAAAAGTAAGGGTTTTACAAACCATGAAATTCAATTCACAGCCTTCTAATCACAAAGCACCACATCCCATCTCAATTAAACAATACCATCATAATTAACAACTACAACTAAAGTTTCACCCAAACATGGAATTAAATTCAAACAATCAAAGATACAAAACGCATGGTACTATAAAATACAAATTACAAACTATTAACATAAATTCAGGATGATTAAACTCAAAAGAAATTATAGCATCAAGGTTAAAAACTAATTTCAAAGTGTTTTTCCACATGAATTCAAGACACTCCAACTCAAAAAAAAACAATCAAGACATTAAGATGAAAATGCATGCCAATATCTCATCTTTCATCCAAATCTCAAAGTAATTACATAATTCCCCTAAAAAGCATACATAACATGACAATCATCAACTTCAAAATATACAGGCTGAAAACAAGATTCATGCTCATAAAAATAAAAAGGCAGACCATTCCTACAACCTCAACACAACTCACAAGTGACAAGCATGCTTAATCCAAGATTAAATCACCAAGTAAACTCCAAGCTTTAGCTTCTCCGAACCTACGAACTAACCTTGAACCTCGACGACAAACAAACGGCCGAACCTCATCCTCCCACGTCTCCGGCGGTGCCGAGAAGTCTAGCTAAAGTCTTCGCAGCTGCCTTCTTCAAATGTCTAAACTTCCAAGAGAAAAGCTTGGGCTGGTTTGAAGGAGAAGAAGAAGGAAATGGTGAAGATAATGGGAAGTCCAGCTTCACCTTCTCTGAAACCTCAAGCTTTAAAGAAGAAGAAGAAGACTACTCTCTCAAACCCCGACCAGATCCGGAAATCCCGAAATGATGGTTGGACTGAAGCGGTTAAAAAAATCAAGGGTTAGGGTTAATCATGGTGGTCAAAACGGGTTGACTGTCACAGTATGCCTCAGTATCAATACCATGATTTTCCATAATAAATTCATAGGCCTTACATGGAAAATGTGGATCACAGCTTTTTCTTATAACAATTAGCAAGTTGTTGTTCAGACAATGATATCAAGTTTCCGCTAACAGTTTGATTCAGACTTTCTATAGTAGCCACTGCCAAAAAAGCCCAACAACTATCTATGATCACATAAAATATTAATGACTAATATTTAACTTTAAATTCACCCTTACATGAACAATTTATGCTAATGAATAATTAAGTAACAAAAAATATTAATTACTCACTACATCTGCCTTGTTTGTTAGCATTTGTGACAGCACCTTGCTCTCTCCAATCAATGGAATTAGGCAACATAGACCCTTCACCCTTGTTCAACATATACCAATTACTTACATTGTAGCTCATGTTCATTTTGGAGAGTAGCTTAAAACCTAGATAGGTTTTCCTGTACTCATCAACGGTGAGATCGGTGAATATATTGAGGCCGAGTTTGTATGTGTG
This sequence comes from Dioscorea dumetorum, assembly GCA_902712375.1. Taxonomy (NCBI): domain Eukaryota; kingdom Viridiplantae; phylum Streptophyta; class Magnoliopsida; order Dioscoreales; family Dioscoreaceae; genus Dioscorea; species Dioscorea dumetorum. Next base: position 1,435,324 of record CACTHL010000601.1, on the reverse strand, counting down.
ATTATCGGCATTGTGCTCATCAATATACTTGAGATTATCACTGAAGAGTTTTTACCTCATATCCTTCTCAAAGAGATCATTGTAGTTTTTATGGTGTTCAACAAACCAACCCTCATAAAGGAGCTTGATCTCATACTCAGACCTAGTTGTTAAGGAGCATGAGATGAAGAGAAAGGAGAGGAACAAGATGAGAATTAGGGCAACACCCATTAGAGTCTATATGCAGTATAGGAGAAGAGTGTGTATTTTATTAGAATGATGAGAAAGGAGCATTGGATGCATTTTTACAGAAGGAGGCAGCGAATCTTACAGTAAATAGTCAAGAACTAGCTTGTAGTATGTCTGGAATTTTTATCCTATAATTCATGGATATGGTCACCTGAAAATGAGTTAAAAACATGCATGCGTGTGGTGCACGGAGGTTCCACGTAGCATGTCTTGAGAGTATCTATCATTATACACATAGATCCAAAAACCTTCACATCGCTTGGCTACAAAGATGTTTCCTCTATAATTATATATATAATACTGTCGTCGGCCATTATTCAATTATTTGGATATTTGTTTTATATTACATATAGTTTTCACTTGATTTTGGGAATCAAGAAAGGAAAAAGAGACTTGCCAATGCAAATAAGTTATTTTGTATTTTGTAATGGAGTAATGCTATACGAACCGATGAAGTTGCCCGAAATCATTTCCCGACTGACGTGGCCACTAATTCTCTTTAATATTCAGCTTTTTATTTTTAAATAATAATAATAATAAATCTATTTCTCACTCACAGACAATAAAAGAAACTCTAGTCTTAGTCTGAAAAGTGAAAGACCAGTGGAGATAAGAAAGAGGGCGGCGATCGCAAATTAAACATTCTCATATGGCGACGGTGAGTGCTCACTCGGGCTAATGGAAATAATATTTCATGTGAGATGAAGAAAGACGTGAAACAACAACCTTGTTCGTACTTCCTTGTCGGAGAAGCATTCCACCGAGAAGACTTCGATCTCACTCTGATGCTGAAGAAACCTTCATCGTACTTTGTCATTAGAGAAAGGGCTTGAGGGAGAAAGAAAAGGTCATAGTGGTTGCCCAACTTTTCTTGGTGATAGAAGGCAAGAGTCCAAGATTCTGGAGAGGAATGCCTCAACAAACGGCTTGAGAAACACATGATGAGGTTTGGTTTTTCTTTGTTTTTTTTTGGTCAATTTGCTCAAATTTATTTGAATTTTCAATTTTTTTAATTTTAATGAATTAAATTTACCTTTTGAGTAGATTGAGAGAACAATTTGGTGGATTTGTTTTTTGTGTTATGTTAATTTGGATTTGTTACATATTCCAAATATATAATTTTAGATCATTTTGGGGTTGTTTTGTTTAGTTGATTTTTCCAAAATAATGTTGTGTGAATTTGGAAAGTTATATTTGCATTTTCTGGAATTGCGTCTTTGTTTGAACAATTAATTTGAATTATCTCCTTTTGTTTAGTTTGCTATATTTGGCTATGTTGAGATTGTGTCAGTTTGTGATTTTTTTGTACAGAAACTACAACTATGTTGGTTAAATCAGCTGCAAAAGAGTTATTAAAGTGTGTGCAGTTATGGCAGAATCAGAAAATCAGTCTTCTAAGCAAAACCATAATGAGACAGAAGCCGGCCCTTCTAATTTTGAACTTTTGATCAAAGAGAAGGAAAATGTGGTACTTATGGAAGCTTCAACATGTGAACAAGTTATTCTAAAGGCAGGCATGATTTTTGATTCAGAAGAAGAAATTTATGATCTTTATGTGAAATATGCTCGGCAAGAGGGATTTGGTATTACAAAAAGAACAACAAAATCAGGAGAAGATGGAAAATTAAAATACTACACACTTGCATGTGCACGAGGAGGTAAAAGAATATCTACTGCAAAAAATTCCTTCAATCCTAGGTTATCCTCCAAAACTAACTGTCAAGCCAAGATTAATGTTATTGTTGGCAACGATGGCCGTTATACCATATCGCGTACCTATTTTGAGCATAATCATGCACTTAGCCCACAAAAATCTAGGTTTCAAAAGTGTAACAAAAAGATTGATGCATATGTGAAGAGAAGGCTTGAACTAAATGATCAAGCAGGCATTGGTTTGAGTAAGAATTTTCATTCTTTAGCCGTTGAAGGTGTGGTGGGTATGAAAATCTAACATATACAGAAAAAGATTGTCGAAACTATATTGCAAGAGCAAGACTGTTTAGGCTTGGTGTTGGGGATGCTGAAGCACTCGCCAATTATTTCTCCCGCATGCAAAGGAGAAATTCAATTTTTTTTCATTTGATTGATATAGATGACGAAGGCCGGCTAAGAAATGTGTTTTGGGCAGATGCAAGATCTAGAGCAGCCTATGAAGCTTTTGGTGATGTTATATCATTTGACACAACATACGTAACAAATAAGTATGATATGCCCTTTGCTCCATTTGTTGGAGTGAACCATCATGGCCAAACTGTACTATTTGGATGTGGTTTGTTATCAAAAGAAGATACATAAACCTACATTTGGTTGTTTAGAACATGGTTGGAATGCATGGCAGGCAAGGCACCGAAGGCAATAATTACAGATCAGTGCATGGCTATCTAAGGTGCAGTTAGGACAGTCTTTCTGAATTCTCATCATCGTCTTTGCTTATGGCATATTATGAAAAACGTTCCTGAGAAGCTTGGGGGACTAACTCAGTATAAAGAAATAAAAAAGATCCTAAAAAGTATTGTTTACGAGGCGATAGCTACTCAAGAATTTGAAGACATTTGGTTGAAGATGATCAAAGATTACAACATTGAAAACAATGAATGGCTGAATTTCTTATACATGAATCGTCAACATTGGGCTCCTGTGTATGTTAAAGGAGTTTTTTGGGCTGGAATGTCTACCTCCCAAAGAAGTGAAAGTATAAATGCTTTCTTTGATGGTTATGTTGGTCCGACAACATCTTTGAAACAATTTGTGGAGCAATATGATAATGCATTGAGAAGCAAGATTGAAAAAGAAAACAAGGCTGATTTTGCTTCTTTCAACACAAGCTTTCCGATGCTAACTGATTGCTATTTTGAGAAGCAATTGCATGAAGCCTACACAAATGAAATTTTTAAGTTGTTCCAAGATGAGTTATGAGGAATCCTATATTGTAATCTTGCACTTGAAAATTCAGATGGGGGACTATTCTCATTTCAAGTGACAGATATTTTTAGAGGGAAAGAAGGCAGACTCAAAAGACAAGTGGCGTTTAATATTTATTACAATGAGATTGATTTCAACATTAAATGCTCCTGTCGTTTATTTGAGTTTAGAGGAATTATATGTCGACTTATATGCAAAGTTCTTATTGAAAAGAATGTGAAAGAGATTCCACCTCAATACATTTTACCCCGTTGGAGAAAGGATATTAAACGCGTCCATACTTGTGTGAAAATTGTTATGATGATGCACAAAGTAGTGAACAAAAGTTGCGCTACAACAAATTATGTACGCATTTCTCCAAAGCTGCTGAAATTGGAATAGAATCCAATGAAAAATATAATTTCTTGATGAGATGTGTGGATGTGGCAATAGAGAAGCTTATGGATGATACAAATTATTGGGAGAGTCATTCAGATCAAGTTTTAGAACCTATATTGTTTAAAGAAGGTCATCAGCAAAATCAAATTACAACTTCAAACAAAAGGTTCTTAACTCCTTTAAAAGTGCGGAGTAAAGGCCGGCCACCATCAAAGAGGAAAAAATCAAAAGTTGAAGAAATAATCAATAGAAACAAAAGCAAGGTATTGATACTTTACAACATTCTGTTTCAGTTATAACATTATTTTTATTGTCTAAAACTAATGTTTTTCTTCCAGAAAACTAAAACAAAAGGGAATCTACAAGCTCAAGATGATACACAAGTTGAATTTTGTACCCAAGAAAGTGTGGTAATGTTGAATTATTTGTTTTATTTTTGTCATGATATTGCATGAATTTTTAATATATTGTTTAATGTTTTTCCTTCTTAGGTGAATTCGAATTCCTTTATAGATGCAGTAACTATGCCTGTTGATAACTTCAATCCCCAAAAATCTAGCCTTAATACTTCTTCACAGGTAATTAAAATTCTCATTAAGTAGAGAGTAATGGTTCAATGTCAATTTTCATAGCTCAAGCTAGGGAAAAAAGTATTAAATTTGTTTGACCATGTCTTCAGGTTTAGAGTTATGATGTTGCATCCCCTTGGAGTTATGCTGCATAAGTTCTTGAAGGTATACATTTATTATAATGCATTTCATATTGCCAACATAATTAAAACCTTGTTACATTTAACCATCTTTAAAATGTTGTCTTTGTTTTGCAGGCAATTGCTATGCTGATATGGTGGTTGAATGAAATCAAATTGCTATGTCAATATGTTTTTTTCCTTTTTGTTGCCTGCATTGGCAATGTGTTATGACACTCATTTTGTTTCTTCATAATAGTTTTGAAGTATTATTAGGTTGAAACTTGTGTTTATTTTGTTTATGTATTGGTATGTGATTCATTTTGTTTCTGTATTAGCTTGTGAAAGGTACAAAACATTAGGTTGAAACTTGTGTTTATTTTGTTTCTGTATTGGTATGTGATTCATTTTGTTTCTATATTAGCCTGTGAAAGGTACAAAACAATTGTATTAGCCTGTGAAGACTCATTTTGCCTGCATTGGTATGTGATTCATTTTGTTTCTGTATTAGGTTGTGAACGATACAAAACAATTGTATTAGGTTGAAACTTGTATTTATTTTTCTCATGGCTTACACAATTGTATCACATGTCCTAAGAGCAAGGCCCTTACAAAGACAATGAAAAAGAGAAAAAAAAATAACAACCACCACCACCACCAACACCATGGAATAGATCCTGGGCTGTAGAAGTAACTGCCCTAAAATTGTTGGTCCTTCATCATCAGGAGGCCTTAATTGAATTGTATTGGATTTGAGTAAAGCTAAGCATGTCTTTTAGCGGCTCCTAATTGTTAACCATTTGGGAATTGGTAACATTACCAGGTCTGCAAAGAAGAACACCATCTTCTCCATCTGCATTCAAAGATTCAAACATAAGAATACCAATCATCTTTGCATTGATATCAAGTTGTGACTACATGTATTTTTTTTTTGGGCTTCCAGGAATCCTAAGACAGCCACATAACAAAAAGATTTAGTGACAGTGGAGATACAAATATCAATTTTAAACTTTGTATTGTGGCATTACTGACAAAACAAGGAGAAGCTTTGAAATGCAAAGTCAATAGCTTAAAAGACAAGACTTTCCCAATATTGAATATATGCCCATTTGAATAACTGATAATAAAATAGATTTATGGAAAGGAACTTCAATATTAGTAGTAAGGCCTTTGATGGGCAAGAGAACTAAAATCATAACTACACAATCAAACAAGAGTTTAAGAGAAAAAAAAGACATCCAAATGCAACAATCACAAAAACATCAACAGCAAAACATGAAATTGATCTTGGATGGGATTTCTTAGATGAAAGTTGGGGACATCTAACCATCAACTTTGGCAGCAAGTGTAGGGCGATGGTGGCTACTTCGGATCACTTGCGGTGAAGGTATTCAATGATGAAGAGGAGGACGAGGGCGACACCAATGGTGGTCTTGAGCAAGGGAATGAAAATGAAAATGGAGGAGAGAGAGAAGGGATTCACGACACTCGTTGGAGGAGAAAGTGCGATTTTTTACCACCGCCCTTTCTCTTCTCCATCGAGCCACTTCTCCGACGAGGAAGCATGATTAGGGCTGATCGATGGTACTCGCCGTCGCCGGACGAGAATGTTTGATTTGCGATCGCCGCCCTCTTTCTTATCTCCACTGGCCTTTCACTTTTCAGAATAGGGTTTCTTTTGTTGTCTGTGAGTGAGAAATAGATTTATTATTATTATTATTATTAAAAAATAAAAAGCTGAATAGGAAAGAGAATTAGTGGCCACGTCAGTCGGGAAATGATTTCGGGCAACTTCATCGGTTCGTATAGCATTACTCTTTGTAACGATGGAAGATAAATCAAGATGGCTGGAAAGTGGAGGAGATTGCATGCCCCCATTAATAATGACAAGAAACATATACATATATAGTTATTTTAATGCCAATAGAATCATGAGTGGGGTTTGCTATATTTGAATAACTCCATTATTGCACCACATGATTTGCAAGGCTAACATAAATATATCCGGAATAGATTTAGTACGTTTTTTTTTTCCACGAGGAGAGAAATCCCATATGCACCCACTAAATTAAGACAGAGATGTGCGTACGTCTCGACTGAGGCCTATGAGACCCGCACACACGTGGGCGCTGGGACCACCCATAGTTCGTACTCATAGTTCTCAGACATGCACACTCACCCCAAGGTTTCGATCTCTCGCCACTTGCGAGACATCATCCTGGGGGACCCAAGTGCCAATTGACCAAAAGGCCATTGACATAGATTTAACATGTTAGGATATGTTTTTTGAATAAAAGGGATAGAAAAGGGCTTTTTAGATTTCTAGTATTTTCTCTGCTATTAAGGTTATATTTTAAGATTTTGTGCTTCTTTATCTGTTCAACAAGCAAACTCTCGTATAGTACCTTGGTCTCATGTGTAATTTGACACTGTCGATGAAGAGGATTGATTAGTGTCTGATGTACACAATTCTTATAGGCTAGGCACACATGTATTTTGCTTGTCTTCTTACAACAATTATTATAGAGCAAAAAAAAAAGTGGCAAACCACCATTCTAGAGAAGTGCACACAGACGTGCAAAATTCGTGAAGATTATAAGATTAGCAAAAAATTACCTCAAGGCTATTGTACTATCCTCCTGCAAGGAGCACGACCATGCTTCACAAGGATTCTAATCTTGAGCACCACTAGCAATTTGCATAGGCTAAACACACCTTAAACATGGTTGTGCATAATCTTTTTGTCTATAGTTAAGAGTTTAAAAACTAATGTTGCAAGGGGACATTTTGCTGAGTGTTTCATCGGTTGCTATAGTTAAGAGTTTGAAAATTAGGGTTGTAAGATTAACCCCCTTATTATATGAGAATTGAGTGAGTTTATTGTGATGTTTTAAGATTGTTTTTTTTTTTTTGTAATACTTGAGTGATATGTACACATGTATTTGTACTTATTTATGTTAAATGATTAAACACTATAGGGGCAATATTTAAAAGCTCCGGTCATAAATTAACACATGAAAATAAGGACGTTAACAAATCTTGCCCCTGATGAAAACATAGGGATTTCTTCCGTGGATCGGGGCAGGGACTGGGGACGGGGATTTTTCCCCGTAGATTGGGACAAGTCCGGGGATGGCAAAAAAAAAATAGTTGATCCCCAAAGGGGAATACTATCCCCGCATGTGCCCAGCCCCGAAATATAAAATATTTAATTATAAGTAACTATATATATATATATATATATATATATATATATATATATATATATATATATATATATATATATATATATATATATATATATTATTATTTAATATGATAAATATCTAAATAAAAATAGAACAAAAACCCATTCATTTACTTAATTCATAAACTATTAATAATTTAACAAACATTTGAAGAAAAATTAAATATAATCCTAAACCTTTTTTAACTTTATCGCATTCGTAATTTATTAATAAATTAATATTTTATCTTAACAGTCGGGTTAGAATGAAACCTCCTATTTGGAATAAATTAATATTTTATCTCACACGGGGGTGGGAATAAAACCACTATTCGGATTTGGGAATGGGAGTACAAATCCATGCCCGAGTATGAGTATTGTATTCCACGATGAGTCACTGTCCCATTAACATTTATACATGAAAAACATTGCAACACCTCTCGGACCATGAGTTATTAGAATTAATTTACTCTTTGATGTGCGTTAATGTCAACAATTGCTATTAGGCATACATATCCTTCGCCAAAATATACACGTTCAACTGCCACAACAGAACTATATACAGTGAAGCAATCACAACAAAAATTCATTCAGTGTGAAAACTTGACACAGTGGCTTTTACAACATGTATTCTTTTATTAGCAATGACGCAATCACAACACCAACCCAATTACAATGCAGGGTAAACACGGAAAAAAAAATCAGCTATAGCCCCAACAAATCTGGGAGAGAACACGAGTGAAATACTTAAGTGAACAACTACAATTGCAAAAAAAAAAATAAAATGAAGAAACACTCCAGCTAACTCCCACACGTTATCTATTCACAATCGTTATGTATTGCAGCCCACACTCGAGATGTGCTATCTTTTCCTTTTGATTGTTGTGTCTGACTGCGTTAATACAATGAACACCCAGCGGGGCTGCAAAACTAAAAACACAACCCAGAAAACATGTCATAATCCCTAAAACAGTGAGATATCAATATTGTGAAGTACAAATGAAGTAAAAAATGTTTGTTCCAGGTGTTTGAGCTAATACCTGCCAATCATTGCAAAGTCCCCATCAGTTGCAGACTATCGAAAACCAACCTAGAAATTCTGGCATGGCTCAAGTGACAAGAGCATCGTGAACGCACCTTCATTGGAATTTCATGTTCCCATGTTTTTTTCCCATCCCCCACTTGCGGTTTAAAACCAAAAAATGGAACCATCATATAAAGTGGGCTACAATGGTGGCAGTGCATGCTTCCGAATTGCCTCGTCACACTTGTACAACAGTAGGCAGGAAAACAAAAAAGTAACAGCGAAGCAAAAACCAAACAAGCGCAACACATGTCCGACAACATAAGAACATAAAAAAACAACTACAACACAAAACTAGAAAGCATGATAGGCATCTGCTAAATAAAACATGACAAGCAACCAGAATACACCAAAAGAAAACTTCCAAAACCAATGGCAGAAAGGAATTGACACATCAAAGCTACAACATTCATAAAAATGTGATTATGCAAGCATACCCAAAGAAAATAATAAACATTGATAACAACACATGGTATAAATTTCACAAAGACACAAATGGGATGTGATATGGCTGCAATGACACAGTAGCTACCTACCATCTCATTGCCCCACCAATTTACCCATTCGCCCTAATTCAAACTCATTGGACCATACCTCAGTGCATTTGTTTTCACAAAGTTTTTGTACTCATCATCAATGTTTCATCCCACTTGAAAATACAGAAAAGCGTTTACAATGCAGATCAGAAAGAGCAGCACAGAAGCATATACCAAGCAACATTAGCGAAAGTACCCAATGCGACGTAAACCGACCAGATGATAGCCAAATCAGACATGCAACAAGCTAGAAATGCAAATTCAGCATGACGTAGATGCATGGGCAGTGCCATTAAAGTCCAGGCAATGTTAAACATGGAACTAATGAGCAATGGGTTATGCATAACTGAAAAAAAAAACACCATAATAGTAAATAAAAGAAGAAAGGCCTGTATGGGCATTAGTTTCCAAGGGTGTGGCCACCATATCCAGGAGTTCACACCATCCGAGAGAAGGAATTTGTTACAAACCCAAACGTAAAACGCGACGTAGAATTTTCTATATAAGTGTTTTCCGTATTGGAATGATATTTCATTAAATCATAATTTGTTCTAGTATGTTAAAAATTTATTTATGTGACTTGCGATGACTATATATGTAGAATTGGATGATTTATGAAATCTATCTATTGGTGAAATTATGTTTTGGGCACTCAATGGGAATTTCATTCATGGAATGTTATTTGGACATTGAAATGATGTTGATTTTATATATGATGGTGTTAGATCTACGGCCTTCTTTTTATTTGAGCTATTTGGAAGGTGACAGGGATCAAGCCTGCCTATTATAGTCAGCGGCTCACATGGTCTAGCCTATAAAGGCGGTGTAGCAAACCCGATTTGTGCTGCCCTTTTTAGGCGGCACAGAGAATACCTGATAGTGTGATACATTGGGAACTTGAAGTCACCACACTTATCTTAGTGGTCCCATGTCAAGTTTGTGGGAGCCTTGATGGTTCCGCACTTAGCCTCGGCCATGGCTAAAGTAAGAGGGGTTTTAAGGGCATTGCTTATTATTGAGAGTGATGTACTAGCATTGATGAGAGTGCTGTATCTTTTGGTCCATGCCTTCTTGTTGTGTACTTGGTTTTGTGATGTTTGAAAGCAGGGAAATGTAAGCTTTGTGGTGTTCTAGGTGTGGGTGGTGCTTATCTCCCCCTCGAGTTGCCATGGCAGTTATTGAGAACCCATTCTGTCAGTCAGGGCGTGACAATTAATAAACCATAATTAAATAGGTTTGGATGGAAACATCTACTCATTACTCAACCCATTACTAAGGAAAATTTGTGTAAAACTACTCCTCTGTAAGTTCGTTGCATTTAATTGAAGGTTCATCACCTATAAACAAATTAATTTAGCGATAAGTTAAACTCTAACAAAAAACATAAATGTAAGAAAAATGGAAATCTTAGATCCACGATATGCCTCTTATGCATACACCACAAATTTATAGGTCATAAAAACTAGTAAAATATACCATAGGGTAGGGTAGTCGAATCCACATAAACAAGATCTCTTAGTAATCAAAGGACAATTAGGGCATCTCACTTCACTATAATGTTAATCAAAAAAAGAATTTTTATACTACTTTCCACAAATTCATTATGTGAATCACAATATATAATTAGATTTCTATTATTTCTAAATGAATAATCCTTTAGATTTTGATAAAGAGAGTTAAGTAAAAAATATCACAATTTATTTATGATAATTAAATTAAATAAAATTTATAAAAAAATGGCTATGTGCCAGACTTCATCAATTGATAAAACAAAATATATACCATATATTTCATAGTAATATTATACGATCAAATTTAGCTAACAAATCTACCCACACAAGATACATCAATATTGTATACATTGATATCTATTATAGTATATACTTATATACTTACTTATACTTGTACATGTCTTTGTTCATACATACATATTTGTACTCATTGTTTCTATTTATTGGGTTGTTACTCTAATGAAAATATACTATATTCTTATCAACTCTAACATGGTATCAGAGAAGTTTTCGGGTATTTTTTGAGTGTTTTTGTAATTTTTTTCCCGGCAACCAGTCCAACCTCACCACCGTACGCCGTGGCTGCTGTAAGGGTTAATGACCTTACACTTGGTCAGCGGGCATACAATATTACATAGGCCAAGCCACGAGGGAGCACAGCTGTGTGGATTTGGTAGTGCGTGCGGTTAGCCCGATGCGTGTGTTGTGTCGGGACCAAGAACGGGTGGAATATCCCGCACGATCATAGGCTGAGACCATGAGGTGAGCGCGCGCTAGACCGTGGGCGTGCACGTGACCGATGAGCGCGTGGGGCAGGCGCGCCCATACCAAGAGTCAAGTGTCGCAAGACTTCATCATGTGGAGTGTTGGATCTCTAGCAAGTCTAAGCGGGGCGGGACACTTGATCAGGCCGAGAGACCGAGAGCTGATTCCGGATTTGACAAGGCTTTACGCAGGCATATGCAAGTGGGCACGTGGTCAGGAGTGTTGCCAAGCCAGGGGCGAGGATGGCACGCGGTATTACCACACGTGACCGGTACTGCTATGCGCTGTGACTAAGGATCGCTAGTTAAAGCTACAGTTGCGTCAGAGGACACTGCAAGCCAAGTGAAGTCAGGGAATTCACGCCAGACCTGTATTGGGCATGGGGCTCAATCAACCTTGGATTTGGGGTGGCTCTTGTAATAGGGTCTAATGTGTCTTTGGGAGGAGGCAAGGCCACTTGGTGTTGGTTTTGGCCATGGTTGTAAACATTTCTCAATCTAAGAGAGTTTATGTTTTTCTCTCTCAAAATGGGTTTCATGTGTCGTGTTTCTCGTACCGCGGATGTTTTCCGGTTTTGCTCGCTTCTTATTATTTTCGCTTTGCTTGTACTGCAAACAAGAATTCACTAACTGTTCTTGCAAAGAAGGCTGACAAGTCCCTATGGTGCATATCAGGTGCCGCATGCCCGAAGATGATCGGTTAAGGCCGTGATAGCTGGTATCATGGCCCGTGTTTGTGGCTTGAAAGCGAAGAAAAGACACACAAGTGAAGACAGTGGAAATGGCGACTAGCAAGAAAGATCGTTTGGATCGTCTTGAGGACACAGCCGAGCGGATGGAGAACGTCATCGGGAGTGTTGACGATCAGCTCGAGAGCCTGTCGAAGATGGTGGAAGATCTTCAAGCAGACAGTGCGAGAGCCAGTTGACTATCGACGTCTTGAAGATGAGGGTACAGTATCTGGAAGCCGAAGTCGCTCAGCTCAAGTAAGCTAGTGTTTCACCGGTCTCGTGGGAGGCGCCCATGAGAGTGAAGGTCCCCGAACCTTCCCAAATATGATGGCACATGGATTGCCAAAACACTGGAGAACTTTCTTTGGGACATAGATTAGTACTTTAAGGCTGTAAGGGTACCGGGCCATGAGCAAGTTCCGTTGGTCGGGATGTATCTTACTGGCGATGCAAAGCTATGGTGGCGAACGCGTCAGTAAGAAGACGCTCAGGCGGGTCAGACTAGTTCGAACTCGTGGGTCGAGTTGAAGAAAGAATTGCGGGAGCAATTCTTGCTTGGCAATACTACTTGGGTAGCCCGTTCAAATTTGAAGAAGCTACGGCAGACAGGCACTATCCGGAAGGACATGAAGGAGTTTTCATCCTTGATACTGGATATCAGGGACATGTCCGAGGAGAACAAGTTGTTTAACTTCCTTATCGGACTCCAGAGTTGGGCCCAAATCGAGGTACGGAGACAAAACGTGAAGGACATCACCTCCGCGATCATAGCAGTAGAAGCACTGGTGGACCTACGAACTTACCCGGTGGAGAGGGTGAGAAGGCAAAGTTCAAATCCAAAGATAAGAAGCCGGTGGAGAGAAGGGCCGGAGATAGGTTCCAGAGGAGGAAACCCAACGGCCAGGCCAGATGTAATAAATCCAGGAATGATGGAAATCAGCGAGTGGTTCCAACAAGACGAGTGGATGCTTTATCTGCGCCGGACCACATATGGCAAAGAATTACCCTAAACGCGAGAAGTTGGCAGCGTTTAGAAATGAACCAGAAAGTGATTCGGAGGACCCAGCAAGGGTGAGTCCTTTACAACTGTTGGGAGCCTTCAAGACTGTCAAGCGTGACGGAGTGGTGAATTCTGTTATCTATGTGGAGCTGACCTTGAATGGGAAGGCCATACAAGGAATGGTGGATACAGGCGCAACTCATACTTTCATCAGGAAGGATGTGGCCACTCGGTTGGGACTGCGCTTGGGGACACACATGAGCGGAGTGAAAGCAGTCAAATCCCAGGCACTGGCGGTAACTGGGAAGATCTCTGAAGTAACTGTTCACATGGGTAGATGGCAAGGGAAGATTGATCTGCTGGCAGTCACATTGGATGATTTCGAGTTGATATTGGGGATGGAGTTCCTCAAGTCTGTGAAGGCCGCTGTTGTTCCACATTTGGGTGGTCTTCTTACAATGGATTAGAAGAACCCATGCTTTGTAGCTGAAATAGCTGCGAAGGAGAAAAAAGGGAATGAGCCGATGCTTTCTACGCACCAGGTGGTGCAAGAGTTGAAACATGGAGAACACACATATGTTGCTGCTTTATTGAAAATGCAAGAAGATTTGGTGAGTGATCTACCCTCAGCTGTGGCTGAAGTGTTGACGGAGTTTCAAGATGGGATGCCGCCGGAACTACCCCGTGAACTCCCACCTCGGCGTGCAATAGATCACCAAATTGAGTTGATGTCGGACTGCAAACCCCTGCCCGGGCTCCCTATCGAATGTCTCCGTTGGAGTTGGTGGAACTGAGGAGACAACTGACAGAGCTTCTTGATAGTAGCTTCATTCAGCCATCAAAGGTTCTATATGGTGCAACGGTATTATTCCAGAAGAAGCAGGAGGGCTCTCTTCGACTGTGTGTGGACTACCGGGCGTTGAACAGGATTAAGGGAGTAGCAGTTGTATGTGAAGCTGAAGAAATGTCATTTCACTCAGCAGGAAATCAAGTTCCTTGGCCACATCATTCCTCGGGGTGAAATCCGAATGGATCGGGCTAAGGTGGCGGCAATTTTGGACTGGCCTGCACTGTCCAAGGTACCGGAGTTACGATCTTTTCTCAGCTTAGCCAACTACTATCGTCGATTTATCAAGGGATATTTAAGGAAGGTCGTGTCGCTCACCGATTTATTAAAGAAATACCAGCCGTGGGGTTAGACCGAGAGGCAGCAGGCTGCTTTTGACAAGATCAAGAGTGCAACTACAAGTGAACCAGTCTTAGCATTGCCCAACTTCGAAGAACCTTTTGAGGTGCACACCAATGCGTCAAAAAAGGCCGTTGGCGGTGTCCTTGTTCAGAATGGGCATCCGGTGGCGTTCGAGAGTTGGAAGCTGAAAGACGCAGAGCAGCGCTATTCGGCGCATGAGCGGGAGATGCTCGCCGTTGTTCATTGCCTACAGGTATGGAGAGTATACCTTCTGAGCACCAAGTTTCTTATCAAAACAGATAATATAGTCAATATATTCTTTGCTACTCAAAATAAATTGCGGCTAGACAAGCTCGTTGGCAAGAGTTCTTACAAGAATATGACTTTGAATGGCAGCACAAACCGGGGAGACACAACCAGGTGGCTGATGCGTTGAGTCTCAAGTAGATGGTTGAGTACGTGGCTGCATTGGCACAAGTGGAGAATGGCTTGCAAAATGGTATCGAGGAGGTAGCAAAGACGGACAGTCAGTATGAGAAGCTGATCAAAGATGTCCAAGACGGAGTCATGCACAAGTATTGGGTAGAGAATGGGCTTCTCTACGCCAAAGGCAACAGACTCTATCTGTCGAAAGGACGGAAGATTCGGCAGGAGCTCCTTAGAGAGCATCATGATGTTCCATGGGCGGAACACCCCGGTCGTGAGTGAATGAAGACCTTGCTCACAAGACATTACCATTGGTCGGATATGGGCGAAGACATTGAAGCATATATGAAGACGTGTTTCGTGTGCCAACAAGACAAGTCGGAAATAAGATGGGAGGGCGGTCTTCTCCAGTTGTTGGGTATTCTGGAAAGACCATGGGCGTCAATTTTCATGGACTTTATCACCGGATTTCCTAAGGTGGAAGAGATGTCGACAGTGATGGTGGTCGCGGACCGATTCACAAAGTATGCGATATTCATACCCGCACCGGTAGTGTGTTCAGCAGAGGTGGCTGCTGAGCTATTCCTGAAGCATGTGGTGAAGCACTTTGGGGTACTTGAAGACATCATAAGCGATCGAGATGCTCGCTTTACTGGGCTGTTCATGATGGCGTTGTTGGGGTTGTTGAGCACAGAGTTGAAGTTTTCAACAGAGAATCATCCGCAGACGGATGGACCGACGGAGAGGATCAATGCTTTGTTAAGAGAGTATCTCTGGCACTATGCTTCTGTTTCGCAGAAGAATTAGATAAGTCTGCTTGATGCGACGCAGTTTAGCTACAGTATTCATCGGTCCTCATCAACGCAGAAGAGTCTGTTTGAGCTTGCATACTGATACCAACCTATTACTCATTCAGAGGCGGCGAAGAGGAGGACAGGAGGGAAATGTCCTACCGCATATCATTTTGCTATTGATCGGCAAGAGATAATGGAGAGTGGTCGGGATAGCCTCGCCAAGGCGGCTCGCCGAATGAAGAAGTATGCAGATCAAGGGAGGCGTCCTTTGCAATTCTAAGTAGGGAACAAGGTTTGGTTGAAGCTCACTCTACAGGTGTGGAAGACATTATATCGAAAGGATGTACACAAAGGCTTAATCACGAGGTATGATGGGCCTTTCACAATTGTCCAGCAGATGGGCAACGTGGCATATCGTTTGGATCTCCCCGATCCGCTGAAACTCCATCCAACTTTTCATCTGAGTTTCATGAGGCCATGCCACGAGGACCCCACGGATCCATCGAGGGCGAAGAAGAGTCAGGTTCCGCCGACTAATCCCAAAGAGTTCAGCAGGGTGGCTGAGCGGATCCCAGACCAAAGAGTAGAAGGCCAAAGCAAGAAGAACCGCAGGGTGTTCTTTCTTGTTCAGTGGAAGGACTTGCCTATGTCAGAGGCAAGCTGGGAGCGTGATACTACTCTTTGGCAGTTCAAGGAGTTGGTGGAAGACTTCTTGAGTTCGAGACCGACGAGGACGTCGGGTTCAACTAGTGGGGGTGGTTTATAAGGGTTGATAACCTTACACTTGGTCAGCGGGCATACAGTATCACATAGGCCAAGCACAAGGGCGCACAGCTGGGTGAATTTGGTAGTGCGTGTGTTGTGTCGAGACCAAAAGCTGGTGGAATATCCCGTACTATCATAGATTGAGACCGTGAGGCGCGCGCGCGCTGGACCGTGGGCGTGCACGTGACCGATGAGCGCGTGGGGCATGCGCACCCATACCAAGAGTCAAGTGTCGCAAGACTTCATCATGTAGAGTGTTGGATCTCTTGCAAGTCTAGGCGGGGCGGGACACTTGATCAGGCCGGGAGACTAAGAGTTGATTCTGGATTTGACAAGGTTTTACACAAGTATATGCAAGTAGGCACGTGGTCGGGAGCGTTGCCAAGCCAGCGGCTAGGATGTCACGCAGTACTGCTGCGCGTGACCGGTACTGCTGCGCGCTGTGACCAAGGGTGGCTGGTTAAAGCTATAGTTGCGTCAGAGGACACTGCAAGCTAAGTGAAGTCAGGGAATTCACACCAGACCTGTATTGGGCATGGGGCTCAATTAACCTTGGATTTGGGGTGGATTTTGTAATAGGGTCTAATGTGTCTTTAGGAGGAGACAATGCCACTTGGTGTTGGTTTTGGCCATGGTTGTAAACATTTTTCAATCTAAGAGAGTTTATGTTTTTCTCTCAAAATGGGTTTCATGTGTCGTGTTTCTCGTACTGCGGATGTTTTCCGGTTTTGCTCGCTTCTTATTATTTTTGTTGTGCTTGTAGTGCAAACAGGAATTCACTAGAAAAGTATTTTTGATCCGTCAGTTAGTCAATACAAGGGTGAAGGAAAGTACATCTATCACACAGATCATGCGAATAAATTTAACTCTAAATTGATTAGATCGGTCTCAATAGATATTAAATTCGATTATGTGATCTTGTTTCTATATATATTAATTTAATATTTTTAATGATGGTGTAATTATTTATTCAATTGTTTAGGAAATATATATATTGACTACTTCATAGGAAATTTGTTCACATAAAAAATTAATTGTGCTTGTTATTATATATTATTTATTTAGTAATAAATCAAAGGGATTGCATAATTAAAAATGGGATACCAACCTTCTCCACGCTGATGCTTCTTCATTTGATTAATTTATAATTTGCAAATATAACTGATTGGGATATGTGTTTTCTATACCAGTCATTTACTTGGTTTATTTAAGCCAAATATGGTCAATTATTCAGTTTTTAAAAATTATAGAATGAAAATGCTGTAAATAAATGATTTAATATTTTATCTTATAGTCTTTATTAATTTAATTACCGTTTTCATTTGATTTATATAACTGATGTCCGCGCCCGCCCCGCTCTGTATCATCCACGTGGTACAATCCTCACCCTCCATTTGAAAATATGCCCCCTGGCCCACACAGTATAACACATGGTGTGATCTCAACCGTCCGATTGTGGAGCTGCCGCATCTCCCTTTGAGGTCTCTCCCGTAATTTCCAAAAATGTGGCCCCCGCCACAAACGCCATGGACTGTTGATTCCCATCCGAAAAGAGACGGAAGTATCACCAGGAACTGTCGAGCCCCTATCCCAAGGCCGCTCATCCTCAAATCCCCACCCTCCACGTGTTGATATGATCAGGTGGGATAGGGAATACCCACCCTGAGGCAGCTCATCATCCAATCCCATGCATACATGTGTCATTCATCCTCAGGAAAGCCCCGATTAACCCCGGTTTGCCGTTTACGTGAAAGTCTTCGGGAACATGGAGCCAACCATTCCACGTGGCAATCATTGACTGGTTTTGAGGGTCGTCCATTGAATTATTGATGATCGTCTCGATAGCATCATTACCAAGCTCATCTATCCCGAGGTAACACGTGGCATGGCAGTCACCGTTTATCGACTGAGGCCCACCGACATGGGTCGGGAATTGTTCACGCAATGATTATGTCCTTTGAATTAAATTAATTTAATTGGTGTTAGATTCCGATGGAATCCACTTCCGAATCTTCCTCTGTGAGACCCTTGGAGTCTTCCCTTGTAAGCTACGGTGAATCTTGTCACACAAGGCCCGCCATATAAGATACGTATTATAAAAAGCATCGCGGAATGCCATTGTTTAAGATTTATTAATGGAAAAGGCAATCAAACATGTTATTAACATTTAGTATAAATTGTATTTATTGTCAGCAACATGTTTAACATCAGTGATATGATCCTGAAAATAATTAAGGAACATAAAACATTGAATCTTAACAGCTCGAGAAAGCCATTCATTGATAGAGTCAATATCATCCATACGGTGAAAGTCATCCAGCATGTGTGAATTCCTAATGCCCTGCGGAGGTTGTAGTTGAACCTCAGCTACACGTGGAGTATGTCTTGATCGCATGTACAAGGCCGGGATAGGTGCTTAGTTACTTTGAAGTAAATTAAATGAATTAAGACTTATAAATCTTGAACAATGGGCGGTAACTAATCAGGCCGAAAGGAACAATACATTAGATTGCACTGATTAAGATGTGGACTTTCTTATATATATGTGTGTATGCAGAGACGGGAAAAATTGAACCGACCAGGTGATTTCCAATCAGATCCACCCTGAATAAGATGGTATTTTTTGTTGAAAATTGGAGAACAAAGCTGGGTGGGAAAGGAGATTTTTTTTTTAAGATAAGGGTTATATATGGAACATCACTATGGAAGCTAACACAGGACCTATAAAGAGATTTTTTCACTGCAATAAGTCCTCCTTGTATTGTGTACATTAATATCCTTTTTATTATTTTACATTTAAAGTTTCTTCAGCTTTTTATTATATAATTAGTTCATGGTTTGATCCCATCACATCAAAGGGAAAATTAAACCACCAAACATCCATGTAAAAGATTTTTGTTTTAATTATTTCTTCATTGTCTTATGCAAGTCAATGGATGTGAAATTTTTTCCATTTCTTTTAAGTAAAAAAGCATGCATGTGATACATATTCATGTGGCTGTGTTGTCCTATAAATTAAGAAATTTTGGATAACTGTCTCTTCATCCTCCAATGGGTTTACAACAACTCATCTTCTTCCTCTCTCTCTTTCTCTCATTTTTCCATTGACATGTGTCAAGTAATCAATTATGATAATTTTATCATATGTTAATGATTTTTTCTTTCAATAATATCAGTATCATTTCTTAGTGGAGCCCATATGAATGAAAACTTTGAGATTAGCATCAAAACAGACAAAAGAAAGCTGATAAGATAACGACACAAAATAATTCGGCTGGATCGGAGCGGCATCTCTTTCCAGTTCCCTCAATAATTTCCTTTCAGCTCAGGGAGTCCTTTTTTCTATTTTTATTTACTTATTTATTTTTTTATTTGTGAAAGAGGAAGGTTTGGTTAAATTTATTTCCACGTGATACATATTGGGTTAGCCATTTATCAAGATCCACTCTAAATTAAGCTTCTGTTACACACATTGCCCTATGCTATAGAAGTCTCACACATCCCAAAAACCAGTTGAGACCACTAGGGGTGTAAATGAGTCAAGCTGCTCATGAGCTACTCGAGATCAGATCGGTCTATGCTCGAATTCGATTCGACTTTTCATGAGCTGAGCCAAGCTCGAGCTGCTTGTTTAGTTTGGCGAGCCGAGCTCGAGCCTAAAATTACTCAGCTCGTGAAGCTCGCGAGCCTAAACGAGCTTATATAATATATATTATATTATATATATATAGAGTGTAGTGTTGTAGATATATATGAATACATAGAAAAGGTACTCTTAATGTTTAGTTGAAAGTTTTTTGGGATTA
Source organism: Dioscorea dumetorum (assembly GCA_902712375.1). Taxonomy (NCBI): domain Eukaryota; kingdom Viridiplantae; phylum Streptophyta; class Magnoliopsida; order Dioscoreales; family Dioscoreaceae; genus Dioscorea; species Dioscorea dumetorum. Next base: position 1,415,276 of record CACTHL010000601.1, on the reverse strand, counting down.
TATGAGTTTATGTTTTGAGTTTGTTCTTATTGCATCATGAAGATGCTTTTTGCTTAGCTTAATGACAGATTGGAGAGATATTTTTGAATGACATCAAATTCTTAAACGAGCCGAACTCGAGCTACTCGAGCTTTTCAACGAGCCGAGCTTGAGCACAAAAAACATGGCTCGAACGAGCTCGAGCCGAGCTCGAGCCTTTGAATATTATAAACGAGCCGAGCTCGAGCCTGGTGATACTCGGCTCGGCTCGTTTACAGCCCTAGAGACCACGCATCATGGAGTTCATCTCCATGAATCTAAGTGTTAATAAAACAATATCATATATAGTCCCATCGGTAAGGATTGATGACGTTATATTTGATCAGTGGACGTACATTTCATCGGTTGAGACTATCACAACATCCACCATGGAATTAAAAAATAGAGGATTAATCTATTAGCAATTGGAAATAGAATAAAAGAATACATGATAAAATTACAAAATTTTAAATTATTTTTTATATTTATTTGGCATACATATGGTCATTTATATTGAAAATAATATTTAATTTAAATTTTATTAATTGTAAACTACATGCAAAGCATAATGTATTTGAGGGAGTTAAATAACAAAATTATAAAGCAGGTTGATGATGAAACAGCTTTCTCGAGACCCGATTAAGAGACATACCAAACAATTGTTGCATGATTGACTAATAACATTAATGAAATATTACAAAATGACAATAGCCGCCCATGTGAAACTTATATCAGAACATTTAAATAAACAACATCCAAGCCTCTTAATATGGGTTTTCTTCATGTCTTAATTTGGATAAAGAAAAGTTCAATCATTATAATATGAATTAATTTGGCTTTAACACTTTGGACTTATGATTTTATTGGGAGGGGGATATAATAAAACTCTCATTACTTGTATCTCTTCCTAATTAATCTTAATTAATTAGAAAATATGCCATTCTTTTCTTTGTGTTAATTATCAACTTTTAATTTAAATAAGGAATTATTTAGAACAGATTTCCTTGGAATACTGAAGGTTTGGACTTTTTACTTGAAATCTTAATACAATTCACACACACACAGAAGTCTATATAAACGCACCCTCATCTTCTTCACTCTCTCACACACTACTCCTCAAAGAATGGCTTCACCACGCATTCTCTTCTTCTCCTGCTTCTTGCTCTCCTTCTCTTCCCTCTACTTAGCCATTAATGCAGCTCGCTCCGAGCATGAGATTAAGCTCCTTTATGAGGGTTGGTTAGTTGAGCACCATAAGAACTACAATGATCTTTTTGAAAAGGATAAGAGGTATGAGATCTTCAAAGATAACCTTAAGTTCATCGACGAACATAATAATGCCCAGAACCACTCCTTCACTCTTGGTCTCACCGTCTTTGCGGATCTTACTAATGATGAGTACCGGAATACTTTTCTTGGGTTTAAGCAACCAATCACACAGGAAATAAACTTTCATAAGAATACTGTGTACAACTTCAGTGAGGCTTTGTTCCTACCAGATTTTGTTGACTGGAGACAAGAGGGAGCTGTAACCCGTGTCAAGAACCAAGGCCAATGTAGTAAGTACTGAAAATGCATTGATGAAAATTTCCTATTTATCATTTATTCAAACCTATATATATATATATATATATCTTCTGCCTCTGCATCCTCTCTTACTAGCTAGCTTATCAAGGACATTTTCTTTTTGCTATTTTTTTGGTTCTTTTTCAACTTGTGAGCAGATAATTGTTGGGCATTCTCTGCAATTGCTGCAACAGAAGGGTTGCACCAGATTGTCACAGGAAACTTGATATCATTGTCAGAACAAGAGATAGTAGATTGTTATAAAGGGAGTTGTGATCCCGGATACATGACAGATGCTTATCAATTTATCATTGATAATGGTGGTATTGACACGGATGCAGATTACCCATATCTAGGTTACTATGCTGGATGTGATGAGAACAAGGTGATGAATTTATATTCAGTAATCTTTACAATTTATATGTAGTCCTTATTGAAATATATATATATATATATATATACATGATTATATTTTAGGTTCCAAACAGAGTTGTTTCGATTGATGATTATGGGCGTATCCCTCCCTACAGTGAGAACAACTTGAAAATGGTTGCTGCCTACCAACCCGTTAGTGTTGCAGTTGATGCGTCTGACCCGCAATTCCAATACTATACATCAGTGAGCTACTTAACTCAAATTAATACCTATATTTCTTTGTAACCTGAAAAACAATTTATATATGTTCTCAATTTGTACTCCCTTAGACATTTTATCAATTATTTGTTATATATCACAGGGAATTTTTAATGGAAATTGTGGAGCTCGCACAAATCACGCAGTGACTGTAATAGGTTATGGTAGTGAATCCGGCATGGATTATTGGCTTCTCAAAAATTCATGGGGAACAGGATGGGGACAGAATGGTTACATGCAACTTCGTCGTAATGTAAATAGGCCGCAAGGCATATGTGGCATCACATCGCAAGCAAGTTATCCTTCGATGGTGAGTCTTCATTTGATGAATAGATATGGGTAATCTTCAAATAAAATCTGAAATAAACCTCATCCCAACATCAAATAAAATCTGAACTATATATAAATTTTAAACGAGATAAGACAATCATTAAGTAGGTAATTACTTCTAACAAAATCAGCCATATATACTACATAATTTATTAACCTTCAAATTAATTTTAATGTATTATACTAATCATGTTACTTGTTTTTAAAAATAGAACAATGCCAAACTATTGAAGATGAACGGACAAGGACAGTCCACTGCAAATTGGCGTCGTACTGATGTTGAAGGCAAGAGAGCAACTGCATGATAAGTTAAATAAACTTGAAGTGAAAAAGGGGATAGATTAAAATAAGAGGTGCTTGACCTTAATGTTCGGATTATTATGCACCCTTAAACTCCCCTCTTATGTATTATGTATTATGAACATTTTCTTTCGTAATCTATGATATCACTTTGTTGATGCTGAATTTTATTTATTTTTATTTATAGTATGAAAATATTTAATGTGCCAACGACTTCACTACAAGAAAGAGCACTTATAGCGGTGGAAAAATCTGCCGCTTTAGATCTTGTTTTAGCCTCAATACCCTTATAGCGGCGGATAGCAAATTAGCCGCTAAAACCTTGGTCGCTAAATGTTTTTTGCAGCACATGTACACTTTTGCCGCTATCCCATCAGTTAGAGTTGAAGCTGCACAATGCTCTATAGTGGCAAAAACATTTGCCACTATAAATCCTATAGTGACGGAAAAAGTTTGCCGCTATACATTCTATAGAGGCGGAATAATTCTGTAGCTATAGATTTTTTATGTATCTTATAGCGGCAAAAAAAAATCTGCCGCTATAAGCCTCGCAACTCACCCAAAATATTAAATCCTATGAATTGAGTAGATGCTTTAATAGCTAATCAAATATGATTCTAATATAAACAAACAATATATATATATATATGAGACAACATCAAAAACTACATTAATATTTTAATTTATTAATCTCATACAATAAAAGTTACAAAAAATGATAAACTAAATAACAACTTTTTTTTTTATAATCAATATACATATTATATAAAAACACACACATCTAAACATATGAGCGCACACATACAAAAATTGAACAGCTGCAACGCACAAAATATCAAGAGAGTCAGCATTTTGATTCACAAAATTCCATTCATCTATTAAACAGCTGCAATGCACAAAAACATCACATAATCAGTGCATACTGAACCTAAGAAAAGTTCTATAATATGAGACTACTGCCCCATTTGGATGGGTTTTTCACATAAATGGTCATGTTTTTCACATAAACCTCCGCCATTTTGTCTCTTCCTCATCAACATTCAGATAATCAGGATGGATCTTGCGGTTTAGGTTATCAATAATATCTGCAAACAAAAGGTAAAAGCTAATGATCAACAAAGGAAGAGATGAACTGCATCAATTTACACCCATATAATAATTGCCACTCTTATAAAATGATTTATCAAAGATAAAGGTTTTGGCCTGGTTAAGGATTTGTTAATTATTTATGAAAACCTTCCTGCAGAATCACATGGCCATCAAGAAAAATCCTAATAAAATTTTGTCCAATTAATTTGTGCATTCTAAGCAGCTGCAAAACCTATAATCCAGCTAAAACTTAGGGACATCAGCAATGCCTAGGTTGTCAAATACTATGTCTAGTATGCTATGCTACCTTACATTCAAAAAATAACCACCAAACTGTTGCCTTCAAGAAGAGGAACAAAACTCCTTTATGACATAACAATTTAAAAAAAAAACATCATCATCTAAGAAGAGAACAAAACTCCATTTCATCCTTTGTGTTGTGTACCTGTCCGGTGAAAACCGAGAGAAGTTATTGAGAGTAGGAATATCACCAGCGAGGTTGTTGTATGAGACATTCCTATCAACAAGAAACAAGAAGAATTATCAACAATCTACAAGTACAAACTAGACGAGCATTATAATATTTAGCTACAAAATGAACTTACAATACATTGAGACTGAAGCAATTGGTTAGAGACATGATATCGCCTGATAAATTATTCCTATCAATGTTCCTGCAGAAATGCACAAATCAAATGAATAATCAGAATCTGAAAGCATTTATTCAAACCAATCATGTTACCTGAGCATTTCCTTTCTTCCCCCCTCAAATGTCTTGTCTAAACTCCCTGGCGTTTTGGCTGTTGTCAAGGATCAGAATCTTGTCTTGCATAACTAAGCACCGATGGAGTTCTGTCCTGCATTTTGTCAAACACTTACCAAAAAAGATAAATCAATAAAGTTTGCGATAGCCTTCTGATGGATGAAGTAGGAAGTTGTAAAGGACATACCCAACTAAAATGCTTTCTTTTCGCAATGATTCAAGGATAATCTTCTCTGCTAACCTGAAAGGATACAATCCATAAGACCTTGCATATAATGTCACAAAATATGAAGGCATCTATAGAATGAAATTATGCACACAGTTCAAAACAAGAAATAGACTCAAGATGACCACAAATTGCGGGCATAGTCTAAGCATAAACAGACTAGAAACCCACTTGTGCATGTCAATCCAACCCACTCCAGGCTTCATTTCAGATAAAACAGCATTATGAGCTTTGAGGACAGCCTGCAATAAATAAATGAATTTATCATTAAATTAGTTTATGTCTAACAACTATCAACATAATAACTCCTAAAGAAGTATAGAGGAAATTAGTATACTCACATTATGTATGATACATTGATCCTTTGTGAATCTGCCATTGACCTGCCATACGACAAATTAGGCATCTTCCATGTAAGAAATTTGTGCTTTATAGGATTTCAGTCATTACAATGTAGGACAAGGCTATGCTGCTTAGAAACCTTCTTACAATGGAGTTTCTATCGGCATTTTGACATCAATAATTTAAAACACAAAAAATTTCCAGACTACATAGGATTAGATGTGGTAATAGCATTTGCATGCAGTGCATGATTATTTTTTTATTTGACAACATTATGACACTGTTTGTCATGCAAAAACATTCCAAACACCTGAAACTATTCAATTGTGAAGTGAAGAAGCTAGTAAATGAGCCTGATTTAGCTATATATATGTGTGTGTGTGTGTGTGTGTGTGTGTGTGTGTGTGTGTGTAGTATGCAAACCATGCCACAGCCATCTCAACTCATTTATCAATTATCATCCACCTTTCTTCCAACACTTTGGTATTGTTCACACTCATGACAGACACTAGTATAATTATGTCACTGGAATTTCTCCCTTGAGTCTCCATTTAAAATATTATTTCAATTAATTTATCATAGATCAAACAGGCATTATAGGGTGACAGCTGACAACAATGTGTTCCCCTTTGAACTGGTTCCTTAAGCATAGATTTTGAGTGAGTGGAAAAATATCTTCAGTTATGCAAAAAGCAATTGCTTGAAGAGAACCACAAGTTATAAACTAAGCCACAATACAGATTATAATAGAGAGGTTTAGTAGGAGTAAATTGATGCAACATTTGAAAATGCCACCAAAATCAAATCTCTCAAAATGAGAAACAAACTAGTCACTTTATATAAGCAAAATGCAAATGATTGGAGATATCATACAATAATGACTGTCCAGGGAATTGTATTTACTCGCAGGGAATGAGCATGTTATATCAGAACCATAAAAATGATATTCAGCCCCCATGTCAAAGAGTGCCATGTCTCCATCCTTTAGAGTCTGCATAGAAAACACACAAAACAAACCTACTGTTATTTAAATAGTGTTGAATTCTCTGCCGAGTGAATAGAATTTGAAGGAAATGTGAGCAAGAATGCTCATCACAAGAATCAGAATGAAGAAGCAATCAATAAAGTTAACAAACAAAAGCGATGTTTGTTAGTGACGGAAAAACTTTGGAGTTCATGTTGCAACAGTCATCATACATATAAATGAGCAATTTGAAACAATTTGAGTTACCTTTAACAGGTAAATTATATAAAAGCAAGATAAGTAGATTGACATTGACAGCAGTTAATCAACAACTGGCATTACAATTTTTTTTAATAAAAAATGGAAACTACAACATGGCTAGACGTATATCAAAACAGATTCAGAAACAACAAAAAAGCAAAAAATTAACAAAAGATAGTCTTAAAACTAGAAACCAGCAGATTGACAATATCATATTAGCCCCTTTAGTTGACTGCCAGTGGACAATCAACTATAGATGACTAGTGTAAAGTGATGACACCATTACTCTCATCCTTCTTTCATTTTTAAAAACATTAAAATTCTTTTGTAGAACAATAAGCCTAGAGCTATGATTAGACATTGCAAGCAACTTACTATTCCAACCCTTGGATGCTTCATTTTTATCAAAACTTTACGTAGTCTAATCTTCATATAAAAAAATCATTATAAATTTATTCCAAAGTTTGTCTTCAAATAGCTACCTTGTATTATATTTTTTTTTATTTGTAATCTAAATTTAACTAATGAATAATACTACAAAATTTTGCATTAATAATACAAAAAAGCAAAAAATGTAACATTACCAAATTGTCCACACAACATGGTTGACTTCTTTCTTCCATTGCCAAAAAATACATAGATAACTATTTTTTTTTTGTGAAAAACAAGATACACACATTTATTAAAGAAAGAGAAGAGAAAATGAGGGAGGGGGGGGGATTGAGACAGTGAAAAAGCAAAAGAGTCATTGAATGCAAGGGGACTGGCACAGTACCACAAAACAACAAATTATACATCAAACAACAACAAGACTATAATTAGATTGAGGGCAGTGATGTTTGATGAACAATTCAAACTGCAGAAAAGTGATGTTTGCTGGATTTATCAACTTCTTGTTTTGGATAATTAGATTGAGGGCAGTGATGAATGTAACTGTAAACCCTAATTTTTTTTTAAATTTGAGTTTGTTATTGTATCAGGCAGGCTCACTTTTACTGCAATGTTATTTTGATGCTGATTTAGGTAGAGAATTTCAGATGATCAAATTATGCTGAAAGAGTAGATTATTTATCATAACAAAGGCTAATAGGTGGGTAGCCACATTCATTAGAGATTTTGGTTGGTGCAACTGCTGAAATCATGATACTGACTTTTAGAATACTCAAATTTCAAGGATCAAATTGATTGTGTTTTCGGTGGTGTTATCATTAACTCTCATGGTACTCAAATTTCATATATCTTTTTTCTATGAAAAGAGTGATCTTATTAGCCCTTTGTTATTATCATGGTGTTGCACATTGGTTAAAGCACTAATGTCAACTTTTATTGATAAAATTCAATTTAATTTTGGCTCTCAAATTTTCTAAATGATTTTTTTAAATAAATAAATAAATAAATAAGGTATGATTGATCTGTTCTTTTAAGGGGTGCATCTTCATCAGTTCTGCTCAATTCCCAAAATTCATCTTGATTTTAATTAACACCTCATTGGATTCTCTCTTTTTAATCTTATGATATGTTCAACCTTTCCATTATTATAAAAGCAATACAAACCAACCAATCGAGCCCTAAAACCTATAAACTACTCTTAAAAACAGAGAAAGAAGAGAAAATCCTGAAAACCCACCAAATTCCCCATGCCTAAGCAATCTTAACGGAGATGTCATCGGAGAAAGCAATTATTAGAGATCGGAGGAGAAGAAGACTACCTCGACGCTCACACCGATCCGAAGCTCCTATCTTCTCAGCAACGAGCGACGACTGACTCGAACCGAAAAAAAACTAGATCTACGATAATCAAAAGCAACTATTAGAGATCGGCGGAGAAGAAGAAGAGATCAGAGAAGAAGAAGAAGACTACCTCGATGCTCACACGATGCAAAGCTTCTCCCTTCTCCAAGTGTGAGAAATTTGATTGGAATGAAGAATGAGGAATGGTTTCACTATATGCTTCTCCCTTCTTCTCCGATTTTTTCCTATATTCTAATTTGTCTTTCAATCGAAAGAAACTTTTATCGTTAGCTCAGCCCTTTCAATCAAAGCCCAGCCCCTCCAGAAGAAGATATAGGGCGTGTTTGGATTGGCTTTTAAAAAAAGTGCTTTTTTTAAGTTTTGGGGAAGCACTTTTAAAAAAAGTGCTTTTCAGAATAAGTTAAGTGCTTTTCTATTTTTTATGTTTGGATAGGTTAATACAGAAGTGCTTTTATATGTGTGAATTTGTTTGGATGTGGATTTCTAAAAGCACTTTTGGAGGTGACAAATGACTAAAATGGGCATTCATTGACTTTACATTTAATTATCATTATATATTCATATTAATGATGATAATGACTAATGTTATGATAATAATAATGATTATAATTATAATTACAATTATAACTATAGTTATAATATTAATATTAATTATATAATAATAATAATTATTATAATTATAATAGTAATTACGTAATAATTGTTATTATCGTTGTCATTAAGTTATTAATATTTATAATTATAATTATAATAGTAATCACGTAATAATTATTATTATCGTTGTAATTAAGTTATTAATGTTTAGAAATATAATTACAATTATAATTATAATTATAATATTAATATTAATTATATAATAAGAACTATTATTATAATAATTATAATAGTAATCACGTAATAATTATTATTATCGTTGTCATTAAGTTATTAATGTTTACAAATATAATTACAATTATAATTATAATTATAATATTAATATTAATTATATAGTAATAATTATTATAATTATAATAGAAATCACGTAATAATTATTATTATTATCGTTGTCATTAAGTTATTAATGTTTACAAATATAATTACAATTATAATTATAATTATAATTATAATATTAATATTAATTATATAATAATAATTGTTATTATAATAATTATAATAGTAATCACGTAATAATTATTATTATCGTTGTCATTAAATTATTAATATTTACAAATATAATTAACATTATAATTATAATTATAATTATTATTGTTATAATTATAATAGTAATTACGTAATAATTGTTATTATCATTGTCATTAAGTTATTAATGTTTACAAATGTAATTAAAATTATAATTATAACTATAATATTAATATTAAATATATAATAATAATAATTATTATTATTATAGTAATTATGTAATAATTATTATTAAGTTGTCATTAAGTTATTAATGTTTACAAATAATTATAATATTAGTTATATAATAATGAGGGAAATGTAATGAAGGAAATGTATTATTTGGGAAGGTTATTTGGGTAATTTGGCAATCTCAAAATAGCTTCTCATAAGTGCTTTTATGAGAAGCACCTATGGGGCAGCTTCTGAAAAAAGCTGAATTTTAGCTTTTTCCACAGCTTCTGCTTCTACCTAAAAGCCCAAACAAACATGTTTTTTAAAACCCAGAAGTGCTTAACTTATAAAAAAGCACTTCTTAGTTAAAAATAAGCCCATCCAAACACCCCCATAGCCCTAGCGTGCTTATATTTAATGTTGGCTTCACTTACGGTACCCTTCAAAATGCCCTAAGTGAGGGTGAAAACTTGTGGATTTATTTTATAACAATATTTGAAAGTTATTTTTTTAATATTTTTAAATCATATTGATATTTTTAATTAATGATTAATTAGTATTAGTTGGGTTTAATTATTATGAAATATATGCTATCCCAAACAAAAATTAATACATATTGATATCGATATCTAGATAATTTAGCTCAAATTAAATATAATAATCTACTATCCCAATTTTTGACCAAGCACCAAATAATATGATGGGGCAGAAAATAATTGTCTTTAAAATTTAATTGATCATATTTAATTTTTTAATTTAATATATTTATTTAATTAATATAAATTAAAACAAATTTTAGTAAAAAACATATATATATATATATATATATATATATAAACAAAGCAAAACTTTTTTTTTGAAAAAAGAAAACTATTTTTTAGCATAAAAAACCCTCTAAGTCCTTAACAAACATTCCAAAAAAATCTTTCCACTTTCTAAATAATTTATATTCATAATCCCCATATAATTTAATAAAATAAAAATTATGATTTCATAAACTATTTTAATGTGATTAAATTTAAAATATTATTATTTAATTCGCTTTTATTATTTTAAACGGAAAATTAATAATGTTAAAATTTTAATATATATATATATATATATATATATATATATATATATATAGCGGCTAATATATAAATTAGTCACTATAAAAAATATTGTTAAAAAGTAATAAATAAATTTATTTTTACAGTAACTAATTCAAAAATTTTCCGCTAAAAATATATCTATAGCGGCAAATCTATAAATCAGTCGCTCTAGATTTAATATAATGTTAACTTATAGCGGTGGATTTTAAAATCCACCCCTATAGAGGTCTAATGCGGCTAATTTATAAATCTGCCGCTAAATTTAGTCGCTATAGCATAATTTTTTTGTAGTGCTTTTTTGGGCTTTTGGCAACTTGTCTCCTGCGTAGGGTGTTTTTATTGGGAAATGGATTCGAGCCTTAACTCATTGTATTGAGATAGTAAATTTACATTTACGCATGCCCCTGACATGTGGGGTTATCCACATTTTGTAGAAAATATTGAGATCAAAACAATATTTATATATTCTTTAGAAACATTGTGCTTACTTTTTTATTTGCTTTTCATTTTTATAGCTTGTGATCTTGTTTCTATATATATTAATTTAATATTTTCAATGATGGTGTAATTTATTCAATATTTTAGGAATTATATATATTGACTACTTGATAGGAAATGTGTTCACATGAGAAATTAATTGTGTTGTTATTATATATTATTCATTTAGTAGCCAATGAAAGGGATTGCATGCATAATTAAAATGGGTTACTAACGTTCTCCACACTGATGATTCTTCATTTGATTAATTTATAATTTGAAAATATAATTGATTGGGATATGTGTTTTCTATACAAGTCATTAATTTGGGTTTGCTGGAAAAAAATATGGTCAATTATTCAGTTTTTATAATTATAGGATTCAAGTGCTTGAAATAAACTATTCTAATATTTTATCTTATAGTCTTAATTTAATTACCGTTTTCATTTTGTTTTATATAAATTTGGACTATGCATAAAATAGAAGCAATATATTGATAATTAAGTTCATCAACAATTAATAGGGAATAATCTACTAAAAATGGGAAATAAAAATTAAAAATGGATTAGGTAAAAAATGTAATATATAACATATTTCATATAATAAAAAATTATATCATATAACTCAAAGTCACAATGCATGTATGCATTATATGATGCATGTATATTACGGTTACATTACAATAAGTAAATCCATGTAACTTATTAGTTTCTTTTCTTTATTATAATGTTAAATATTGCTCATAATTTTATAATTGTTTGTGCGCACAAATGAAAGAGGTTAAGGATGAGGGTAATAAACTCCGATCTAATATATATAAGCTTTGGTAACATGTTAAATAATTCTGTAAGTTTATTATATATATTGTATGTCGTTTTTTTAAAAAGAAATAGTTATTGAGAGGTGAAATGTTTTAGAATATTGATTAATATTTTTATACAGATCACCTTGAAGGTTTAATTGTACTAATTTATAAAATCAAGAAATTTGTTTGCCCATCATATTTTTTTAATTTATGACTCATAATAAAACATAATTATACTTTCATGTTTATATTACAGTAAATATAAAAATTTTAGAGAGTTAAAAGCTGCCCTCTGAAAGCCTTTGTTGACACCTTTGCCCCCCACTCGCCATGGCGAGTGGGGAAGGTGGCCCCAGCGCAAAAGACCCTCTGATCTGACGGATCCTACATGGTCATGAATTCATGTTGTTAAGCAAAAAGACGGCATAATGCCAAAGGATAGCATAGAGAAACTTAAGAAGTCCATAAATGAGGTTGTTGTTGTAAAACCGCCTTTTTTTTTTTTTTTTTTTTTTAAACAAATGAAATTTTTTATTTTAAAAATCTGTTTTATTTTAAATTTTAAACTCTCCCGTCTTATCCCCATAACAGAGAGATTGGGGAGAAAAATCTCGTAACCTACGAGAGATTTTTTTTCCGAAACCTAGCCTCGCCATCCTTCTTGGTTTTCATGAAGTGCCGGTGACGACATGGAGTATGAGAGGATTTCACGTCGGGTTTTTTCCTACTTCTTGAGGTAAGCAACTTTCTTGGATCTAGGGTTTGAGTGTTTATGGTATCTCCTCTCTGTTAGCCTTCATCACATTTGTATTTTATCTTTTGTTTTTTTGGTTGATGAGAAACTATTGCCAGATAGGTACTGTGTTCTTGGTTTTGATGCTAGTTTCCTAAACATTATCTTTTGTAAGGCTTCTAGGTATGTTGAAATATCAGTGGTCTGATTTTGAGCCTACGATTCCGTCCTTAGTTTTCTACTCAGACAAACCTTTGTGTGAGAAATAATAATAATGACATTAAATTTTCAAAAGTGTTTCCTTTCCACGCCCACACACCTTACCATTGAATGGACCTGTTGCAAGTCTTGATTTCTGAAGATTCTTTCTTTGCTTTTCTGTAGCAATGACTCATCCTATGCTTAATTAAGAGTATTTATTTTTATTTTTATTTTTTCTTTTCTTTCTCTGCATTTAATGCAAGGGAAGATCTCAATGTTGTTAATGGCTTGCCAATAGCATGATCCATGCCTGGGCCTTTTACATTTACAATATGCAAGGATTCTTACAAGTCTTCAATAGCAAACACCATATCAATGTTTGTTTACATTTTAATTGACGTAAAATTTTAGGTTGTCCATTGTTCATTTATTTTCTCTTTTGACAAGCTTCTCTATGAAAGACCATGCTGTGGCTGTTGCATGTAATCATTAGATCCCAGCATATCTTCGCTTTTGGATATTACTCTTAGATAATATCATGTTCAGAGATTGTCATATATCAATAAAATTTAAGTTATGCACATTCCTTGACTTGGATTTGATATTCAAAGCCATTCTTCTTAGCATGAACAAGGCTGTCATATTGCCATAAAAATGTTTCTCTGTCCATCATTATATATAGATATTTATTCATATGTCTGTCGATCACTCATATATTTATTTATATGTCCGTCAATTAATATATATATATATATATATATATATATTAATTATGGGTTTGAACTTAGGGTGCTTGTAGGGTAAGAAATTAATTCATTGTGTATTCCGGTGTCAGTTTGCATAGTGAGTGTTAGAGCCCGGATCATGTTTGTACTTAAGTTTGTAAGCTAAGGCAAGTGTAATGTTCTTGTTATAGGACCTGTGCCTGAATCTTAATTTTTGTGTCCGAGTGGGTTCTGTAGCTCGGGGTTATTTTCCAGTTAAGTAAACGACGTATATACTTCATATTTGTATTTATATAAAATTTTTAATTTCTTAAATTATTTACATAATTATTTAATTATTTGGGTTTTATTGTGAAATAAATTTTCACGACATTATATTTAATTGTTTTGGGTTAAAATGTTTAAGCATATTATTATATTCAAATTTATTGATTATTTATGTACTTATTTATTTATTTATTTATTTATTTATTTATTTATTCAATTGATTTGAATATTTTATTCAATTATGTATTTATTCAATTATTGAATAATTATTGTTGAGAGTGATTTTAGAACCGACATATTTTGACATAGCAAATTATAGTCCCCAACTAACTTTGCAACAACCCTGTCATTGGGGGGTTAAATACTGATCATGTCGACATGTATTTCTGATTATGATTAGAAACTATAGTTTCGCACCGTTCCTTCGGTGGAGAATAACGGCCTCTAATAATCTGGCTCGGGTCACCGAGGGTAAATAAATGAACTCTGATAATCTTGCTCGGGTCACCGAGGGTAAATAAATGAATTCTGTGTTTTGTTTTTGGCATTAGTTATTTGGGGGACATATATACCTGTTCATTGAAAACTTTGTTTGCCTGAAAGGTTTTGATGTCTGGGTTTCATTTTGTGGATATGTATTGTATAACATTACTTTAAGTACATCTTTGAAACCATCGAGTTTTGTGACCCTATATTACTATTGGCTTGTAGTGGTTGCTTACTGGGCTTTTTAGCTCATAAATTGTGGTTCTATTTCTTTTCAGATCAAGAGTAGGTGTGTGGTGGCTAGCTTAGCAAGGACTGTTGAGTGAGCACCAGGTGTCTAGCAGGAGATTAGTTTTGTTTAATAGATTTGTTATCTGTCGAGACCTTTAGCATTATTTGAATTTGGGTTGTAAACTGATTATTTTCGTTTCTCTATTTACTCAGTTTTGTTTGGAATTTAGTGTTGTTTCGATTTATATTTGAGAAACAGGTATTGAGGCCTTGTGTGTCCATTTAGTCTCGGCCTTGTGGGCATACGGCCGTTTGTCAACGCGTCGAGTCCGGCGAGCCGGGTTCGGGGCGTGACAGTTGTAGTTGACAAGGATTGCATAATCGAGCACTTAGTCATATGCATAACACTTTGTGGAGAGGTCTTGGAGCTTTCTCAGTTGCTGATATGTCTATTGGCTTCGTTGGGTTCCACCTCATTAGATTTCAGAAATGGTGGAAGCCATGGATGATCAGCAACATGGTGTCCTAAGAACTATCGTTTCATATATAAAATATCCATGATTAATTATGACCAACTTTGAGATAACAATACATGACCTTTGAATATTCAAAAAATAACGCTCCTGCATTTGCCTTGATTCCCTGCTCTCTCCAATCAACAAACTCAAGCAACTTCAACTCCTCATTCTTGTTCAACATATACCTATTGCTTAACTTGTAGCTCATGTTCATTTTAGAGAGTGGCTTAAAGCCTATATAAGTTTTCTGGTACTCCTCAATGGTGAGATCAGCGAATATATTGAGGCCGAGTTTGTATGTGTGATTGCGAGCATTGTGCTTATCAATATACTTGAGATTATTACCGAAGATCTTTTACCTGATCTTATCCTTCTGAAAGAGATAATTATAGTTTTTATGGTGTTCAACAAGCCAACCTTCATACTGGAGCTTGATCTCATACTCAGACCTAGTTGTTAAAGAGCATAGGATGAAGAGCAAGGTGATCACTGATGAAGAAATATGAATGACACGGAGAACATGTTGGACTTTGTGGTCTCAGTTGGAAGTGTTTATCATTAACTTAAGTTATGTTTTATGTATGTATTAACTGTCAGTTAGGGTTACTTTCTTTCTTTCTGAACGTGGGTACCTGTAGTGAGAATAAGGTGTGTTATGTTTGCATGCAGTTGTTGTTCCAAAGCCTCTTCCATATCCTCTTCCTCGACCTCTACTTGATCCTTGACATAGCTCCTTTGGAGTAGACCCCTCTGACTGGACATGCAACACCTTGATTTCACCCATGTTTGCTTGACTGTCTAGCCGAGCTTCATGGGCCTGAAGAGACCATGTAAGCTCATCCACCGTGAGCTCGGTAATGTCATTCGACTCTTGTATGGCCGTTACAATGTGATTGTATTTCGGTCCCAAACTTCTCAAGACCTTGCCGACGACCATTACTTCAGAGATGGTGTCTCCAAGGGACCTCATCTGGTTCAATGTATCATTAACTCTGAGGATATATTCTTGCACTCCTTCAGCGCATTTGATCCTCATGCACTCAAACGTTTGACGTAGCGACTGTAATCTCACAGCTTTCACCTTTGGATTGTTGGGTTGATGATTGAGAAGCAAAAGACAACACATGAAGACTTCTGACGTGATATGAAGCCTCATTGGAACAAGCCTACACGCTAACTACTGAGCTTAATCAGTGCTTCCGAGTTTATGATTAATGATATCTATCTACTCTGTTTTTAGTTCTTATGTTTTCTGTTTTGCAGTCTATTTAGTGTATCTTTTGTCTTCAATGAAAGTTAAGTTGTTTGAGATTGAAATCAGTGAGTTTACTTCTCTTCAACTTCAATACATACATAGTATCCTCATCAAAACATTTTCAATTCAAATTCAGAAACTCTCAAGACTTTGGAATATTGGTATCAGAGCTTGTTCTAGCTCTCTCTCTCTGCACAGCAAACAAAGGAGTCAAGCCGAAGATCATGGCCAATTCGAGTGTTCAGCCGGTGCCGATGTTTGATGGTGCTGATTATGAGTATTGGTGTAAAATGATGAAAACTCTTTACAGATCCCATGATCTTTGGGATTTGGTAGAAAATGGTATTCCAGAATTGGATGATGAAGTTCAATTGAAGGAACTAAGGAAGAAAGATGCCAAGGCCCTCTATATGATACAACAAGCGATGGAGAAATCACTCCGGTCTCGTGTCACGACGGCTGAAACAGCTCATGAAGCTTGGGAAATGTTGAAGAAGCAGTACTTGGGAAATCCAAAGGTGAAGGCTGTGAGATTACAGTCACTTTGTCAAATGTTTGAGTGCATGAGAATCAAAGGCACTGAAGGAGTGAAAGAATATATTCTCAGAGTTAATGATACAGTGAACAGAATGAAGTCACTTGGAGACACAATCTCTGAAGCGATGGTCGCCGGCCAGGTCTTGCGAAGCTTAGGACCGAAATACAATCACATTGTAACAGCCATAGAAGAGGCAAATGATATTACTGAGCTCACGGTGGATGAGCTCACTGGGTCTCTTCAGGCCCATGAAGCTCGGCTAGACATTCAAACAGACATGGGTGATATCAAGGTGTTACATGTCCGTTCAGAGGGGTCTACTTCAAAAGATCTATATCAAGGATCAAGTAGAGGTCAAGGAAGAGGATATGGAAGAGGTTTTGGTCGAGGGAGAAGCTGAGGCAGGGGAGCTGAAGTCAAAGATCAGCAAACTGAACCAAAGTTTCATAGAAGCAATATCCAGTGCCATATTTGTAAGAAATATGGGCATGTTAAGGCGAACTGCTGGTTTCATGATCGTGGAAGGGGAACAACCAACACTGGCGAGAAGAAAGAAGGAACCACAAGCAATTGTCTTGTGAGTCATCATGATGAACAAAGACCTTGTTAAAACCTTTTCTTGGCACACGGTGACAGTGAAGTACCTAATAGCTCTATTTGGATAGTTGATAGTGGTTGTTCTAACCACATGACTGGAGATCGAAGGTTGTTTCAGACGTTGGATGAATCTCTGAAGCATTCTGTCAAGCTAGGTGATGATAAAGAGATAGCTGTTAGAGGCCAAGGGACCGTGATGATCCGGGGAGGTGACGGTCATGTAAAAACTCTTAAAGGAGTTCAATATGTACCTGGTCTCGCTCACAACCTTCTTAGCGTTGGTCAGCTACTTTCACGAGGTTATGACGTGCGGTTTGAGCATGAAGAATGTAAAATTCTTAACCGGAGCTCCGCCGAACTCGTGGTCAAGGTAAAGAAGTCAGCTAATAATATTTTTCCTTTAATTTTTTCTGAGATGGAGCAGGCTCACGTGGTGATAAGTAATCTGACATGGCATCAGAGGTTTGGACACACAAACACTCAAGCTCTGAAGGCATTGCAGACAAAAGGCATGGTGACTGGGCTTTCTTCTATTGGTGAACATGTATCATGTGATGTTTGCGTGTTTGGCAAACATGCACGAAGACCATTCAAAAGGGAGGCTGGAAAATCTCAAAGAGCCAATAGAAGATTGGAGCGTGTACACATGGACCTATGTGGCCCAATGAATGTTCAGTCCATGGGTGGAAATCGATATTTCTATCTTTTGGTAGATGACTATACGAGGATGACGTGGATTTATTTTCTCAGTACCAAGGATGAGGTTTTTGAAAAATTCAAGCTTTTTCAAGCAGCGGGAGATGCTCAGGAAACTGGTGAAAAGATTAAGGTCCTGCGATCGGACAGAGGCGGGGAGTTCATCTCCAACGAATCCAACCGATATTGTGAAGAAGCTGGGATTCAAAGAGAGCTCACACCTCCTTATACACCTCAACGTAATGGAACAGTGGAAAGAAAGAACAGAGCGGTCGTGGAGAAGATTCGATGCCTACTAAAAGGTGGCAACCTACCAATGACACTCTGGGCAGAAGCAGCAGTCACCGCTGTTTACCTGATGAACATAACTCCTACTGAAGCTCTACCTGAAAAGACCCCGTATGAAGCTTGGACCGGATCAAAGCCAAATGTGAAGCATCTGCGAGTGTTCGAATGCATAGCAATGATGCAAATTCCAGCTCAAACCAGACACAAACTTGATTACAAATCAGAAAGGTGTGTATTCTTGGGCTATTGTTTAAAAACAAAAACTTACAAACTATATAATTCAAAGACAGAGAAGTTGAAGTTCAGCAGAGATGTAATTTTTCGTGAAAAGGAGCGCTGGGACTGGAATTCCAGTGACAAAGATCAGGCTGTATACCCTTGGGATGATTTCTTGACAGATGATCAGGAAGAAGACTCAAGTGAGATGCAGGATAACTATCACAGAAGTCCTGAAGGAGTTGAAAATCAATTCACAAGTGTTGAAGAAGATACACCACCTAGAAGAACCCGAGTCATTGCAGATGTGTATAATTCTTGCTCCTTTGCTCTTCATGTTGCAGACCCCTCAACATATGAAGAAGCAAGTCAAAGTGAGCACTGGCAAACTGCTATGAAGGAGGAGATGCAAGCAATACAGGAGAATAAGACCTGGGAGCTTGTGGACATGCCAAAGGATGCTAAAGTGATTGGTCTAAAATGGGTTTTCAAGAATAAATTCATGACAAATGGAGACGTTCAGAGATACAAGGCACGGTTAGTTGCGAAGGGTT
Organism: Dioscorea dumetorum; assembly: GCA_902712375.1. NCBI lineage: Eukaryota > Viridiplantae > Streptophyta > Magnoliopsida > Dioscoreales > Dioscoreaceae > Dioscorea > Dioscorea dumetorum. Next base: position 1,396,022 of record CACTHL010000601.1, on the reverse strand, counting down.
ATTCCCATAAGCTAGGGGTCGATGTTGAAGATGTATTTGCTCCAGTGGCTCGCATGGAAACAATTCGTCTTCTTCTAGCCTTGGGAGCACAGAAGAGATGGCCTATACTTCATCTAGACATAAAGTCAGCCTTTCTAAATGGGGATATAGCTGAAGATGTCTATGTTGAACAACCCAGAGGATTTGAGGTAGAAGGAGAAAATGACAAAGTTTACAAGCTGAAAAAGGCGCTCTATGGAATGAAACAAGCCCCTAGATCATGGTATGTAAAGATTGACAGTTACTTCTCAACACAGGGCTTTCAAAGGAGTGAGACCGAGCATACTTTATATACAAAAGTTAATACAGATGGAGAAATTCTGATGGTATGCATTTATGTCGATGACATACTATACTTGGGTTCATCCTCTCAATTAGTGACAGAATTCAGAGAAGAAATGCAAAGAACGTTTAAAATGACAGATCTTGGAATGGTTAGTTACTTCCTGAGATTGGAAGTAATTCATGATCATCTGGGAGTCTTTGTGAATCAACCTAAGTATGCACTAGATCTCCTGAAAAGGTCCAACATGCTCAACTCCAAGCCTGCACCAACACCTATGTGTCTAAATGAAAAGTATTATGCAGAGGATAGTTCAGGAGATGCTGATGGAATGAAATACAGAAGACTCATAGTCTAACTAATGTACTTGACTCACAGTCGTCCAGATCTTGCTTATTCTGTGGGAGTTTTATCAAGATTCATGAATAAACCAACGAGGGTGCATGCTGGAGCTGGAAAACGTGTCTTGAGATATATTGCGGGGACTGTTGATCATGGGCTGTGGTACAAAGCAGGTGAAGAAATCAAGTTGAAATGCTATTCAGATAGTGATTGGGCAGGGTGTTTGGAGGATCGAAGGAGTACAACCGGAGCCACCTTTGACATTGGATCAGCAACAATTACTTGGATCTCTAAAAAACAGGAGATCATAGCATTATCTACTTCAGAGGCTGAATATGTTGCAGCCTCTATTGCAGCATGTAAAGGAATATGGCTGAGAAAACTGCTAGCAGACTGTGAAGTAAAAATTGAAGCAGCAACTGAGTTGTGGTGTGATAACAGATCAACCATTGCAATTGCCAAGGATCCAGTACATCATGGAAGAACCAAACACATAGATATAAAATATCACTTCATTTGCAAGCTTATACAGGATGGGATTATAAGTATGAATTACTGCAGTACTGAAGATCAATTAGCGGATATATTTACAAGCCATTGTGTAATCAAAAGCATCGCATGTTCAAATTGCAGCTAGGTGTATGTGACTCAATCAAGGGGAGGATATGTTGGGTTGATGATTGAGAAGCAAAAGACAACACATGAAGACTTCTGACGTGATATGAAGCCTCACTGAAACAAGCCTACACGCTAACTACTGAGCTTAATCAGTGCTTCAGAGTTTAGGATTAATGATATCTATGTACTTTGTTTTTAGTTCTTACATTTCCTGTTTTGCAGTCTATTTAGTGTATCTTTTGTCTTCAATGAAAGCTAAGTTGTTTGAGATTGAAATCAGTGAGTTTACAGCTCTTCAACTTCAATACATACAGAGTATCCTCATCAAAACATTTTCAATTCAAATTCAGAAACTCTCAAGACTTTGGAATATGGATTTCCCAAGTACTGCTTCTTCAGCATTCCCCAAGCTTCGTAAGCTTTTCAGCCGCTGTGACACGAGACCGGAGTGATTTCTCCATCGCCTGTTGTATCATATAGAGGTCCTTGGCATCTTTCTTTCTTAGTTCTTTCAACCGAATCTCATCATCCATCTCCGAAATCCCATTCTCTAAAAGATCCCAAAGATTATGGGATCTGTAGAGAGTTTTCATCATTTTACACCAATACTCGTAATCAGTACCATCGAACACCGGCACCGGTTGAACATTCGAGTTGGCCATGATCTTCCGGCTGGACTCCTTTGTTTGTTGTGCAGAGAGGAAGCTGGAACAACAGCTCTGATACCACTGTTCCAAAGCCTTTAGAGCCTCTGTCTTTGAGTTGTGAGAGTTTTATTTACAAGATAGGGACTCTCTGTATGTATTGAAGTTGAAGAGCTATGCACTCACTGGTTTTCAATATCTAACAACTTGACTTTCATTAAGACAAAAGGATACATTAAATAGACTTCAAAATAGAAAACGTAACTGACAATTTAAAGTACTTAGTTATCATACTTCTAGCATTAATTCTAGACATTGAAACATTGAACATACTATGGCTTTTAGTTTACATGCAGAGGCATGTAACTTCATATCAAGTCAGATGGCTGCATGAGTTGTCTCTGCTTCTCAATCATATTTAGAAAGGTTTTTACTTAGTTGTCATGAGACAAAATCTGCAATGATATTGGCAAAATCAATTATATATTTTAATATTATAATAAGAAAATGAACATGGAAATCACACATATATATATACACACACACTTACAAATGGTATATGTTTGTGGCTATTATTAACACTTGCATGTTGTTATAATAAAGAATTGAAACCAATAAAAACCACATGCAACCACTAGTCATAAAATTAGGTATGCACTGCAATAATAAACATAAATAATGGAAATCAAATATCACATGGATGTTTAGAATAAAATAACAATAATATTATTGAGACATTGGGACTTGCACCCTGATAATTGAGGATTTTTTATAATTTTTTAATTTTATGATGATATTAATATGAGCTTGGGATCATTACTGGGAGATTGACATATTGTCGATGACATATTATAGCTATTTATTGCTACTTCTCTCTTACTTGACATTATATTATGCAATATGTCTTTTTAATTATTTAAGTGACCACTGTCATTAGTTTATATGTATAGTGCAATCAAGAAATTTGAGTCCTAAATTTCTTTCTTTTTCATTGTTTCTAATTTTGACTGATTTATTGATGTTTAATTTGTTATGTTTCCATAAACTTTATCATCATCATTAATTAATATTTAGCCATTATAACGTTTTTAAAATGATTGGCATTACTCCATAACTTTATCAAAACTAATATTCTCTTAATCCAAACAAGCCGGCTTGCTCTTTTATGGGGGGCAGACCATATGGTTCATGTAACGGGAAAGTTTACCAACCGAGAAGAGGGTGCATGTCATATTATAGGTGCAATCCTCAAGCAGACGGAGGCCAAGAATCAGCACACATATATCTATGTATGTATGTAGTCATCAATCTATCTTATCTTACCTTGTTGTTTCCGCATCACTGTACTGTTGTAGTTTTTTTTTTCTTTTTAATTGTGGCTTACTTTTGCCACCATGTGCTTTGTCCTTTGTAATTTATCATGCATATCTATCTCTCTATATGTACTCAAGAGCATAAATAAAATCTCTTAGGCTTATTGATGAAGTTTCATTGCTAGCTTAATCTTATTGATATTAAAATATATTATAGACGTTGTTGTTGCAAGATGTGTTGCAAATATTATAAATTAAGAATTAAAACATCCTTGCAAAATTTGTTTAAAAAATTATTACAAATATGTGCAAATCGTGATGCAGTTTTAAATCCTATCAATAATCAATTTCCAATGTTCTTGCAATAATTAAAATGCCGACAAATTTGCAACAATCAAATGTGGGTTAAAATTTGCCGCAACAATTGCGACACAATTTGATTCACACACAATCTGTTGCAAAACAAATGTCGCAAATCATTCCAAAACTAATAGCAGATATTGTGTCACTAGATCATGAATTGTAACTAATTTTGCGACGGTATACACCGTGTCGTAAAATTTGTGACACATTATTTTAAAATGTCACAAACAATTGTGACATCTGAAACGAGACGAATTTTTGTGTGTCGCAAATTGTATTCTGCTACATATTTTGAAGTTTTTGTATCGCAAATAATATTTTTTGTTGCACTAAATTTAAATTCAAACTAAAACACTTATATATATATATATATATATATATATATATATAGTTACAAGGGTAATACTCAAATTTTTCTGAATATTCTTTTTTCTAGTTAATTCTTTTCGATTCTTTTTTTGTAACTTCTGTCTTTAATTTTTATTTTTAAAATTACAAAAATATAACATTTTTCTTCAAATTATTGTTTTTAATGAATAAAATTTTAATAGAAAACCACTCCAAATGTGTCTAGTATCAGTGACACAGATAGACCAAAAGACCTACAAATTGCAAGAGATGTAGAAGTAGAAGAGACTACCTGCTTGGTATGTACTATAGATGAACTAGAATGCTCTATAGATGCCATATGCCAAAATGTAATTGCAGAAGCGGTTTCAGAGTTTATAGAGGCTGTTAAAACTAGCTTTATACGTTTTGTTGTGGTTTATTTACCCGCTCGTAAACCACCCCCTATAAAGCCTAAAACGCTCTATTTAAATTTGTTCCTCAGTGTGAGGTAGCGTGCAAGCACATAGGAGCCCACATTGGCATCAAAACATAAATTTGGGAAACCTAACGACACTTGTGGCCTCCAATTGTGCCCACACACCTTTTAGCCGGTTGAGTGCGGTTTAAAAAATCAAAATGGCTGAGAGACCCACATCTAAACCCACGGCCTTGGTGTAAAACCCATCTTAAATCTCAACCGTTATATTTTTTTTTTAAAAAAATAATTTGCTTTATTTATTTTTTTAAATTTTATATATATAATATACGGGTATATATGTGGTTTACTTACTTGAAAAATATCCCCAAACTATAGAACCTTTCGGACACAAAAATCAGGATTCAGGCACAGATCCTATAACACGAGCATAATACTTGCTTTAGATTCACAAACTTAAGTACAACATTAACCATTCGTTACTCCTGATCATGACTCTAAACACTGACTATGCAAGCAACCCCGGGGACACAATGTATTTACTTCCTTAATTACCCTACAAACACCCTAAAGCCAACCCACAATTATATATATATATATATATATATATATATATATAACGGGCAAGCTTTTATAGATGGCAACATGCCAGCAATGTTCGTGTAGATTCAAAGGAATGGGCATTTTAGAGTAAACTGTGAAAACAAAGTGCAGGTAAAAAATTTCTCTATCCTAATTGTTGTCGCCCTAGACTTAAGTAAAAGTAGAAATAAGAAAAGATATCATGTAAGTATCAGTCAAAACATCACTCTTTCAATCAAACATTATTCAACAGGCATTGCCTCAGTCTCTAAATATAATGCCAAATGCAAAAATAAATAAGAATAACCTTTACAAAACATATGGTTTCAATGGAATGACATTTGAGATGGCATAGAAACTGTGAGCAAATAAAACGCCTCAGCAGTTTCACTAAAATTACACACACACACACAGGAATTATAAACACATAGTGATCAACCAAATTTTGATGACAATCCCTAAGGTGCTTAGGCAGTATAAAAGGCTTACTTAAAAACTTAATTTGATAATTAAAATTCACACTTGTATAATTTCAGGTTGCTTAGACTACAAGGTTTGTCTCGAGAGTCAAGTCTTCATGGAAAGTCATGGAGGAAATATGGCATCAGCACTGTAGGTATTCCTATGCTTTGGATTTTAATAGCAATAGAATCCACCATTTTTAACTCTTACTGACCTCATGTATGTTCAAGATGTTGACCAGGGCACCGAACTTACAAGGGTTATTGGATGCACATCAAAAATAGGATTTAATCAAAAATACGAGCCTAGAAGATAATGAGACAAAGAAGAAAAATCAAGCAATTTCACCTAGGGCATTTGAATTTAGGTTTAATCAGAGAAAATCAAAGGAATATGGATGACATTGCCTTTAATGCTTATCATTACAAGAGTAATAACGTTTTGAGATCTTTGAAAGACACAAGAGGGTTACTATGGTCCAGGAATCTATTCTCACTTAAATGAAAACTATGGCTCAAATTAATCAAAATCATGTCCCATTTATTTTGATTAAAGCAATGACACACACACTACTACATAACTAGTTTTATGCAGCGGTTGGCTTGCAGCGGTTCTATAATTGTTACAATAGGCTATATATTGCAACGGTTATGCAGTGGTTCTATACTATTGCAGAAGATTCTATATTTAAGTGTTACATTTGACCCAAACCGTTGCATAAACCATTGCATACCAAGACAATATGCAGCGGTTATGACAACCGCTGCATATCTTATAATAATGCAACAGTTCTAAACCGTTGCATATCTAGTGTAATGCAGTGGTTCTCAATAACCGCTGCATATTTGGCTTTATATGTAACGGTTTACATAACCGCTGCGTATATTAAAAGAATGCAGCTCTTTTAAACCGCTGCATTACACTGAATATGCAACAGTTCCCAATAATCGTTGCATATTTGGTTTTATATGCAACGTTTTATATAGCTGCTGCATATTTGGTTCTATAATGGGAGTTCTATATTACCTTGAATTTTATTTAATTTTTATATTTATATTAAAAATAATTATTAAATTTAAAAAATTAAACATTATAAAACAAATATAAAAAATAATGTGACAATAATTTATTCCATAAATTATAAGTACATCTCTAAAAATTTGATGCTAATGAAGATGAATTGGATATATAAATTAGTCAATTTAATTTTTAAATTTATGGAAATTGCTTAATTTATTATTTATATAAATTTATTTGTAGCATATAATTTTTTATTTGATTATTTGATTTAAGATAAACAATTACTAAAATAAATATTTAAAAAAATTAACATCACTACTACAATTACTAAAAAAGAAATATTTGATTTTTTTGTGAATAAACATTTGATTTTAATTACTTTTAAAATCACTTTTAACATTGGATTATACTATATTTGATATATCTATATTAAATAAAAATGTATGTTACTAAATTTTTAATGTTCATTAAATAAATTACTTAAATTATAAGCATTCATTATAAAAACCGAAAATTAATTTGTGTGTTAAATTAAATTGGTTTATTGTATGTTTTTAAATATTTCAATTTAAATCATAAAAATTATATTTAAATAATAACTTTTAAATATATTTGTATAATAGTTTTTAATATTATAATTTTTTAGGAGTTATGTGAAAAATACCCTCACTCTCTCTCACTCTCTCCCACGCCTCTCTCTCACTCTCTCGCCCTCATCAGTCCCTCACGCCCTCACTCTTTCGCCCTGACACCCTCATGCCGTCATCAGTCTCTCACGGCGCCATCACGCCCTCACTCTCGCGCGCCATCACGCCACGCCCTCACTCTGTCTCTTTCTCAAGGAAACCAATCACTCTCTCTCTCGTTCTCTTGCTGATCAGCGCTGGGGTTTTTGCAATTTAAGGGTAAAAATATTTGCCAATCTATTCACTGATCCTGTTGATCTCTATTATTCCCCCATTTTTTGATTGCAATCTCATCTTTTAGGGTTTACACTGTTTGATTTATTGATGGAAAATTCACTGATTCTGTTGATCTCTATTGTTCCCCCATTTTTTAGGGTTTTTGCAATCTCATCTTTTAGGGTTTATATTTAGGCTTGTCTTGTCTTTCTCTCTCTTTATTATTTTTGACAATTTCATGCATGGCTCTTGCTTAGTTCTACAAGACTTAGAATTGAATCAATAGGCTTTGACAATTTCATGCAGGGCTCATATTGTGTCATTGTTGACAAAATCAAGAGAGCTTTTGGATATTTCAAAAGAGGTTCACAAAAATCATGATCATCTGGTTAAGGTGGAAGTATCTTGGTCTCTCTTTTTGTCAGACTTTATGGAAATAATCTAGATGTCGGATTTGATTCCTCTTAAGAACTTATAATTTTATGATTAAATCTGAATTGGTTTAGATTTCTCTTATATTTTTCATCTTTTGTGAACTCTTACATGGGGGTGAGTACTTAATGCTTTATTCATAATAATGTACTAAAGATGCATAGTATACATTAAAAGGTCCGATAATAAGTCATATATAAGTAGCTATTCGCTCTCAAGCACTAACCTTTGTTATAGTTCAAAGGTTAGTGGTATTTATCATTTGGGCATTCGGTTATTTATTTATTTATTATTTTTTCTTTGACAAAATGAATAAGTTACGTTATAACTATAGATTTGTATATAGGCGGAGAGTTAATAGTTCAATATATTTATATTTTTTTATTTTTTGTGAATTGAGATCATAATTATGAAATTTGATGAATATCTATGAAAGTGGGGTATATATGTAAAGATAGGGGGCAGCTTTGAATGTGTTGTTAATGATTTCATCCAGCTTTTAAGGTTTTTGCAATCTCATCTTTTCTTACATTACATTAGCACCTCGTAGTAGGTTGCATGCTTTTGTTTCTACAGAACACTGTACTTAACACATGCTCATCTGTTGAACTTACAGGTGGCCCTAATATCATCTCTACGGTTCCTGGAAGGAAAGGCTTGAATCATTTGGATGATTGGGCAGATGAGTAAAATTTGCAACTTCTCAATCTCTTGTATGTGTACTTTATCTTTAGAGCTCTATGGTTGAATTTGTTTTTCTTATGCTAACAAAATTTTATCACAAATCTTTGCAGGCATGGTGCCACCCTTTCAGACTATACATCAGTGATTGTCACGGAATATGGCTTGGTAAGTGGTGCATTGGATGTATCAATTAGATTTGTTCTGATTGGATTGGTATGTCAGTGCAAGTTCTGACATTAACTGCTGTTGTATTGCTTCAGCTCCCACCCATTATTGTGCTAGTCATTGTGCGGGAATATTGCAGATATTGTTTGTGGATATAGAGGTGTCCATGTTCACCGAAACTTTTGAGATTTCCCTCCTTCTCAATGACATTTATTATGTGCTAGCTTTTTTTTCCTTGATGGTATAGTATGCCCTTTGTGTGGTCAGTTCAACGAAAGTTTAAACAACATGAACCCTTTGGCGTAAGCTTTCTCTAGCTTGTTTCATGCGCATAACATTTTATCTTGGCTAAATTTTGTTGGTGGTTCATGCTGTCCTAGCATCAATTGTAAAAAGTGGTATGTTGCCAAAATTTTGCACTGTTGATTTTGACTGTTCCATATTCTAATTTTATTGCTTTGATCTGTTGTTTTTTAAAAACTAAAAATGTAAAATCTGCACAAATATTTTGCAGAAATGACTAGAAATTTCAAAACCATTCATAATTCTTTTGTGGTGTCAGTTCCAATTAGTCTACATTAAAGACGCCATCGTGATGGTATGATAATCTTTGTCATTAGATGATTGCTTTATTAGACTCCTAGTTGAGGTGTTTATTGACTCAACAGCTAGAACTAATGAAATATCTTCATATTTGATCCGTTGTATTTCAGTGATTAGTTGTTGTAGAAGGTTCTATGGGGCTATTCAACTCTAATTATGTAGTAGTTATTGTCTTTGTTTTTATATCATACTAGTGTCTCATCTTTATAGATATTTCACTTGGATGATTTGCTTAATAATATTACTCATGTTTTCAGCTAAGTAGCAGTAAATTAGTCTAATATCAATTGATGAGATTTCACCTACTCAGATTCCAGTTTTTAGGGTACAATGCCAGGCATAATTAAGCCTTGATGGTAATCTATAGGTCTGACATTGAATTGTTTGTGGCTAATCCCATGAAATCTGCTTCTTCACTTATAACTAGATCGTAACACACAGTTATGTAATTTGAACTCATCATTTCGTCATGTTGATTTATGCCATTGTTTTGGCTTCACACTCTTTGGCTCAATCAACTTGAATTACTATACGCTTGCATGTTGTTGCACTACTAAGCCATTAGATCACATGGGTACCTGTTATAATACTATTTCTCTTTTATTATCTTCAATTGATTATAATTTTAGTTGATACATGATAATGAATATATGGTAGTTCATAATAAGACTTGTATTATCACTCAACTCATTTACATGTCTTTAATGGTAGTTCATTGATGTCACCAAGTTTAGTATTTGTGACAATCAGAAAGAACTTATATAATTATACTGAATTGACAGGTTAGCTGTAGAAATTGTATTCAGTTCCTTGTATGTTAGTCTTTTCTTTAAGATTTATAGTCCATGTTAGTGATATTTTTCTCATTATCTGAATTGATTTGTTGATAATAAACAATCACTCAATGTTAAAGACCCATTTATTTTGTTCAGTGGTTGAAGAGCTTCAGGCAACAGGAAAGTTTGAATTTATGGATCTTAATAAAGATGAAGCAGAACATAGCATGGAGATGCATTTGCCATACCTTGCAAAAGTGTTTCATGGGTAAATATACAATAAATAAAGCTCTGACACTTAATGCTTCAGTATATACTGTGCTTATTTTGGTTTATATGGCAGTCATCCAGTGAAAATAGTTTCTATTTTGGTCGGTGCTCTGAGTTATGAAAGTGAAGCCATGTATGGAAGACTGCTTGCAAAGTATGTTGATGACCCCAAGAACTTCTTTTCTGTGTCATCAGACTTCTGCCACTGGGGGTACAGGTATGCAATCTTTGATTGTTGTAGTGCTGTAGGTGTATGCGCCATTTGGTTTAATCGAATTAACCTGATTGAAGTGATAATTCAGCCGCTTTGGAGGTTCTTTTTTTCTGATAATTTAGTTATTTGCATTAATGTCCCTTGTTTAAATCAAAATTTTCTGTTCATATGATTTTAATGCTGTAATCAGTCGGTTCTTTTTTAATTGAATTGACTAAACTGCCGAACTATAGACTTTTACATTATCCAATAAAAAGTCATGAAGTTTTAGGCATTTTGCAGGTTTAGCTATACTGACTATGACAAGAGACACGGTGCCATTCACAAGTCTCAAAGAGTATGACAACACCATTTGTGGACGCCATCCAATCAGTGTATTTCTTCATGTACAAACAATTGCTCCCGTTCCCGATTCACTTTTCATGATTGTGCGATCACCGTGTTTGAATTTAGTTTCTCGTTTGATTTTCCAGATGTTGAAGAACAACGCAACGAAAATAAACATTAGTTTTCTACAATACGAGCAATCGAGCCAGTGCCGGAACATGAGAGACAGCATTGTAAGTTATGCATCGGCGGCAACAAAGGTCGACGATGAGGCAATGGCAAATTGCCAATGATTTCGGTTTGTGAAAAAACATTACACATACAGCTATCATACCACCAAAATTTCTCACACTACCTATTCAAACATAATTTATGTAATTTTGCTAATGCAATAGTGTATATACTGGTTAACGTCTAGGGTTAGATTGAGCTGTAAATTTATTCCCTGAATATTGATTTATTTGCATGGAGATTCTAAATTTGAAAAATAATATCGCTTACTCATTTTTACAAGGTGAACGTGTACAAGTATTACTTCGCTTCGCTTTTCGTTTGGCAAATAGAGATTTCAGGCCATTGAACTATGCCAATGCTTGTAGTAATAAGTATTATAAACATTACAAAACTGCTACCATAGTTATTATGAACCGCTGCAATAGAATCATATAACCGCTGCAATAGATATTATACAACTGCTGCAATAGAAGCATATAATCGTTGCAACAGAATTTACCAAACCGCTGCAATAGATATTATACAACCGCTGCAATAGAAGCATATAATCGTTGCAACAGAATTTACCAAACCGCTGCAATAGATTTTACAACACCGCTGCAATAGAATCACATAACCGCTGCAATATAATTTACCAAACCGCTGCAATATATATTAAAAAACCGCTGCAGTATATAAAATAACCATTGCAATACAAACCGCTGCTGTATATGAACTAAACCGCTGCAAAATCATAACCGCTGCAAAAAACAATTATAATTAGAGTGTTTTATGCTATGATGTTGAACCGTTGCAATATGTTATATAAACCCGTTGCAATAATCTATTGTAACGGGAGCAGATGCAGCAGGTGGTAAACCGCTGCAATAAGTCTTATGCGGCGGTTATAAGGCCTTTTGTAGCGGTTCATGACCGCTGCATAAGTACAATTATGTAGTAGTGACAATAACTCATCATACAATCCAAAGATGAAAATTGAAGAACATGAATTCTACCACAACCCTAAATCCAAGAAAGAGCGTGCTTACCTCACAAGAGTCGTGGACAAAATAAAAGAAATAGATGAAATCTTTTCCTTCTCCTCATCGCCGGCAGTTCACAAAAAATAAAAAAAAGGCAAGGCTAGGTCTCGGTGAAATCCTCTCATGGCTTCCTCCTCACGATCTAATGGTTATGGGGATAAGATTAGGAAGTTTTAAAATATAAAATTTAAAAAAATAAAATAAAGCAAATTATTTTTTTTTAAAAAAAATCTAACGGTTGAGATTTAAGATGGGTTTTACAAATCACCCCCCCTAAAGAGGAGTTTAGTCCTCTAAACTCTCACCAGATCCTCAGAAAATATATGTGCAAGCCAATATGCCACATCACCAAGGCGTTCCAAGATCTCAAATGGACCGCTACATCGAGGGCTAAGCTTCCCTTTAACACTAAAATGGATAACTCCTAGTTTTTCTTCAACTACCGTTGCAAGGAATTCCGAGCACCCACATAAGGGTAATTTCTAAGCTTGAGAGGAAATCACATAAGGCGGTGATGCAGGCTCACTCCCGTGAAAGGTGAACTCTGCTTCCTAAGAGATTTTAAACGCTACTCTCTTTGCATGACAATCAACTATAGCATGGTAAACGGACAGGATATCCATTCCCAAAATGATATCATAATCGCTCATACTCATAACATGCAAACAAGCTAGCAACTCATGACCATCAATACTAATCGGATAATTCTCACAGGCTCTACGAGGCGGCATTCTGTGAGGTAAACCCAATTGGAGTCCAATGAACAAAATGACTCTGTCAAACTAACTAGCCCATAAGGATTTCATGCTAAACTAAAGTCAAATTGCCTTAACACTCTAAATCAGAAGATTTTGTTCGGAATACTAGGATCAAAATTAACCGAGAGCTCTGATACCACTTTAATTTGACAAACCTTGTAGTCTAAGCAACATGAAATTATACAAGTGTGAATTTTAATTATCAAATTAAGTTTTTATGTAAGCCTTTTATACTGCCTAAGGACCTTACGGATTGTCATCAAAATTTGGTTGATCACTATGTGTTTATAATTCCTGTGTGTGTGTGTGTGTAATTTTAGTGAAATTGCTGAGGCATTTTATTTGCTCACAATTTCTATGCCATCTGAAATGTCATTTCATTGAAACCATATGTTTTGTAATGGTTATTCTTATTTACTTTTCCATTTGGCATTATATTTAGAGACCGAGTCAATGCCTTTGAAAGAGTCTGATGTATTGACTGATACTTACATGATATCTTTTCTTATTTCTACTTTTACTTAAGTCTAGGGAGACAACAATTAGGATAGAGAAATATTTTACAGCACTTTGTATTTCACAGTTTACTCTAAAATATCCATTCCTTTAAATCTACACGAACATGGCTAGCATGTTGCCATCTGTAAAAGGTTGCCCATCACACACACACACACACATATATATATATAACTGTGGGTTGGTTTTAGGGTGTTTGTAGGGTAATTAAGGAAGTAAATACACTGTGTCCCTGGGGTTACTTGCATAGTCAGTGTTTAGAGTCTTGATCAGGATTAACCAATGGTTAATGTTGTACTTAAGTTTGTGAATCTAAAGCAAGTATTATGTTCGTGTTATAGGATATGTGCCTGAATCTTGATTTTTGTGTCTGAGCGATTCTATAGTTTGAGGATATTTTTCAGGTAAGTAAACCACATATATACCCGTATATTGTATATATAAAATTTCAGATTTCCAAAAATAATTTACATAATTATTTAATTATTTTGGGTATTATTGTAAACAACATTTTATGACATTATAATTATTTGTTTTAGGTTTTGAGATACTATGCATATTATTATTTTCAAACTTATTGATTATTTATTTATTTAGTTATTTATTTATTTAATTGATTTGAATATTTTAATTTATTATGTATTTATTCAGTTATTGGATAATTATATTTTAATGAGTTATGCTCATTAGAAAATGGGATGACCGAATTTCATTATTTTTGTGTTGAGAATGGTTTTGAACCCGACATATTTTGACATAGCTACTTGTAGTCCCCAATTAACTTTGCAATAATCCTGTCATTGGGGGTTAAACACTGACTCTGATTATGATAAGAAACTATAGTTTCGCACTGTTCCGTCAGTAGAGAATAACGGCCTCTAATAATCTGGCTCGGGTCGCCGAGGGTAAATAAATGAGCTATGACAATTTGGCTCAGGTCGCCGAGGGTAAATAAATGAATTCTGTTGTTCTATTGTTTTGTTTAGCATTGGTTATTTGGGGGACATATATGCATGTTTATCTGAATGATTTCTCTGTCTGAAATGTTCTGTTGTCTGGGTTTAATTTTTGATATTTATTGTATAAAGCTACTTTTAAGAATGTTTTTGACATCGTTTCGTTTTTGTGATCCCTATATTTTTTATTTTAGTAGCTGCTTATTGGGCTATTAAGCTCATAAATAGTTGCTCTATTCTTTTAAGATCAGGAGTAGGTGTGTGGTGACTAGCTTAGCGGGGACCGTTGAATGAACACTAGGTGGTTAGCGGGAGAATAATTCTTCTACGGGAACTATGTTTTGTTCTTGGTCTAAGGCTTTGAATCTTGTACTTCTAGTTTCCTTTGGACGTTAGTTATAAACCTGTTTATTTATTCCTTGATTTTTTTGTTGAGATTAGTATGGTGTTATATATTTTATACTTGAGAGATAGGTATTGAGGCCTTGTGTGCCGTTTGTCGTGCATCAAGCCCGGTGAGCCGGGTTCGGGGCGTGACACTTGGTCATTAAATTTGGCCATGGGTAGCTCCACATTCATATGGTTCCTTTTGTTTTCCAAGCATCCTTTCCTCAAATTATTATTATTTTTTTTTGTGTTCGTCCAAGGATTTCACTCCAATTTTGCCCCACCACCACCACTAGCTGGTACAAATGGTCAGGATCCCCTTATTGCCATAAGCTTAGGATTTTGCACATCTTATTTTATTTTTTTTGTACTTTTTGTTGTGTTTAATTACTTTTTTGGTTTGTTTTTACTTTTCTTGGGTATATTGAACCCCTCTTCCTCGAGAGAGTTATTAGGCCAGGATTTCACTCATGTCCCCCACAACGACCCAGCAGCCTTTATGGCCCAACCAACAACAATGGAATTGGGGAAGCCTCTCTTTTTCAATTGCACCTCACCTACCTGTTTTAGTATTCATGTTATTTCTATCTGATCAATGTGGCGTGTACATTGGGGATAATGTATGATTTTAAATGTGGGCCAGGGGCATTAGAGTGGGGTTTCATTTCTATTGCTTTTATGCATGTGTCTTTGATGATTTATGACAGCTCATTGCATAGCATACACATCTTTTATATGATTTTTATAGGCACTTGAAGTATTATGTTGCATGAATTTATTTATTTCAGTATTACTTAAGAAGTCCATGTTACATATAACGGGGGATCTACAACCCAAAAAAAATAATATGATAGGATGAGATTACCTCCCACAAATATGCACATGGACTTCTTCTCAATTAGACATTGTGGGACTAGCATGAGGTAATTTTCTTATTTATCTTCGATGGATCATGCAAAAAACATGGTTCATGAAGGACGTTTTTTTTTCAATCTTGGTTTGTTGAGGATGTTCAAAGGTGAAAATCCCATAAGGTTTATTTTTAATTTAAAATTTGTAATTTTTAAATTCATTAACAATCTCTTTTTATTGTGAAGAATAACTAGTATTAATTAGTAATACCATATAAAAATGTTGAACAAAAATAGCAAACATGTAATTGGCAATGAATGCTGGAGACTGCTGAAACACAACATATTTGTAGTTACAACCAAATGATTTTCATGTGCTACTATATTAATTTACAAATATGAATGAAAATAACAGAGACAAAAAGAAGTATATATAAATAAACACAACATCAACGAACTATACATACCAAAGATAGTAATCTTCTAACATTAATCAAGCTTATTCATACCTTTTACTTAAATTTATCTTGTTACAATAAAATAATTATGATCCAAAAGATTTATATGGTGGCTACCACGTTGTATGACAACAAACAAAATATATAGGCTAACAACAACTTAAGTAGCTCGTTGTAATTTTGTCACGCCCCGAGCCCGGAGCATCCGTACTCGATGCATCGACAAACGGCCGTATGCCCACAAGGCTGAGTCCGCTGGGGCAGACAAGGCCTCAACACTTGTCTCTCAAAAATAAAAAAATATAACAACACACTAATTTCCGATAAAACTAAAGAATGCAAGGAAAGAAATAAACAGGTTTACAACTAAGGTTCAAAGACAACTACAAACACAATGCTCAAATTCTTAAACAGATAACAAATTTATTAAACACAATGAAAAACTATCCTCGTTCTAAAAACCTGGTGATCACTCAACGTCCCCACTAAGCTAGTCACCACAAACCTACTCTTGATCTGAAAGGGATAGAACAACTATTTATGAGCTTAATAGCCCAGTAAGTAACCACTAAAAACAATAATAATATAGAGATCACAAAAAACTCAATGCTTTCAAAAACTTACTTAAAAGTTATGTTATACAATAAATATATATAAAATAAGACCTAGACATCAAAACGCTTTAGACAAACATAATTTCAAATGAACAAGTATATATAGGTCCCCCAAATACTAATGCCAAAACAAAACACAAAATTCATATATTTAAACTCGGTGACCCAAGTCAGATTCTCAGAGTTCATTTATTTACCCTTAGCGACCCGAGCCAGATTATCATAAGCCATTATTCTCCACCGACGGAATGGTGCGAAACTATAATTTCTTATCAGGATCGAAAATTCATGTCGACACGGTCAGTGTTTAATACCCAATGACAGGGTTAGTGTATAATTAATTGGAGAATAAAATTTATAGATCAAAAAAATTGGTGTTCGCAAACAGCAGAATAGCAAGGTTCAGATTGATTGAAAACAGTACAATCCACCAAACAAAAATGTTAACATTCACATGATCCCATTTTTTGTATAACCAAATAAGCCAATTATTTTCAAATCAAAACTTAATAAATAGGCCGTGAAATAAATTTATATAAATCAAAATATATAACTTCCATAGTTTATAAAAAAACCTGAATGAATAAATAAATGACCAGAAATTTACTAAATATTTAATAGTTTAAAAGAATATAATAACCAAGAGTATAATGAATCAGATTATTCAAAAATATAATTATTAAAAATAATATGAGAAATAATCAAAATAGTAATTCAGCAAGTGTTGAAAAATATATACCTATACCAAAATTTATATGTGGTTTACTTACCTGACAAATACAAAAAATCCAACTCTAACACTAATTCAAGGCTTTTGGGCGGGTCTTAAATTTTGGAAAAGAAAACCTATTAAACAATCAAAACATAAATTTACAAAATTTCAGGGTTATGTAAGAAAGATTTCAAAACCCTAATGATGCTTTTAAGGTTAAGGGCTAATGAGCAAAGGGTATTGTCAAAGAAGATTTCAGAATGGTATAAATGCAAAAAGGGTGAAGCTATTATTTTCTAAATTCGGATTCTTTCAAGCGTATATTATCAATTATCAAACCTAATAAAGATATGAACTATTTCAATATGACCAATGAAGACTAAAACTAGCATAACTTTGTCTATCATCTTTCAAATCACAAAATGTTTTCTTCTAAGAAGACTAGATAGATGAGGCTATGACATACCCAAATTTTACACTGATTAGAATACTATTAAATTTATAGCATCCATTTGAATGCCCATCTATTTCTGTAAACTAGTCATGTTAGACACGATCCTTTTAAACTGCATATCTCTCAGTATATATATCCTCAGATAACATGTTATTTTCAGAATAGATAGTTAATTCAAAAAGGAACAACTTTCATATTTTGCATCTTGCCTGATTCAACCTTTAAAGCAATGAAAACATCTAATCAATCTTCAAGTTCTACACAAATTTCAATTTGATGTAGCTACTCTAATATGATTGTATCTCATAAAATACGGATGTAAAAAATCTGAAATTTTGCAGGTACTTAGCTGATATCAAACCCTATAACTTTCGTATTTTTCACTTTGCTCGATGCAACCTCTAAAGTCATATATTATGTCTGTCAATCTTTAGGTTCTGTTGAGAATATTATTTTATAGAACAACAATTGTATAAAATTTGAAATTTTGCAAACTAAATAAAATCTAGGGTTACCTACCTCACACATGCCGATTAACGAGTTCCTGATGGGGTTTCTCATTCCTAGCAGCAACATCTCTTCAACTAAGCAAAACTCTATAATTTAAACTAGATCTTGTTTTTCTTAAATACCATGATAAAAAATTTCATGGTGATGGTAGCAATGGACAATAATTTATAGAAGAATTGTTAAGGAGATAAGAAAGGATTTTTCTGACAATTAAAAAGATAACTAGATTATAATAATAATCCAGTTAAGAGGATAAGGAAGAATTTCAAGGGATAATTTAAAAGATAAACTAAATAATAATAATAATAATAATAATAATAATAATAATAATAATAATAATAATAATAATAATAATAATAATAATAATAATAAGTGTGGGTTCACAAATTCCCTTCAAATTCATTGCCCTTGGTCTGCTTTGAAAATTAAACAACAGAATCAGAATAACAAATTAATGATATACAATTGATGAAGTATAATTGTTTTTTTTTTTTTTAAATATAGATTTAGAGGTTTGGAAGAAATAGAAGATAATTATGTTCAATGAATATTAAAAAAAGCAAAATAAAAAATAATTACCAATGGATACCATCTTGTTATTGGATAGACGAAGTATTTTTGTGTGGACCCCACAGTTATTATTATTGTTATTATTATTTAGTTTATCTTTTAAATTATCTCTTGCAATTCTTCCTTATCCTCTTAACTGGATTATTATTATAATCTAGTTATCTTTTAAAAAACAAAATCCTTTCTTATCGCCTTAAAAATTATTCTATAAATTATTGATCACTGCTACCGTCACCATGAAATTTCTGATCATATTATTTAAGGAAAACAATGTTCTAGTTTAAATTACAGATTTGTTTAGTCGGAGAGATGCCATGAGAAACCCCATGAGGAACTCATTTATCTGCGTGTGTGAGGTAAATAACCCTAGATTTTATTTAGTCTGCAAAATTTCAAATTTTATACAATTGTGGATTATAA
Organism: Dioscorea dumetorum; assembly: GCA_902712375.1. NCBI lineage: Eukaryota > Viridiplantae > Streptophyta > Magnoliopsida > Dioscoreales > Dioscoreaceae > Dioscorea > Dioscorea dumetorum. The sequence goes on along the minus strand of CACTHL010000601.1, from coordinate 1,376,755 downwards.
AATATAACCTTATTAGTGTAGATCTGTAAAAGAATATTCTCTGCAGAACCTGAAGATTAACGGGCATAATACATGACTTTAGAGGTTGAATCGAGCAAAGTGAAAAATAAGAAAGTTATATGGTTAGATATCAATTAACTACCTGCACATTTTTAGATTTTATGAGATACAGTCATATTACGGTAGCAACGTCAAAGATAATTCTGTGCGGAACTTGAAGATTGATTAATCTTTTTCATGGTTTTAATGGTTGAATCAGGCAAAGTGCAAAATACAAAAGTTGTTTTCTTTTGGATTAACTATCTATTCTGAAAATATGATGTTATTTGAGGATATATACTGAAAGATATACATGTTAAAATGATCGTGTCTGGCTTTACTGGTTGGTAGAAATAGATGGACATTCAAATGGATCCTATAAATTGAATAGTATTCTAATTAGTGTGAATTTTTAACGCAGCGGGGATATGGTTGAGGACTTGTTTAGTCTATGAATACCCAAGTCAACAACGAAGTGGAAATCTAAATCCTGTTTAGTCTAAGAATTCCCAGGAATTTAGAGGAAAGACAAAAAAAAAACATATCAATTTTATTTCAAATCTAAGCTCCCTTCATAGCCCGAAGGCTTACAAATAAATAGACCAACAAGAAACACTAAAAGAGAAATAAATCAAAAATTTTCTAAAAATAGAAAATTCACCATTGACACCATAAAAATTAAAAACCAAACATAGCGAACACTAAAAAGAGAAATAAATCGAAAATTTTCCAAAAATAGAAAATTCGCGATTGACACCATAGAATAAAAATTAAAACCCAAACATAGCGAATACCATAAACGACGTCTAAATCAGAGATCTACAACCCAAGATATCGATGGAGGAAATCTTTCCATAAACGGGGTCCTCTGATCACCAAAATTACCCCTTTAGGGAAAATTACGAAAATGACCCCGCCTAGGTCATCGCATCCCACTTGTCCATGTAGGCGCAAGCTAGCTCATCAATCAGGTCCGCATCAATTTTGGATATGTCATAGCCTCATCTGTCTAGTTTTCTTAAAAAAATGAATTTTGTGATTTGTAAGATGATAGAAAAAGTTATGCTGGTTTTAGTCTTTGTTGGTCATATTAAAATAGTTCAGATCTTCATTAGGTTTGATAATTTATATCATACACTTGAAATAATCTGAATTTAAAAAATAATAGCTTGACCCTTTTTGCATTTATACCTTTCTGAAGTCTTTTTTTACAATACCCTCTCTCATTAGCCCTTAACCTTAGTAGCATCATTAGGGTTTTGAAATCTTTCTTACGTAGCCCTGAAATTTTCTAAATTTATGTTGTGATGAGTTAATAGGTTTTCTTTCCCAAATTTAAGACCCACCCAAAAGCCTTGAATTGGTGTCAGAATTTAATTTCTTGTATTAGTCAGGTAAGTAAACCCCATATAAATTCTAGTATAAGTATATATTTTTCAACACTTGCTAAATTACTATTTTGACTATTTGTTGTATTATTTTTAATAATTATATTTTGGAATAATTTCATTCATTAAACTCTTGGTTATTATATTCTTTTAAATTATTAAGTATTTACTAAATTTCTGGCCATTTATTTATTCATTCAGGTTTTTCATAAACTATGTATGTTGTATATTTTGAGTTATATAAATTTAATTTACAACCTTTTGTTAAGTTATTTGATTTGAAAATAATTGACTTATTTTGATATACAAAAAATAGGATTATGTGAATGTTAACTTTTGTTCAGTGGTTATTCTGTTTTCACTCAGTCTGAACCTTTGCATTATGTTGTTTGCGAACATTAACTATTTTGATCTATAAATTGCAGTCTCCAATTAACTATGCACCAACCTTATCATTGGGGGTTAAACACTGACCGTGTCGACATAACTCTGTTAAGAGACTATAGTTTCGCACTTACAACTCTGTGAAGAATAACGACCTCTGATATTCTGACTTAGGTCACCGAGGGTAAACAAATGACCTCTGATATTCTGGCTCGGGTCACCAAGAGTAAACAAATGACCTCTGATATTTTGTTTCGATCATAGTGAATTGGAAGACCTATACTATATTTATTTGAAAATCAGACTCGGTTGAACCATTTTGTTTTTTTTTCCAAATTGTATTTTGGCAAATGGTCTATTGTAACATAGCAATTATTTTTGTTCTAAATTTTTGACACTTCTATTGATCCCAAATAAATTTTAGTGGTTACTTACTGGGCTCTCAAGCTCATTAAGTTTATTCTGTTTTTTTTAGAGTTACTTGGTGGATAGTTTAGCAGCCTCGTTGAGCAAGTCGCAGTCTAGTTTAGCAAGTTATTAAGTTCTCCTTCTTCTTGGACATGAAACTTTATATTGATTAAATATTATTCTAAACATTGGATATAGAACTTTTGTAATTCATTTTTTATAACTTCCTTTATTGTAAGAATCTATATTTATTATTAGATATTATTTTTCAGTGCGAGACAAGTTCTGAGGCCTTGCATACCTACTTGGTCTCGGCCTTGTAGGTTTGTTGTCTTTTGTCGACGCTCCGGGCTCGGGGCGTGACATTTGGAATACCACATTTGCAAGATTTCGAATCAATGTTACAATGAGTTCTCGTATATCCTTCCTCACCCCCAAAAAGGTCCCCATGTGTTTTTAACAATCCAATAATCCATAGAATCAGTATTATAACCTACAATAATGACAGCATGATATATATTTGTCCTGCAACTTCCGGTAACCATTCCCTGAAAAAATAATGATCAATTCAAATACAAAAAATAACATATACATATATCATATTGAATATATTCTATCCTAATGTAATTATCTGAAATTAAAATGATAGTAAATAAATTTTCCTTGACAACCTCACCGATTGGTATAATTGGAAAGCTCTGCAGCTTGATTCAACTGCTACACTATTGAGTTCATTCACCATAGCCTTCTTCATAGCATTCTCATTATAGATATATAGGCCCAAACTCATACCCATCGATTGACACAATGTTTTTATTTTTCTTAGACAAAAATAAAAAAACAAAAACACATAAAAATCAAACTAACTAAAGCTTTATATATATAATAAGTACTGTTGGTACAAGAGCATATATCATACTTTATTTATGTCACATTTGTCATATACTCCCTCATAAGGATAGTCTGCTTCAGAATCAATACCATGATTTTTCATAATAAATTCATAGGCTTTATGTGGGAAATCTGGCCATTAACTTTTTTTTATAACAATCAACAAGTTAATGTCAGACAATGATATCAAGTCTCCAATAACAATTTGATTCTGTGATCACATAAAATATTAATGACTAATGTTTAACTTCGAAGTCACCTTTGCATGAACAATTTATGTTAATGAATAATTAAGTAACCAAAAATATTAATTACTCACTGCATCTGCCTTGTTAATTTCTTAACATTTGTGAGAGCATCTCGCTCTCTCCAATCAATCGAAGTAGGTAACATGGACTCTTCACCCTTGATCAACATACACCTATTACTCACATTGTAGCTCATGTTCATTTTGGAGAGTGGCTTAAAGCCTAGATAAGTTTTCTGGTACTCATCAATGGTGAGATCGGCGAATATATTGAGGCCGAGTTTGTATATGTGATTATCAGCATTGTGCTCATCAATATACTTGAGATTATCACTGAAGATTTTATACCTCTCATATCCTTCTCAAAGAGATCATTGTAGTTTTTATGGTGTTCAACAAACCAACCCTCTAAGCCTCCTCCTCCCCTCAAAACACCTGCTCGATCTTGGGCACAGATTGCTTCGACTTTAGCTTGCTCCACGGATAATTCCCCCATTCACAACCCTCAGCTGCTCTCCAAAATCAAGGAATCCACGGATACCTTTGTTAGCCTGGATGAGGAGACGATCTCACGCGTCAGTCTAAGATTTCAAAATTCTCTCTATGGGAAGTTCTTAGGAAAGCCTCCCCACTTTGAAAAAGTGAAGCTGGCCTTGATGAACAAATGGAAAGATATCGGCGAGATACAAATCTCTGACCTCCCTAATGGCTTTCTTTTGATTCGTTGCTCTTCACATGCTACAATGCAACAGCTATTGACAGATGGGCCATGGACGGTTAATGGCCTGATACTGCAACTTTCTGTGTGGAAACCTTTCTTTGAACCATCATTTACCAAGCTTACATCAGCTGCCATCTGGGTTCAGTTGCACAATTTACCTGTGGAGTTCTGGGATGGTGAAACTTTGGAAACGATCACCGGTCATATGGGTCGGCTTATTAAGATTGATGATCTCACTGGGAGCTTGACTAGAACGAAATATGCCAGGGTCTGTGTTGAAATCGATTTATCCAAACTGCTGAGTAAGGGGTTTTGGTTGGGCGATGCTCATCATAGAATGTTTGTGGTGGTGATGTACGAGAGGTTACCTACGTTTTGTTACACTTGTGGAATGGTCGGACATGGATCTAGTTCTTGCCCTGGATCAACTACCGCCAGAAATGATCAGGCAGCTCTACCATCTCGGGTCTCCCGAGAACCGGCAGTATGCGATGATCATAGTATGGAGGTAGAAGATTCGAGTAACAAAGTTGATTCTGCTAGTCATACTGCAACTGTGTTAGAAAAATCTTCGCCGGAGGTTTTGGATAATGAGTTTGGCCCGTTCATGCTGGTCACCCGCCGGCGTGGTCGTGGCGGAGGTCGGGGGGCTAGTGCTCGTGCTAGTCACGTGACCACCGTCACTTCAGCCGTGAACTCCAACGGGCAGGCCAGAAGGACGGACGAGACTCATAGTCCACGTGGAGGGTCGACGAGTATGGGCCGAGGAGGGTTTCGTTTTTCTCGAGACGGTCCTGTTGAATCCCATCATGATGATTCACTCCCTATACGCACTTCCTCACCTATCCCTAATCTATCCGTTGATCGCGTAGACAATGAGTTAAACCCTCAACCCATTGCATCCAACGGTCAGATGCGAACCGTCTCACTCACGCAAACAGATAGGGTTTCCACACTGACAGTCAGCCGAAAGGCATCAGAAAAAGGAAAATCCCCGATGATAGCTCGCTCCCGCTCTCCGCCTCCCATCATCCGCTCATCTGTCAAGCAAAACTCAAGTCATGCTGATGGGGACCTTCAAAGTTCACATCCGATGGTTGTCGATACGATTACTACTGCTCTCACAAAACATCCAGATGCAAGTGACGACGATGTTGATGATGATACATCGGGTTGCAGTGAGGATGAGATGTTGGGAGTCGATGAAGTTGATGACTTGATGACATTAGATCAATTCCAAGAAGAGGCTCGCAGGGATACTTTGGTAAGGAAAGGGTCACACAATCTGACTGCTTCAGCTAAGAAGGGGAGAGTGGAGCATCAGCCAAATATTGGCTAATCTTCACCTGTTAAAGTTCTCATCGTTCTTGTCGTTCATGTTGCCTATCAGGAAGTTCACTTTTCCTTTTTCCTTAAAATTGTTTACTATGAATAGTGCTAACATTCTTTGTTGGAATTGTAGAGGGATCTCTTCCCGGGAGACCTCTACTCGTGTTTTTCGTCTCCTCAGAAAGCACAAGCCCCTGATTTTTTGTCTTGTTGAAACCAGAACTGATGATCCTCGTCTCGCCAGGTTTTGTGCAAAGCTCCCTCGCAACTTACATTGGGCTGCCCTGTTAGTTGATGGCTACTCGGGGGGAATTTTGGTTATTTGGCAGGCTCGTATTGGTCAGGTTACCCCGGTGGCTTCTTCTCGAAGAGCATTACACCTGGTTATCTCTCCAAACTTGTCTCTCAACCTGATTGTCTCGATCGTTTATAATTCGTCTCGCTTTACTTCTCAGTGTAATCTGTGGAGTGAGCTCTCTTTGATTAGTGTTTTAAATTACCCCTGGTTGATTGTGGGAGATTTTAACTCCATTGTCTCTCGCAATGAATGTCGGGGGGGTTCTTATACGTATTATTCTCGTAAAGCTCGGTTTTTTCAAGATTTCATTGATGGTCATAATCTTCTTGATTTGCAATTTTCGGGACCTCGGTTTACCTGGTGTAATAACCAGCAAGGGCATGCCCGTCGCTGGGCTAGACTTGACCGTTGCCTTGTAAATTTGGAGTGGAAATCGGTTTTTCAAACTTATTCTCTTAAACATCTCGCTCGCAGTTTTTCTGATCATGCTCCCCTTTATCTTACTCTTAATTCTAATTCTAATGTCAAGCGTACTGTTTTTCGTTTTGCGAACTACTGGTTGGATTACCTCGGTTGTCATGATGCTGCTCATAATGCCTTGAATTTTAATCCTCATGGTAATCCTATGAATATTGTGACTCACTTACTTTCTCGCACTCGGTTTTGTATTAAGAATTGGCGCACTTCAGGTTTGAATTCTATTGATACTGATATTCTGTCTATTGAAACTGAAATTTCCTCCTTGGAAAATATTGACTGTAACAGCTATGTTCCACATGGTTACCTTCTTGACCTTTACGCTAATCTGTCCACTCTCTAGCTTCAAAATTCTAGTTTGTGGGCTCAACGAGCTCATATGCATTGGATTTCTGATGGAGATCGGAACACAAAGTTTTTTCACAACGTTGCTCGAATTCGCAGTCACACTAATATGATCTCGCAAATTTCTGACTCGCATGGGAATGTGCTCTGTGATTCAAATGGGATTCAACAAGCTTTTCTTCACCATTTCTCCAATCTTTGGAATCATCAGGTTAGTCAGGATTTTCATTACATTTTGAATGCCATCCCGGATAACTTACCTTCATTATCTGATTCTGATGCTATTCATTTAACTAGAGAGGTTACTCGGGATGAAATTTACCTTACTCTTCTTGATCTTCCTACCGGTAAAAGTCCGGGTCCTGATGGCTTTAATGTTGAATTTTATCGTTATTTTTGGACTCATATTGGTGATCGAATGGTCTCTGCTATTCAGTTTTTTTTTAATAATTCTGTTATTCCTACTTCTTGGGGCAGGACATATATTACTCTTATTCCTAAAGTTAAAAACCCAAAAGCTGTGTCTGATTTCCGCCCCATTTCTTTGTGTAATGTGTGTTTCAAAATTATTTCCAAGCTTCTTGCTAACCGGCTTAAAATGGTTCTTCCCAACCTTATTGGGCTAGAACAAGCTGGGTTTGTCACTGGTCGGAGCACTTTTGATAATATCATAACCCTTCAGGAAGTTGCACACACTATTGAGAAGGATTTCAATGACCCCTCTAGGATGATTATTAAAATAGACATTGAAAAGGCGTATGATTCGCTTAGTTGGAGTGCAATTCTTGCCACTCTCATCAAAATGAAATTTCCTGACTCTTGGATCTCTTGGATTAGAGCATGCATCTCTTCCACTTCTTTTGCCATACTCATTAATGGGGAACCCACTTCTTGGTTTAAGTCAAATAGAGGAGTCGACAAGGTGACCCGATTTCTTCTTATCTGTTCATTCTAGTCTCTCAAATCCTTACATCCATGCTCAATTCGGCCTTCAAAGATAATGTGATACCGTGGATTTGATCATCGGCTTAAAGTTAACTTCAATCACTTAATGTATGCCGATGATCTAATTGCGGTCACGCATGCCACTCGTCGGGCTGCCAGGAACATTAATCTGTGCTTGCAGCAATACGGGAGGATAACTGGCCAATTTCCAAATAATTCAAAGTCGGCCATTTATGTACCTTCCTGGTTTAACAGACATGTCACTAAGAGACTTTCCTGCATTCTTAATTTTAAAGTGGCTTCTTTTCCCTTTACTTACTTAGGAACTTTGATTTCCCCAAAAAAAATTGCTGTGGCATATTTTACTCATTTTGTTGACAAGATTAGGTGTATGTGCATGGCCTGGAAACATTCCAGACTTTCTCCTGCTGCTAAATCTGTCCTGATTAACTCCTCTCTTTTGTCACAAGTGATTTATTATATGTCGGTGTATCCTTTTCCTGACTCTATTATTCAAGAGATCTCCAAGACTGTTAGGGTTTTTTATTGGAATAAAGGGGGCAATGGAAAGGGCATCCATGATGCTACTTGGAATCATATCATGTCTACAAAATCTGAGGGGGGTCTTGGTATTAAGAATTTGTTTGTTACTAAACATTCCTTGATGGCTAAGAATGTCTTTAATTACATTAATGGGGCTTCTAAGTTTTGGGTTGACATTTTATATCTGAAATATGACCATGTTAATTTTTGGTGTGACAATACTCCTTCTAAATGCTCACACTTCTTTAGGGGTCTTTGTCATACTGCTCAGAAGATTAAGCACTTCTGCCAAATTGGGTATGTTAACAGTAACACCACCTCTTTATTGTATGATCCTTGGTGTTCTGAAATTCCCCTGGCTTTTTGGCCCACCTATGTGAATATTAATATGGATTTAGATACACTGCAACTGTCTAATCTGTGTTTTGATGGGAATTGGAACATTAATCAACTTCGGGAACTTTTTGGCATGGGTTTTGATACAATTTACTCTAAAATGGGCAAGATCATTAATGATGATTCCTCCCATTGGATTTGGACTCCCAAGATTACAAGTAATCGGGTAGCTCACTCGTTTATCGGACCCTCAATAGTGCTAGTATCCGACTGATTCTTGGGAGGGTTGGAAGATCATTTGGAATCTGAAAATTGCTCCCGAGTTCAGCACTTTATTTGGCTTTTACCGCATGGTAAACTTCATACTGGGTGAATATCTTTATCGGCTTAATTTAGGGCCGAGAAGGGAATGTATCTTTTGTGGGCTGGTTCCCGAGTCTGCTAACCATCTTTTTAGTTTATGCAAGCAATGTTCAACGGACTCGGAGAGAGGTGAACAACAAGCTTAACAAAACAATTGTCTTTGAGAATGATATAACTTCCGGAAACTGGATTGTGTGCCCTAGTTATTCTAATTTTGACAAGGCTGTCATAGCCTCCACAATCTGGTTTATTTGGAAAGCTCGATGCGATAAAATTTTTAGGAGCATTCCTTCAAATCTACTTTGTATAGCTCATAAAGCCATTGTTCATGTTACTGAATTTACTAATGCGCAGGATCATCAACGTGGCAGATGCCTCATACTTAGCAATTTTCAGCCGGAAGACACTTTCATCTTTGTATCGAAAGTGTGGAATTCTGAAACGCAGGTTTGTGGCATAGGTTTTTTAATTGTTGGGTCTGATTATCGGGTTTTACTTGCAGGATGCTGTCATGTATGGGCAGCGACGAGCATGGTTGCTGAAGCTTGTGCGGTCAAGAGCGCGCTACTTGCAGCAAGGAATAGCTGCAGCAGAATTCATCATCTACTGGTTGAAGACGTTGACATTTGCAAATTGCTAAGAAACGAACAATCCATCTGGGATTGGCGTCTTCGGGGCTGGCTTTCCGATATTTCGCAACTGATCGAAACATTTGGCGCTCCTCAGACTCACTTAATACCTCAACAATGGAATACCCCGGCCTTTAAATTAGCCACTCTTGGGTTAAATCTGCATGGGTTAAATCTCTTTCATCATGGTCGTGATTTTCCTAGATGGTTAATGAAAGATTTAACTGACTTCGGTTATTTCTTTTAGTCTTTTCTATCCTTTGGGTTTGTTGTTTGCTGTTTTGTGAGTTTGTCTTTGTATTTAGTTGTTTGTTCCTTTGTTTTATAAAAATCAGCCTTCGGGTTCTGCCAAAAAAACAAACCAACCCTCATAAAGGAGCTTGATCTCATACTCAGACCTAGTTGTTAAAGAGCATGAGATGAAGAGAAAGGAGAGGAACAAGATGAGAATCAGTTCAACACCCATTAGAGTATATATGCAGTACAGGAGAAGAGTGTGTATTTTATTAGAATGATGAGAGAGGAGCATTGGATGTATTTTTATAGAAGGGGCAGTGAATCTTATAGTATATAGTCAAGAACTAGCTTGTAATATGTCTGGAATTTTATCCTATAAGTCATGGATATGGTCAGGTGAAAAATGAGTTAAAAACATGCATGCGTGTGGTGCATGGAGGTTCCACGTAGCATGGCTTGAGAGCATCTATCATTGTACATATAGATCCAAAAACCTTCACATGGCTTGGCTGCAAAGATGTCTCCTCTATAATTACTATATATATAATGATGTATGCTGGCATTATTGAATTATTTGGATATTTTTTTATATTATATATAGTTTTCACTTGATTTTGGGAATCAAGAAAGGAAAATGGCTTGTCAATGCAAATAAGTTATTTTGTATTTTTGTAATGATGGAAGATATATCAAGATAGTCGGGAAGTGGAGGAGATGCATGCCCCCATTAATAATGACAAGATATATATATATATATATATATATATAGTTATTTTAATGCCAATAGATGGGATTTACATCATGAGTGGGGGTCTCCTGTATTTGATCGAATAACTCCATTAATTTTTGTACCACAGGATTTGCGAGGCTAACATAAATATATCAGGAATATATTTAGCATGTTAGGATAAGTTTTTTGAATAAGAGTGATAATAAAGAGCTTTTGAGATTTCTAGGATTTTCTCTGCTATCAAGGTTATCTTTGAAGATGTTGTGCTTCTTTATCTGTTCAACAAGCAAACTCTCGTATAGTAGCTTGGTCTCATGTATAATTTGACAAGGTCCATGAAGAGGATTGATGAGTGTTTGATGTACACATAAATTATGTGAGAAATTACATCACACACAATCAGGAAACATAAGGAATTCATACATTAACCAAGTTACATAATTATTTATACCTTATGAAAACTTCCAATCAAAGAGAGGACAACAACTAAACTCCAAAACAGAGGAAACAATGTGTCTACACACTTTCATCCAATCAACTTTTTTATTGAAAAGAACACATACAATACTTTAATAATACCCAAAAACAAGAGAATAAAAAACGACCTTCCCACGTTGTATCTCATCTGAGAAAATAACGCAAGTTAATCTCCACTACTAACTACTTTGACTGATTCTAAATGCAAACATAATGAACTTAAATTAAACCAATCTAACACCACTTAACAATTGAGCCCAACATCAGCCTCATCTTCAATCCAACATCAATTTAACTTAAGTTGCTCCTTCAGCCTTCAATCTCCTCCTTGGGCTCAAGCTGTCCACTCCAAGCCTCATTCTGAGAGTCTCAAACCTGAATTTACTCAAGGGCTTAGTAAATGTATCAGCTAGTTGCTCTTCCGAACAGCAGAATACTACTTTGATTTCTTTCTTCTCCTCATAGTAGCGTACAACATGGTATTTAACTTTGATGTGCTTGGTCTTGCTGTGAAGGACTGGATTCTATGCAATTGAAATGGCTGCACAGTTATCACAAAGAATTAGAGTAGCTTCAGACATATCAAAGCCAAGATCAGACATCAATTTTCTCAACCAAACAGCCTGTTTAACAGCTTCAGATACACCAATATATTCAGCTTCTGCAGTTGATTGAGCTACTGGTCCTTGCTTCTTTGAGTTCCAAGTGATCACTCCAGTCCCAATAGTAAAGCAACTTCCAGAAATGCTCTTCATTTCTTCATCATTTCCAGCCCAATCACTGTCTGAAAAACCAATAAGTTTCACTGAATTTGTTCTGCCATAGTATATGCCATAATCAACTATCCCTTTAATGTATCGAAGGACCCTTTTCGCTGCTTGAAAAGGCTTCTCTGTTGGATTTTGCATGAATCGTGACAAGTAATTTACAGAAAAGACAATATCTGGTCTAGTACTGCAAAGGTATAGTAGGCTTCCAATTAAACTTCTATACATTCTTCCATTTACTTGAGGTGTACCATCATGCTTGAAGAGCTTTTCTCCAACTGAGAAGGGTGTACTTACAGGCTTGCTATTTCCCATGCAGAATTTTGATAGAAGTTCTTCTGTATATTTCTTCTGATGTATAAGTATACCAGTCTCCGTCTGCTTCACCTCCATTCCTAGGAAGAAGGACATCCTCCCAAGATCACTCATCTCAAAGACAATCTTCATGTTTTCTTTAAATTCTTCAACCTCTGATTCTTTGCTGCCAGTCAATAATATATCATCAACATATACTGACACAACTAATAAATCATGATCTCCACTCCTTTTTACATACAAGGTTGCTTCAGTTTCACTTCTCATGAACCCAATATTTATTAGATGAGAGTTCAGTCTACTGTACCAGGCTCTAGGAGCCTGTTTCAAGCCATAGAGTGCCTTCTGAAGTTTATATACCTTTGCTTCTTCACATGGCTTCTCAAAACCTTCAGGTTGATGAACATAGAGGTCTTCATTTAGATATCCATTGAGGAAAGCTGATTTTATATCCAGTTGATAAACATACTAGCTTTTATGAGCAGCAATAGCCAACAACAATCTGATAGTGTCTAACCTTGCCACCGGTGCAAAGGTATCAAAGAAATCCACTCCAGCTTCTTGTGAGTAGCCCTTCACAACTAGCCTTGCTTTGTGCTTGTTCACAGTCCCATCTGCATTCAATTTCAATTTGAATACCCATTTTACACCTAAAACTTTCTTTTCAACTGGTTGTGTCACAAGCATCCATGTATTACTCTTATCAATCATTTGAAGCTCCTCCTCCATTGCATTTCTCCATGCATCTGATTTTAAAGCTTCAAAACAATTTTCAGGTTCTAGTGAAGCTAAATTACAGCGAGCATATATGTCTTCCAGCCTTCTGAATCCTCTGGGTGACATCTCATCATGATTCTCTTCTCCATTATCCTCTTCATCTGGTCCTCCATTGACTGCATCTTCATGCACTTCATCTTGAACACTCTGGATACTCTGAGTGTGTATTGGATGTTCAACAAACTGATCTTTAGCTTCAACTGATGCTGTATTATCATTTTCCCAACTCCATACTTGATCTTCATCAATTCTCACATCTCTGCTAACTACAATTTTATGAGAAAGTACATTGTAGATTCTATAGCCCTTGGTGACTGAGCTATAACCTACTAGAATACCAATCTCTGCTCTCTTATCAAGCTTCTTTCTCCTCTCCTGTGGAACATGAATGTAACACACACTACCGAAGATTATGAGATGTTTTACCTTTGGTTTGTAGCTTGTCCAAGCTTCATAGGGAGTGAGATTATGTAATGCCTTGGTACTTAGACGATTCTGTAAATAGACAGCAGTTATCACAGCTTCAGCCCAAAAACGCTTTGGCATCTTCTTCTCGAAAAGTAAGCATCTTGCCATGTTCAACTCTGATCTGTTCTTTCTCTCACTCACTCCATTTTGCTGAGGTGAATATGGAGCTGAGAGTTGGTGAATGATGCCATTCATCTGCAAGAACTCTTGAAACTGATTTGATAAGAACTCAGCACCATTATCTGATCTCAAGGTTTTAATTTTGAGATCAGATTCATTTTCAACCAGTGCTTTGAACTTCATAAACTTCTGAAAAGCTTCAGACTTCAGCCTCATGAAATGCACCCATGTGTACCTGCTAAAATCATCAATGAATAGAATGAAGTACTTACTTCCATTCACTGACTCAGTGTGCATAGGTCCACAGATGTCAGTGTGAACCAACTCAAGCTTCTTTGTTGCTCTTCTAATCTGTTGGGCAGGGAAAGGAAGTCTGTGTGATTTCCCTTCTTCACACACACTGCATAAGCTTCTTCTTGTGTTCATGTTTGGCATGTTGATCACCATTTGAGTGTCTGTCATCTGCTTAAGAATATCAAGACTACAATGCCCATACCTCTTATGCCATAGCAAGGTTTCATCCATGCTTACATGGAATGCAGCCTTATTCTTCCAATTTAAGGGAAAACTATGGCCATACATCTCTACTTCCATTAGTTTTACACCTTCTTTATCAAAAACTTCACACATTTTATCATGAAAATTAAGTGATAAACCAGATTCAAGTAGCTGGCCTACACTTACTAGATTGTTTGAGATGTCAGGCACAAAAAGCACATTAAGTATTTGCTTTTTACCTCCTGGTGTGTTGATGAAAACAACACCTCTCCCCTCCATAGCAACATAGTCTCCATTGCCTATCTTCACCTTAGATTTGTAGCTCCGGTCTAACTCCTTGAAGCTCTCAAGATCTCCACACATGTGATGAGTGCATCCACTATCCAGTAGCCAGCTTCTCTTGCATTCACTTTCAGAATTTTGTTTTTCAAAGGCCATAAACATCAACTCTTCATCTCGTTCCACTTCTTCAGCCACCTGTGCTTTTGGTTGTTGTTGATCAATCTTGCATACTTTCTCAATATGACCAAATTGCTTACATTTCCTACATTGAACACTCGGTCTGAACCAGCAAAAATTTTGAGAGTGATTAGTTTGTTTGCAATGAGGACAAGGAGGAAATTCCCTCCACTTCTTCACATAGGTACTGCTTTGACTACCATCTTGCACATCGATCTTCTTAGTGGGCCTTGTAAACTTCCCAACTGCCTTTTTGAAAAAAATTTTCTGAAACTTAGTCTTCTCAGCAGCCATCAATGCAGTCTCACTTTGCTTCCCTTTAAACTCCTTCTCTTCTCTTCTCATGTTTTGTCTTTGCTCCACAGCTTGAAGAGAACTTACCAATTCACCAATGCTCATAACTGTAAGGTCCTTGGAGTCCTCTAAGGATGCAATTTTGTGCTCGAATCTTTCAGGTAAACTAACCAAAACTTTCTCCACTACTCTTTGGTCTGTGAGTTCCTCTCCAAGTAGACGAACCCGATTCACAACACTCATGACTCTGTCAGCAAACTCCCTAACTGTTTCTCCATCCTTCATCCTCAACATTTCAAATTCTCTTCTCAAGTTGAGAACTTGAACTCTTCTAGCCTTCAAGTCACCCGCGTACTCCTCCTTGAGTTTGAGCCATGCTTGTTTGGCAGTATCACAAGTCATAAGTCTTGTAAACAACTCTTCACTCACAGCTGAATGGATTGCAGTGAGAGCCTTGTACTTCTTGGTTGTTGCTTCAACATGATTCTTCTTCTGTGCTGCCATTGGATGCTCCGGAAGAATGTCAACTTCATCATCCTTCTCCACAGCCTCCCACAGATCATATGCACGTAGGTATGCCTTCATCTTCACCTCCCAAGCTGCATAGTTCTGGCCACTAAACACAAGTACCTTTGATACAAAGCTTGATGTCTCTCCCATTTCCACAGCCTCCAAAGATCTATTTTAAAAGCTCTGATGCCAATTGAAAACTTCCAATCAAAGAGAGGACAACAACTAAACTCCAAAACAGAGGAAACAATGTGTTAAAACTACACACTTTCATCCAATCAACTTTTTTATTGGAAAGAACACATACAATACTTTAATAATACCCAAAAACAAGAGAATAAAAAACTACCTTCCCACGTTGTATCTCATCTGAGAAAATAACGCAAGTTAATCTCCACTACTAACTACTTTGACTGATTCTAAATGCAAACATAATGAACTTAAATTAAACCAATCTAACACCACTTAACAATTGAGCCCAACATCAGCCTCATCTTCAATCCAACATCAATTTAACTTAAGTTGCTCCTTCAGCCTTCACCTTACACAGAAACGGATCCTGTTGAAGATTATTGAAGACTAAAGCAGCAGTATGGACGGACACCCTTATTGGTATGGCATTCCAACGGAGAATGGTCTGCCTGATGATATATTTTTACTCTTGTATTTCCTGTGGGAGCTAGTAAGATGTAATTGTAAAGTTAATGTTGACTTGTGAAAGAGTAAGGTGTGCATACTCAGATGTTCACATAAACTTTTGTTTAAAAAGTTGTATGTTTGACTAGTGAGCGTGTGAAAAAGCCTTGTAATGGTTAAAAGGGAATTTAATGAAATGAAAGATTATTGGTTGGTTTGAAATCTGTAAGCACATTGGGTACAGTAAAATCTCTCTGATTGATCTCCACCAATACAAAAATAATACAACAAATCGGATCTAAACATACAAAGAGGACTAAAAGAGTTAATGATATATGGCACACTGAAACCAATTAGGTAGGAGACTTCAAAGGTCTTTCCTTATAAAAATTAGATAATGCTAAACATGTATAACATTCACCTAATGGGTGGATAATTTTTAAAGCGAATATCATAAGTATAAGAAGTAATTAAAATATGGGAAAAAGAGATATTAGAACTCATCTAATTATGTCACGCCTCGAACCCGTTTCACCGGACTCAATACGACGACAAACGGCCGTATACCCACTAGGCCGAGACCAAGTTGACACACAATGCCTCAATATATGTCTCTCAAGTATAAAACAAAATCACACACTAATTTCCGATAAAACTAAAGAATTCAATGAACAAATAAACAGGTTTACAACTAAGGTTCAAAGACAACTAAAAACGCAATGCTCAAATTCTTAAATAGATAACAAATTTATTAAACACAATGGAAAACTATCCTCTTGCTAACCACCTGGTGATCACTCAACGTCCATGCTAAACTAGTCACCACACACCTACTCCTGATCTGAAAAGGATAGAATAACTATTTATGAGCTTAATAGGCCAGTCAGCAACCATTAAAACAATAATAATATAGGGATCACAAAAAATTCAATGATTTCAAAAACGTACTTAAAAGTAGCGTTATACAATAAATATCAGAAATGAAACCCAGACATCAGAACATTTCAGACAGATATAAATCTTTCAGATAAACATGCATATATGTCCCCCAAATAACAAATGCCAAAATAAAACAACAGAATTTATTTATTTAAACTCGGTGACCCGAGTCAGATTGTTAGAGTTCATTTATTTATCCGCGGTGTCTCGAGCCAGATTATCAGAGACCATTATTCTCCATCGACGGAACACTGTGAAACTATAGTTTCTTATCAGAATCAGAAGTTCATGTCGACGTGGTCAGTATTTAACCCCCAATGACAATTCATAATGGGGAAGGAATTTGCTTCAAGCCCAAACATAAAATGCGACATAGAATTTTCTATGTATGTGTTTTCTGTATTGGAATGGTACTTTATTAAATCATAATTTGTTTTAGTCTGTCAAAAAATTATTTATGTCACTTGCGATGACTATATTTGTAGAATTGGATGATTTCCGAAATCTGTCTATTGGTGAAATTATGTTTTTGACATTGAAATGATGTTGATTTCATATATGACGGTGTTAGATCGACGGCCTTCTTTTTCTTTGAGCTGTTTGGAAGGTGACAGGGCTCAAGTCCGCCTATTGTAGTCGGTTCCCATGGTCTAGCCTATAAAGGTGGTGTAGCAAACCTGATTTGTGATGCCCTTTTCAAGCGACACAGAGAATATCTGATTGGGTGATACATTGGGAACCCGAAATCACCACACGGATCTTAGTGGCCCAACGTCAAGTTTGTGGGAGCCTTGATGGTTCCGGGCTTAGCCTCGGCCATGGCTAAAGTAAGAAGGGTTTTAAGGGCATTGCATATTAATGAGTGATGTACTAGCATTGATGAGAGTGTTGTAGTTTTTGGTCCATGCCTTCTTGTTGGGTACTTGGTTTTGTGATGTTTGAACGTAAGGAAATGTAAGCTTTGTGGTGGTCTAGGTGTGGGTGGTGCTTATCTCCCCCTTGGGTTGTCACGATGGTTGTCGAGAACCCATTCTGTCAGTCAGGGCGTGACAATTAATAAACCATAATCAAATAGGTTTGGATGGAAACATCTACTCGTTGCTCAACCCACTACTAAGGAAAATTTGTGTAAAACTATTCCTCTGTAAGCTCGTTACATTTAATTTAAGGTTCACCAACTATAAAAAAATTTAATTTAGTGATAATTTTAACTCTAAAAAAAACATATATGTAAGAAAAATGGAAGTTTGAGATCCATGATATGCCTCTTGTGCATACACCGCAAGTTGATAGGTCATAAAAACAAAAAAAATGTACCCTAAGGTAAGGCAGTCGAATCCATATAAACAAGATTTCTTAGTAATCAAAGGACAATTAGGGTATCTCACGTCACTATCATTTTAATAAAAAAAAAAGAAATTTTTATACAACTTTCTACAAATTCATTATGTGAATCACAATATATAATTAGATATCTATTATTTCTAAATAAATAATCCGTTAAGATTTTGATAAGGAGAGTTAAGAAAAAAATATCACAATTTATTTATGATAATTAAATTAAATAAAATTTATAAAAAAATGGCTATGTGCCAGACTTCATCAATCCAAGAAACGAAACATATGCCACATATTTCATTGTAATATTATATAATTAAAATCAGCTAAAAATTTGCCCATCCATGATACATCCCTATATCATATACATTAATATCCTTTTTATTATTTAATATTTTAAGTTTCTTTAACTTTATATATAATGTTGTGTTGTCCGATAAAGAAATTTTGGATAATCATCTCTTCATCACCAACTCTCATCCCACCCCATGCACACTTGCGTTTTGTTATTCCCCACACACTAAATAATCCTCCAATGGCTTTACAACAACTCATCTTCTTCCTCTCCTCTCTCTTACTGTCATTTGTAATCAATTATGATAACTGTAACATATGTAAACGATTTTTTCTTTCAATAATATCAATGTCATTTCTAAGTGGAGCCCATATGAAAGAAAACCAAAACAGACGAAAGAAAGATGATAACATAACGACACAAAAAATAATCTGGTTGGTGCAACATCTCTCATCCTTTAGATTCTTGTTTTATTTATTTCCACGTGATACATATTGGGTTGGCCATTTATCAAGATCCACCCTAAAGCTTCTCTTACACACATTGCCCTCTGCTATAGAAGTCTCACACTATACTATACATGTTAGTATAGTCCCATCCACCATGGAATTAAAAAGTAGAGGAGTAATCTATTAGCAATTGGAAATATAATAAAAGAATACATGATAAAATTACTGATCAATGTGTGAATGAACATATTTTTAGATTATTTTCTATATTTATTTGACATACATATATCATTTATATTGAAAATGGTACTAATATTGGTTTTAGTAATTTTAAGCTATAAGCAATGCATAATAAACTTGAGAGAGTTAAATAAAATAATTATAGAGCAAGTTGATGAAAAACAACTCTTGACAACAGATTAAGCAAATATGCTATTGCATGATTGGCTCATAACATTAATTAAATATCACTAAAAAACAACAATAGTCCATGTGGAACTGATAGCAGAATCTTTAAATAAATATCATGCAAGCCTTTTAAGAGAGAAAATAAATATTATTTTTAAGTAAATAAATTAATATGCATGTGATATCCATGTTCATTCACTTATCCTAATATTAAAATATATCATTAATTTTATAAATTATCTTCTCAGATTTGTCTAATGAAAACTAAGTTTTGAATCAAATTTGATGTGGCTTTAGTTTTATTTATTCTTGAGCTTTTCCAATCCCCCTAGGATTCTAGTGATTTGCATATTTTCTTGCGTTAATCATCAACTTTTAATTTAAATAAGGAATTATTTAGAACAGTTTTCATTGGAATACTTAATATTTGGACTTTTCCCATAAAATCTTAATCCAATTCACACACACACACACACACACACACACAGAGACGTCTATATAAACACACCCTCATCTTCTTCACTCTCTCACACACTACTCCTCAAAGAATGGCTTCACCACGCATTCTCTTCTTCTCCTACTTCTTGCTCTCCTTCTCTTCCCTCCACTTAGCCATTAATGCAGCTCGCTCTGAGCATGAGATTAAGCTCCTTTATGAGGGTTGGTTAGTTGAGCACCATAAGAACTACAATGATCTTTTTGAGAAGGATAAGAGGTATGAGATCTTCAAAGATAACCTTAAGTTCATCGACAAACATAATGCCGAGAACCACTCCTTCACTCTTGGTCTCACAGTCTTCGCGGATCTTACTAATGATGAGTACCGGAATACTTATCTTGGGTTTAAGCAACCAATCACACAGGAAATAAACTTTCATAAGAATAATATGTACAACTTCAGTGAGGCTTTGTTGCTACCAGATTCTGTTGACTGGAGAGCAGCAGGAGCGGTAACCCGTGTCAAGAACCAAGGCCAATGTAGTAAGTACTTGAAAAGAATTGATGAAAGTTTCCTATTTTTTCTTTATTCAAAACTATATTCTGTCTCTGCATTTTCTCTTACTAGCTTATGGAGGACATTTTCTTTTTGCTATTTTTTGGTTCTTTTTCAACTTGTGAGCAGATAGTTGTTGGGCATTCTCTGCAATTGCTGCAACAGAAAGCTTGAACAAGATTGTCAGAGGAAATTTGATATCATTGTCAGAACAAGAGATAATAGATTGTTATAAAGGGAGTTGTGGAAGAGGATACATGTCAGATGCTTTTCAATTTATCATTGATAATGGTGGCATTAACACTGATGCAGATTACCCATATAAAGGTTACTATGCTGGATGTGATAGGAACAAGGTGATGAATTTATATTCAGTAATTTTTACAAGTTATATGTAGTCTTATTAAAATATATATATATATACATGATTATTTTTTAGCTTGAAAGAAGAGTTGTTTCTATTGATGGTTATGCGAGTATCCCTCCCTACAATGAGAATTACTTGAAAACGGTTACTGCCTACCAACCCATTTGTGTTGCAATTGAAGCATATGGCCGGCAATTCCAATTCTATACATCAGTGAGCTTCTTAACTCAAATTTATATCTACTACGTTTCTTTATAGCCTACAATATATATATATATTCTCAGTTTGTACTCTCTTAGACATTTTATCAATTATTTGTTATATATCACTCACAGGGCATTTTTGATGGAAGCTGTGGGTCAAGCCTAGATCATGCAGTGACTGTAGTAGGTTATGGTAGTCAATCCGGCATAGACTATTGGCTTATAAAAAATTCATGGGGAACACAATGGGGAGAGAATGGATATGTAAGACTTCGTCGTAATGTAAATATACCTCAAGGCAAATGTGGCATTGCATTGCAAGCAAGTTATCCTTCAATGGTGAGCCTTCATTTGATGACTTTCTACCCAATTGATATACAGGCTTCGCTTTATTAGAATATATAATTTAAATAAAATATAAAATACACCTCATCCTAACATTAAATATAATGTAAACTAGCTATATATAAATTTTAGATAGATAAGACAACAATTAATTAGGTAATTACTTCTAACAAAATCAACCATATATAACACATAATTTATTAACCCTCTAATTAATTTTGATATATTATACTAATCATGTTGCTTGGTTTTAAAAATAGAACAATGGCAATCTATTGAAGGTGAAGGCACAAGGACAGTCCACTGCGTACTGATGTTGAAGGCAAGAGAGCAAATGCATGACAAGTTAAATAAAGTTGTGGTAAAAATAGGGGATACATTAAAATAAGAGGTGCTCTTCATGTTTGAATTATTATGCACCCTTGAACTCCTCGCCCATGTATTCTTGAACTCCCCTCTCATGTATTATGAACATTTCCTTTCGTAATCTATGATATCATTTTGTTGATGCCGAACTTTTTTCATTTTGTTATTAGCTTTATCTTAATTTATAGTTTGAAAATGTTTAATGTGCCAATGACCTAATTGGTCTATTGGCAACAAGTAGTCCCTCCATATGATGTTCGTATTTTTATTGAAAAGGTGGATCAACCTCAATTTTTTGTATTGAGATAGTAAATTCATGCTTGCACACTTTCCTGACACGTGGGTTAGCCACATTTGGAAAAAATCTGAGATATGTGTTAGGTCATTAATTTGGTTTTATTACAACAAAATATGGTCAATTAGTAAGTTTTTAACATTATAGAATTATAGTGCTTGAAAGAAATGATGCTTATATTTTGTCTTAAAGTCTTAATTTAATTACCGTTTTCATTTGCTCTTATATAAATTTGTGCTATGCGTAAAATAGAAGCCATATATTGGTAATTAAATTCATCAACAATTAATATTGAATAATTTATTAGAAATTGGAAATAAAAATTAAAAAAGTATTAGGTATAAAATGTAATATTTGACATATTTCATAGAATAAAAAAATTATATCATACATCCCAAATTCACAATGCATGTATATGTATGTTACCGTTACATTACATATATAAGTAAATCCATGTAACTTATTAGTTTTTATTTTTTTATTTTCATAATAAATATTATTCGTAATTTCATAATTGCTTGTGCTCACAAAATGAAAGAGAGGTGAAAGATGTGGGCAGTGGCGCCATTATATGTGCATTAAATTATGCATGCAATCCACACGTGCATGCATACAATTTCATGTTTCTTAGGGTTAAACAATTTTTTTATTTTTTTGGTCCATGCGAGGCTTTCCAGTGATGAAAGCCAAAGCACCATGTGATGTGTTCTTTATTTTTATTTTTTTAATATATAAGCCTAATATTTAAACAAACATGCATATGAGGTCTTCCAGTAAAGAAAACAAAACCTCCATGTGATGTGTTCTTTATTTTTATTTTGTAATATATAAGCCCAATTTAGAAACAGGGTAAGATTAATTATTAGTCTATAAAAGTTTTAAAAAATCCAAATTAATCCCTCTGATATTTGTGGGAAAAAAGCCATCATGCCTTGTTAGGATTTCAAAAATATGTACGTTTAACATGACAAATTACAGCCTTTCATTAGCTTTTCACTTCGCACTTGTACTTTTTGTGTATTTTAAATGAGGTCTCCCCATCTTCTTCTTCTTCTAGAATTGTTTTTGTACCCTCTTGCTTTGCATTTATATAAAATAGATTTGTTTTTTACCTTTGTGGTAAGTAACCATTTGTGTACATGGCCTCCAAATCTAGTGCCCTTATGTGCGCTGGAGGCTTAGATAGCGGCATTGCAAATTATGTATTTTGTATAGGAATATCTTCTAAATTGCAATCTTCTAAATAAAAATCTTTAGTGCTTTCTTCACTATTCTCTATATAGTTGTTACCGTCATGGTCATCTCCACTAGAGCTCCCATACTCACCAACTTCTTTTGATGAATAATATGAAAGGAAGTTGTTACGATATCTTTATGACTGTAACTTGATGGTAGGTGTTGTTACACACCTGTTGAGTGGTATGCTGATGCATTTGATGGATGTTGTGGGCTAGTGAACCCAGCATTGCAAGGTAGAACATATCACATGCCCTCCATTCTATTGAAGTTCTTCGAGCTTCATTAACTAGCCACGCTGATGAAGTTTACTCCCGTCCCATAGTATGTTGAATGTTGCCGTCTATATTGATTTGTTGTTGAGAGAAACCGCCATCGGAAGTAGCAACACCTAGCTCCATATACAATTCAAGAACTTGAATATCAAACAATTTTTTATGGCAGTCGAACATCACGATCATTGTGCAGTTTAAATGATCGATAGAAAATCTTGCCATAACATCTAGAAATAGGTAACTTGTATTTGATATAGGTGAACTCTTTCACCATTTACCGCTTCTAAGTCCTCTTCAATCATTCTCTTTAAAAATCTAAAGAGATATCATTTTTCACATAAAACAAGATTGATTGTCGGAGAAATATATGATGCTATTTTCGCTTGTAGTAGTGGAGCCATTATAATAAACTAGAACAAGTGATCCTTCCTTGATTGTTTAGAAAGATGAATGTATTGTAGAAAGAGTAATATAAAGAGAGTAGATAGGGCAAGAATCAAGAGATAATGGCAAGGTTTATATAGGGGAATATTTCACATATTTCGATGAGAAGGTTCAAATTTGACCATCATAAATACTGATGGTTTCAGTTTTGACCATCATAATTTCTAAAGGTTGCAAATTTGATCATCATAATTACTGTGAATAATATAAACCCGAGTCTGCAGTTCCTTGTAAGTAGTGCAGAACACCCTTTATTTCCTTCTAATGGCTTTGCACTACTTTAGAGTTGTATCTTACTTGGAGATTTACTGTGAAAGTTATATCTGGTCTTGTATTATTTGCAAGATACATTAATACTCAAAATGTACTTCTATAAGGATTTTCAGATGACCATTGGAGTATTCAATATATAGGCTTTAACCATATTAAATATCTTTAGCAGCTTTTCTGTATAGGTTAACTTATGGACAAACATTCTATCAAATAAATGTTCAATCTGTATGCCAAGACAAAATATGGCCTTTCCTATATCTTTCATTTTAAATACCTTCCTTAGACATGATACTGCTTTCGCAATTTTATCATAAGTACCTATAAGATTTAAATCATCCATGTATATTGCTATTACAACAAACCCATTAGTGAAACTTTTAATGAAAATTCATGGACATATATTGTTATTTTAATATTTTGCTTTTATAGAATAACTACTGAGATGGTTGTACAACATCTGCTTAGATTGCTTTAATCTATAAAGAAATATATGTAATTTAATAGATTGCAAAAGCTGATGTAACTTTTGTTATTCTTTATCATTATGGGATTTTCATATATATGTCATTTTCAAGTAATTTATATATTTATGTTGTAACAACATCTATCAATTGCATTTGTTTGTCCACATTCATTTTTAGAATGTGACTCTAGATCATTATCTGCATTTATTTCTATATTTATAGCCACATTGTTAATGAATACATCATTTATTTCGGTTTCATTCCAATATATTATTTTATGATCATCTACATAACAAATTTAATTTCTAATATTTACAGAAATATCATTCTCCATAGTTTTTTCTTAAATCTTCATACTTTGAGGGTTTCACATTTTTCTCTCTCTTCTCATATGGGGGATCCCTCTCTTAAAGAGTTTTATTTTTTTGCTTCCTTTTTCATGGTTTAATCATATTACATCAAAGGGAACATTAAACCACCAAACATCCATGTAAAAGTTGTTTACTTATTTCTTCATTGCAATACGCAGGTCTTCCAAATGGATGAGAAATTTTTTCTATTTCTTTTAAGTAAAAGAGCATGCATGTGATACATATTCATGTTGTGGTGTTGTCCTATAAATTTAGAAATTTTGGATAACTATCTCTTCATCCTCCAATGGGTTTAAAACAACTCATCATCTTCTTCCTCTCCTCTCTCTTTCTCTCATTTTCCATTGGCATGCCAAGTAATCATTTCTTAGTGGAGCCCATATGAATGAAAACTTTGAGATTAGCATCAAAACAGACAAAAGAAAGCTGATAAGATAACGACACAAAATAATTCGGCTGGATCGGAGCGGCATCTCTTTCCAGTTCCCTCAATAATTTCCTTTCACCTCAGGGAGTCCTTTTTTTTATTTTTGTTTACTTATTTATTTATTTATTTGTGAAAGAGGAAGGTTTGGTTAAATTTATTTCCACGTGATACATATTGGGTTAGCCATTTATCAAGATCCACTCTAAATTAAGCTTCTGTTACACACATTGCCCAATGCTATAGAAGTCTCACACGTCCCAAAAACCAGTTGAGACCACGCATCATGGAGTTCATCTCTAAAAATCCAAGTATTAACAAAACAATGTCATGGTCCCAACAACCATGGAATTTAAAAAAATACATGATAAAATTAGTTATCAGATCTGATCAGTGTGTGAATAAATAAATTTTCATATTATTTTTTATATTTATTTGGCACACATATGATCATTTATAATGAAAATGGTTTTTAATATAGGTTTTATTAATTATACGATGTAGGCAGACCATAATGAATTTGAGGGAGTTAAATAAAAGAATTATAGAGTAAATTGATAAAGAAAGAACTCTCCCGGGACCAGATTCAGAGAACATGCCAAACACCTATAGCATGACTGACTCAAAACATTAATGAAATATCACTAAAAGACAACAACCTCCCATGTGAAACTTATAACTTATATGGGAACATTTACATAAATAATATGCAACAGAAAAAAAAATATCATTTTTAAGTAAACAAATATGCAAGTGATATCCATGTCCATTCATTTATCCTAATATTAAAATATATCATTAATTTTATAAATCACCTTCTCATATTTGTCCTGATGAAAACTAAGTTTTGAAAAAAAAAAAATTATGCGACTTTAGTTTTATGATCTTAATTTGGATTAAGAAAAGTTCAATCAATATAATATGCATTAATTTGCCTTTAACACTTCGGACTTAGAAACACACACACACAGAAGTCTATATAAACGCACCCTCATCTTCTCCACTCTCTCACACACCACTCAAAGAATGGCTTCACAGCTCATTCTCTTCTTCTCCTGCTTCTTGTTCTCATTCTCTTCCCTCTACTTGGCCATTAATGCAGCTCGCTCTGAGCATGAGATTAAGCTTCTTTATGAGGGTTGGTTAGTTGAGCACCATAAGAACTACAATGATCTTTTTGAAAAGGGTAAGAGGTATGAGATCTTCAAAGAAAACCTTAAGTTCATCGACGAACATAATGCCCAGAACCACTCCTTCACTCTTGGTCTCACCGTCTTCGCGGATCTTACTAATGATGAGTACCGGAATACTGTTCTTGGGTTTAAGCAACCAATCAAACAGGAAATAAACTTTCATAAGAATAATATGTACAACTTCAGTGAGGCTTTGTTGCTACCAGATTTTGTTGACTGGAGACAAGAAGGAGCTGTAACCCCTGTCAAGAACCAAGGCTCATGTAGTAAGTACTGAAAATGCATTGATGAAAATTTCCTATTTATCAGTTATTCAAACTATATTCTGTCTCTGCATCCTCTCTTAATAGCTTATCAAGGACATTTTCTTTTTGCTATTTTTTTGGTTCTCTGTCAACTTGTGAGCAGATAATTGTTGGGCATTCTCTGCAATTGCTGCAACAGAAGGGTTGCACCAGATTGTCACAGGAAACTTGATATCATTGTCAGAACAAGAGATAGTAGATTGTTATAAAGGGAGTTGTGATCCAGGATACATGACAGATGCTTATCAATTTATCATTGATAATGGTGGTATTGACACGGATGCAGATTACCCATATCTAGGTTACTATGCCGGATGTGATCCCAATAAGGTGATGAATTTATATTCAGTAATCTTTGTACAATTTATATGTTGTGCTTATTGAAATATATATATACATGATTATTTTTTAGGTTCCAAACAGAGTTGTTTCGATTGATGATTACGGGACTATCCCTCCCTACAGTGAGAACAACTTGAAAATGGTTGCTGCCTACCAACCAGTTAGTGTTGCACTTGATGCGTCTGATCCGCAATTCCAATACTATACATCAGTGAGCTTCTTAACTCAAATTTATACCTATATTTCTTTGTAACCTGCAAAAACAATTTCTATATGTTCTCAATTTGTACTCCCTTACACATTTTATCAATTATTTGTTATATATCACAGGGAATTTATGATGGAAATTGTGAGGACAGCACAAATCACGCAGTGACTGTAATAGGTTATGGTAGTGAATCCGGCGTGGATTATTGGCTTCTCAAAAATTCATGGGGAGCAGGATGGGGACAGAGTGGTTACATGCAACTTCGTCGTAATGTAAATACACCTCAAGGCATATGTGGCATCACATCGCAAGCAAGTTATCCTTCGATGGTGAGTCTTCATTTGATGAATAGATATACAGGCTTCGTTTTATTAGAATATATAATTTAAATAAAATATGAAATACACCTCATCCTAACATAAAATAAAATCTGAACTATATATAAATTTTAAACTAGATAAGACAATCATTAAGTAGGTAATTACTTCTAACAAAATCAACACCATATATACTACATAATATATTAACCTTCAAATTAATTTTGATGTATTATACTAATCATGTTGCTTGGTTTTAAAAATAGAACAATGCCAAACTATTGAAGATGAATGAACAAGGACAATCCACTGCAAATTGGCGTCATACTGATGTTGAAGGCAAGCGAGCAACTGCATGATAAGTGAAATAAGCTTGAAGTAAAAATAGGGGATAGATTAAAATAAGAGGTGCTTGATCTTAATGTTCTGATTATTATGCACCTTTGAACTCCCCTCTTATGTATTATGTATTATGAATATTTTCTTTCGTAATCTATGGTATCACTTTGTTAATGCTGAATTTTATCTATTTTGTTATTAGCTTTATTTTAATTTATAGTATGAAAATATTTAATGTGCCAACGACTTTTTGGTCTTTTGGCAACTTGTCTCATGCGTAGGGTGTTTTAACTCAGAAATAGATTCGAGCCTTAACTCATTGTATTGAGATAGTAAATTTACATTTATGCATACCCATGACATGTAGGGTTATCCACATCTTGTAAAAAATATTGAGATCAAAAGTACTATTTATATTCTTTAGAAACATTGTGCTTTCCTTTTTATTTGCTTTTCATTTTTTATAGCTGGTGATCTTGTTTCTATATGTATTAATTTAATATTTTCAATGATGGTGTAATTTATTCAATATTTTAGGAATTATATATATTGACTACTTGATAGGAAATGTGTTCACATAAGAAATTAATTGTGTTGTTATTATATATTATTCATTTAGTAACCAATGAAAGGGATTGCATAATTAAAATGGGTTACCAACGTTCTCCAAGCTGATGATTCTTCATTTGATTAATTTATAATTTGAAAATATAACTGATTGGGATATGTGTTTTCTATACAAGTTATTTACTTGGTTTTATTAAAACAAATATGGTCAATTAATTATTTAGTTTTTAAAAATTATAGAATTATAACTGATTGAGATAATTAAAATGCTTGAAAAATCAGGGCATCTCACCTCATTATCATTTTCGTCAAAATTTATACTACTTTCCACAAATTCATTATGTAAATCACAATATATAATTAGATATCTATTTTTGTGAAAAATTTATACAACTTTCCACAAATACATTATGTGAATGACAATATATAATTAGATTTCTATTATTACTAAATGAATAATCAAAGAGAGCTAAGAAAAAACATCACAATTTATTTATGACAATCAAATTAAAGCAAAATTTATAAAACAAAATTTTGGTATGTGCCAGACTTCATCAATTCATGAAACGAAACATATACCGCATATTTCATAATAACATTATATAATTAATTAACTTCAGCAAAAAATTTGCCCTTACATGATACATTCATGTCATATACATTAATATTCTTTTATTATTTAATATTTAAAGTTTCTTTAACTTCATATATAATGTTGTGTTGTCCTATAAAGAAATTTTGGATAACCATCTCTTCAGCACCAACTCTCATCCCATGCACACTTGCGTTTTGTAATTCCCCACACACTAAATAATCCTCAAATGGCTTTACAACAACTTATCTTCTTCCTATCTTCTCTCTTTCTCTCATTTGTAATCAATTATGATAACTGTAACATATGTTAAACTATTTTTTCTTTCAATAATAACTCAATGTCATTTCTTAGCGGAGCTTATATGAAAGAAAACGTTGAGATTAGCATCAAAACAGACAAAAGAAAGCCGATAACATAACGACACATAAATAAATTTGGTTGGAGCAACATCTCTTCCACTTCCCTCAATAATTCCCTTTCATCTCAGAGAGTGCTTTTTTTATTTATTTAATTAATTAATTAATTAATTAACAATGCAGTAAACATTAGAAGCACGATATTGATAAATTAAACTACTCCAATTAATTGTAGATCCCAAATTCACAATGCAGTAAACATTATCATATGTGTATGATACGCCCTCATGTATACAATAAAAGTGTACAGGTAGTAAGAAATAGTAAAGTGTATCCAAAGGTTGGAAAATCAAATTCATAAAGACCAATCCTCCTAGTGCTAGCGTACCTTTTGTTATATAACCAATGAAATCAAAGAGTTGATGCCAACACTAATTATGCAAATCAAAGATTAGAGAAAATAAACAAGAGGATGAATTTAAAATAGAATTGACGAGCTGAGAGGGTAACCCAGAACAACAATTAATATTCGTGAGTTTTGCTGGGAATCTATTCTTTATATTGATTCTATGTTAAGAATTCTATGACCATAGAGTTTCTAAATTAATGTAGTCCCGTTGGTTAGCCAGCTGATCACCCTAATCCTATATGACGATACTAATCGCCCAATGATTGCATTAACACTTTGTGAGACCAACTATCAGGTCTTGCTCTAATAGAATATCTCTAAACTTGCACTCGACCACTATTATCCTTGTTCATGCCTACCGTAATCAATTTATCAATCCTAATCATGCAATTTAAATTATGCAAATAGGCAATTAAGCAAACAATTACAAGCATGAAGAACGCATAGATGATTCAAAAAACAATCAACAAGCCAATACATAAAATAGAGAAATCAACTACAAAACATTTAATAGTCTCCAATCATGCGAGCACTTGAGTGGATGGATCCATGGGGGCCATATAAGATGTGAAAACTTCCATTTGACATAATCTAAAAGCCCATGCAGGCTTTGTGTGGGTACACGTTGACCACTTGGTCCTTTGGCCACGGCATTGGGGGCATCATGAGCTTGCAGGCCGCACGTGTGGCCCTCTGTCAGGGCCATGCAGATAGATATAAGGGTGCGTTTGGATGGGGGTAATGGAATGAAAAGGAATAAAGTAATAAAAAAGGGGAAAAGGAATGGGTAGGGGATGGTAATGAAAAAAGTGTTTGGTTAGAGGGGTAATTCATTGGGAATGGGAAAAGTAAAAAATGGAGTTGTGTTAATATTACCTTTTTACCCCTTCTATAAAGAAATAGTATTTATTTTTAATAATCATTATTTACAAAAATAATGAAAACATAAGTATATATTTTACTATTACTAATTAATGTTTAATTAAAAATTAATTTTATAGTTTTATTAATTTAATTCCGTACTTATAATTTTAATTAATTAGAAATAATATTTATTTCAAATAATTAATATTTATAAAATAATGAAAAAATGTGATTAGTTCTTTTATTATTATTGATTATTTTTAATTAAAAATTAATTTCAAATATGTACTTATACTTTTTTAATTAATCACAAATGATATTTATTTCAAATAATTATTATTTATAAAATAATGAAAACAAAAATATTTATTTATTATTATTAAGTAATATTTAATTAAAAATTAATTTCAAATAACTATTATTTTATATAGTGTCATTTTGAAGTTTAATAAGGGTATAAGGGTCTTTTACTAGGGGGAGTGAACTATTCCCCTCCAATTTGGGGGGAATGGCTCATTACCTTGGGAGGGGTAATGGTAACCCCCCAGGGTAATGATTACCTCCTAAAAAAGAAAAACAAATATGGGTATGGGAATCAGGGGGCAATGGTTCCCCCAAGGGGGTAACCACACTACACTACAAAAAGGTTTTAGAGGCGGTTTTAACCGCCTCTTTAGCTTTGGTATTGGTTTTTTCAACCGCCTCTAGCCCGTCTCGTATCAAGCCGTCTCTACACTTTAGAGCCGGTTTTTACCAACCGTTGGGGTAAGGCTTAAATATGTGAGTGGTTTTTTATTACAAATTTAGAGGCGGTTATAACTGCCTCGAAAATGTTCAGTTATATAGGCGGTTATAACCGTCTCTATAGCTAATAATTTTTTATTTTCTTATCATTGTTTTAGAGACGGTTATAACCGCCTCTACAATTTATAAACGGTAGAAGTGGTTATAACCGTCTCTAAAACAATTAGTGAAAATTAAAAATTACTATGTATAGAGGTGGTTATAACCACCTCTAAAATTTATAAGTTGTAGAGACGGTTATAACCGTCTCTAAAACAATTAAAAAAAATTCAAAATTACTAGCTAAGGAGACGGTTATAACCATCTCTAAAATTTTATAAGCTGTAGAGACTGTTATAACATTCTCTAAAACAATAAAAAAAAAATTCAAAATTACTAGCTAAGGAGGCGGTTATAACCACCTCTAAAATTTTATAAGTTGTAGAGACTGTTATAACCGCCTCTAAAACAATTAAAAAAAATTCAAAATTACTAGTTAAGGAGGCGGTTATAACCACCTCTATGGCTTATAAGCTTATAACCACCTCAAATTATGATGCATTCAAAAGGCACATACAAACCGTAGATGATTGGTTACATGTACAATTCTTTTCAGAGAACAATAAATATATTGTAACATAGTCGAATGACACAAATACAAGACGAGTGAATTTTCAAACATAATCACAAACCAACACACTACAACAATCAAATTTATATCAACATTAACCACACAAAATTAGATTTTTTCGTTTACATCAATCAAAATTCACTTAAACATTACCATAAATGTGAGCTCAAATTCAATTACATCACAAGAATTAGTACAAAACTAGCAAAAGCATCAAACGAAAAAACTGGTTCGAAATCCCATTACATACAGAGCTGAGAGTTTCACAAATTACAACAATAAAATTAAGTAGTTTTTAGTAATTCCACATCTGAAACTGCAAGCTGCTGCTGCTTCTACTACTATTTCTTCTTCTTCTTCTTCTTCTTCTTCTTTGTTTTCAACTCTCCACAACAAAATTACTAAACATAAATAAAGAATGTTGAAAATTAAAAAAAATAAAATGCCTTGCAAAAGCATAGAAACAGACATTAACAAAAATAATATGATAAGAAATAGAAGGGATCACCTGAACCATCTACAAGATGGTCTCTAGCCAAGGCCAAGGGGCCAGCTGTGTCCAATGGCTCAGTCTCTTGAGAACACGTGATTTTGATACCAAGCTTGGTCTCAAACTCCTTGAGAAAGTTGAGCATGACCTACAGAACATAAAAAGAGGCTTGTCTGAGCAGGCAGAGGTGTAGCTGTAAAATTGATATTTGCAAATTGCTTGCTTTTACCTTTGGTTGGTAATTAATGGCTAAAACGACTTCAGTAACACCAACTTCTTTCAAAGCTTCAATCTGGTCAGGATTGAGGGAAAAAACACTCACTAGTTAGAGGTGATAATTCAACTCAATTGTCTTGCTCATCAGCTAATGAACCTCTGAGATGTCTCAGACGTAAAAGACACTTGACAAACAAAATGTTTATGAATAATTGTCAGAAGCTTCATAGTTGTCAGATCCAATAAGTGTAAGATAGGGGAATTATAAGCGGATAAATCCAGGCAATGTTACAATGAACAGATCGACTTCTCCGCTCTGCTTAATTTCCTGGCATGAGTAGAGGATAACTTACCTGATGCAAGATCATGGGCTTATTCGCGAAATCAACAAGCGGCTTGGGGACACTAAGGGTCAAAGGCCGCAGGCGGGTTCCAAAACCTCCAACAAGAATTAGTGCCTTCATGGTGGATCAACAACCAATGCCTCTTTGTCCTATCAAGCAAAAACAGAACTCAGTATCAGAGAAGTCACAGCATCATGCTTTTATGGACATCCTACTAGGTGAAAAGAAGATCACTGCTTGGGTATCTATACATGCAACCAACTAAACCAACCAGCTTTTCACCCAAGTTCTGAGTAATGAAAGAGACAGCAAGTGCAGTAAATCTCACAAATGAACAAAACCAAATTATGAAGCTTAAATGCAGATGTGGACCTCTTCCATAAAAAACCAAGCAGATCAAAGAAGGTGTTTTTCGAAAATTTCTGGTTATTTTAAGGAGATTTATCCCTATGTTCCATGTGCATCTGCTTGGTAAATTGATCCATAGACTCCTGCAAAGCAATAAACTTGAATAAGTGATAGCAGAAGCCGAGACCATTCAAAGCTCAATCAGAGCGGAATTAAGACAAAGATAGCTACATTTCATTTTCATGTTGATAACCTCAAAATTCAGAGTATTATTGACATCCACAGTTCTAACTCAATTAAGAAAACAACAAACTTTATCTAATATCTTCACATAAAAACTAAGAACGAGGGCATTTGACCTACATAAACTATGAAGGTTCTATAATCACATACAGAGATGATTCTCCGAGATCGAACAGAGAAAAACAACAATTTAAGAACAAAAGAAAGAAGAGCCAAAATGAGGAAGAAAATCAAAAGAACCAAAATCAGCACTAGATTCAACAAAACAAAGACTGGGGGAAGCACAGGAAATGAGAACACAAGAGACCTCACCGGAAATATAAATGAATTCTTCGTCTCCGGCAAGGTGAGATGAGAGAGAGGACGAAGGCCGGCGCGGAGAGATCAAGGATCCTGCACTCTTTTATATACACGCTTTGCAACGATGAAAGAACAAATAAATAAAAAGAAAACATAAAAGCTTCAGCCAAACAAATAAATAAAATTATAACTTCTGAGTATAAACAAATCTACTTCAAAAGCTAGTAATTAACTAACTTTTTGAGGCACAGTATGTTCAGATTTTATCTACTAACATCAGCCTACTCAACGGATGCAACATCCTCAACCTATGTACATCATTGAAAAGAGATGTTTCGCTTTATTGTTTAAGAATGCAAAAGAAATGAAAATATAAGACAATGAATTTACTTCCTCGGTCGGTGCTTTAGACATCCTATCAGTAAAACTTCTTTCATCCATGAAACCTCCAAATAGTTCTTTCATATATGCCAAATCTGTACTTAATTTTGCATATTTATCTTTCATTTGAGAATAAAATCAAATAAATTCTATCCATTTGTATAATATTTGTAAAATAAAAAACCAATTTCTTTAATCCTCCACAATAAGCAAATGCAGAGCTCTACCCAGGACCTGGGCCTCCTAAATTCATGTTTTTTATTATCTTGCATTACTCTCCTGATGTTTTCAATTTTGAGAAGCCTGAAATGAAATCTTGTTGAAATCCAAGAACATTGATGTGCCTCTAATGTGCCCAAAAAGATTGATTTATTTCTTAAAAAATCAAAAAACACAAATAGTATAGCTCATTGCATTCAAAAAACCCAAATAGAAAGAATAAGCCTTCTGCAAATAGCAAAGCCTTCACTCATCAAAGAATCCATATTTGGCAAACAAATATCACTTACTCTGAAACCCTAACACAAAATCCCGGAAACATGTTTATTGTTATTGTCCTTCAAAATTAATTAACCACTGTATATAACATGACAATATATTGAATATGCATGGCATGGAATATCAATAATGGTGCCGAGGGTGGCCATGCATTTCCCAAAGCTAATGCTCCCACTTAGGAATACACACAACCACACATGAGCACGTGTTTAAATAATATGAACACTGTGTACTTTGTAATGAACTAATCAAGACTCAAGAGGGAAAGCTCTCATGCATTGCCAACTACAACTCAGCACAAAGCAAGGATACTGTAGAAAATGAACTCTCTCTAAGTTACTTTCATTTTAGTCTTTGGCTGAACAAGTGTACTTTCATTTTGCTTGGCCTTTTTTTTAAAGCTTTTCATATATTTTACTGTAGAAAATGAAAGGATGATCTTTTTAGTGTTTTAACAAGATCTAAGTTAACTTTAAGTTCATGGAAGTTCTAGCTATAGGTTTAGGGTTTCTTCAATCCATATTTAATTATATGTATGATCTTTTTAGTGTATTAACTCTCTCTAGATTAATTAACTCAACTTGCATTGTATTAAATATATGTGTGTGTGTAATAAATACATTAACTTAACTCTCATTATTTGAAAAACAAAAAGCTAGATATATATGTTATACGGTGTGTAATGATTCTCATATATATTAAAACCTTAATATGGAAGTAAATCACATGCAAATTCATCCCCATGTGGCTATCAAGATTGATCAACTTGATACAAGAATAGTCTCTTTTAAGTACAAAATGTAATTATAGAAACTCTCTCACATACACTTGATTGTTTCAACTTCGAAACTGAAAAGACACAAAAGTAGTGGAGATACACTGTGTATATGTATATATTTTAATCTCAACTGGGTGCACAAAGAGTTTATTATTAATTTAGCCTGCTAACAACGGGATAACACTTTCCCACCCAAAAGCTCTATAGAAAGGCTAGCTCTGTCTAATTAAGGTTAATCTAATACTACCTATCATATATATCTTTATGCATTAATTACTTTAAACACAGCATTACCACAAGTTCCAAGAGCCTATTATATATAATTATAAGTTTCTAGAGGTACAAACTTATAATATATATAAAAGTTCACTATCATGCATCAACAAGAAAGAGAAGAAGTGTTTGCATTGAGTTTACTTTTTTAAGATATGAGATCATGAACATGGTTTCAATAATGGGAGAGTAGCATCATACGTTTCTTAATCATATGTCTTCATCTCTCAAAATATATGAAAACATGAAAATATATATGTATGTATATATAGGTAAGACTAGTACCTTAAGATATAGTCACCAGTGTTTATATAGGTAAGAGTAGCATCATACTTTCAATAATGGGAGTATATATGAATCATAAGCTTCATTAGCACGTTTTCTTTTTTAGGAATTGACAAAATGAGAACAAACAGAACTCTAATCTCTTGGAGTAACTTATAGCATAAGCTTCATTAATATGCATGTTTAATCCAATGGATCAATGACACATGTGATGGACCACTTACACCATTCTCTCTATATATATATATTAATTAGTGACTGCATCACATGACTGAAATCACATAACTGATATTTCCAGAGTATCACCAAGACGCTCAACCTAATTTAAACTTGTGTTTTCTTCCTCTACCGCAAATCAAAGACACCTTAACAGCTAAAGATGATCATACGTCTTTTGATTCACTAAGTGTCAACAAGATTCTCAATCTAATCGATTCTCTCTAATACACATTTTCTTATTTCTTACGCATCAAATATTTTTGAAGACATGTTTTGGTTATTTTCTACTCAAAATGAAAATAATGCCAATAAAGATATTATTATTAATTATTCTTAAATTAGATATATCACGCCCCATACCCAAACTGGGCTCGCTGGCAAACCGGCCGCATCCAACAGTGCTGAGCCCCACCGGGTGCAAGGCCTTAGATTTCAGATCCCGTTAGAGTTATTACCAAAAGATAAGAATGTAAGCAATAACATAGAAATACATGCAATTAAATAGTAAACAAAAATAATTCGAGTATGGGGCCCATAGACACACAATATGCCACATTTAACAGTCCGAAACAAAAATGCAACTAGAATACAATTCTCATTCACACCCAAAAAAATACATTATAATGTCTACCACCTCAAGGTTCAATTATTGTAAACAGAAATGACAAATACAGATATAACACCCGTAAACAACTACCTTGTCCCAAGCTTACTCTTCACCTATAAAAAGAAAAATTCATAGAGTACATAAACCTCAAGGGCTTAGTATGATCGTAAATATAACCAAAAATATAAATAGCCAGAAATTTACAGGTAACACAGCCAAAAATCAGACAGAGAACAGATAACATGCCGATAAAGGTATAATAAGGGAAAGAAATATAGAAAATAAATAAAAAAATAAAATAAAATCAGAATATAAATAATACATATAAAACCAGAAGTTAACAATTCCCAGACTAATAAACAATTCAATAGCTCAAGGTCAGACCTTCGACTAAGAAGTCGAAATAGACAAAATATCAACAACCGAATTTGGATCTTCGACTAAAAATAACATGTGCATAAAGCGAGGACTTACTCCTCCTAGCTGGGCAAATTGTCCGGAATGGGGATGTACTAAAAATAAATTCACAATAAATCATTTTTCAACATAAATAATTAATGTAAATAAATAACACTCAATAGAAAAAATAAAAATACCAACAGAATAATAATAATAAACATAACTACACGAATATTTAAATTTTCATATATTTAAATAAATAATTCTTATACTAGAAGTACATAGTTGTACGGGTTCGAGAGCCTCCTGATCTAGGAATATGTTTAACTTTCTCCCTTACACCGCAGTTCAGAGTCTTAATGTCGAATCAACCTGAGCTTCAGCGAAGAAGAAAAGGTCGTTGACTAAAGAAATGAAGTGATGAAAGAGAAAAGCAGTGGTAGGTTGTAGCCAAACCTTTTCCTTCCCTTGATTTAAAAAACCCCCAAAATATGGCTCAAATATGTAGCCCAATAATTATCCTATAATTAGTTTACCAGATTTAAAAAATAAAAAGCACATGCAAAAGTTCTAAGATGTAAAAGATTCCTTGATTAATAAGCTTAACCCCGATTAATTAGCCTAAGTGGTTATGACAGGCTTAATACTGAAGACCCCAGTCAAAGAAGAGGCGAACATTACAAATAATGTTCTCTAAAGTTTGAAATTTTCATTGCAGCACAAGATTGAAAACTAATTAATTTCCTATTACTTTTGGAAGTTAGCAGATTTTTTTTTTTGCAATTTGAAAACGTGCATTAATGTCTTAAATGTTGGTTTTGTGGATGATACTAATTATATCTGAATTCAAACTAAATTAAGTAGTAGTCTTGTGTTAACTCCAATTGACAATTTTGATAATAATTCACTTAATATTTTTAAGTAGAGTTATTAATTATTCTATTGATGGCAAGAGTTATATATAGAGCATCACCCTAGGTCTCTAATATATGTTTCTTAGCTAAGAATATTATTATAACAAAAACAAATCAAGAAGATTATACAGAGACATTGTAGGAAAAGATCATAAAAAGCTAATAGCTTTAAATATCAACCAAAATTTAGGATATATTACATTTATTGAAATAAATCATGTTAATATTGGTGTTTGATCTCTTTTTGAGTTAAAAGATATTTTTAAAACTCAAATTCATTCTTAAATTTCTAGTTGTAAAATAATATAATGTGAAAATTTGCATTCTATATATATAATTAATTAAGAAAGATTTTCTTACAAACTATTCATTTGTCATATCCGACTGAAACTTCAAATCTACAGACATTATTTTCATTATTTTCCATGTCACCAATAATTTCATATAAATAAGAAGTATTAAAACAAAACAATGACATATATATATTGAACATCGCACTTTCTTTCTAGATGTGTCTGAATTGACACAAAACAAAGGAAAGACACATCATGCAACAATTCCTAAAGGACATACATCTTTGATGATATCATTGCATCGAATCAAAAGGACAATCATGGCATCTCACCTCATTATTATTTTACTCAAAAACAAAAAATGTTGTACAACTTCCCACAAATTCATTATGTGAATCACAATCTATGCTACATCCATATACCACATATTTCATAGTAATATTATATAATTAAATTCAGCAAAAAATCTGCCCATCAATGATACATCCATATATCATATACATTAATATCCTTTTTATTATTTAATATTTAAGTTTCTTTAACTTTATATATAATGTTGTGTTGTCCTATAAAGAAATTTTGGATAACCATCTCTTCCTCACCGACTCTCATCCAACGCTAAACTCATTTTCCAATGACATGTGAAGTAATCAATTATGATAACTTTAACAAATGTTCAACGATATTTTCTTTCAATAATACCAATGCCATTTCTTAGCGGAAAACGTTGGGATTAACATCAAAACGGACAAAAGAAAGCTGATAATAACATAACGACACATAAAATAATTCCCCTTCATCTCAGAGAGTCCTTTTTTATTTTTATTTTTATTTTTATTTATTTATTTTTGAACGAGGAAGTTTTGGTTATATTTAATGTTATAGTCCCATCCACCATTGAATTAAAAAATACATAGTTTTAATTATTGTCTATATTTATTGGCATGCATGGGATCATTTATATTGAAAATGCTACTTAATATAGGTTTTATTAATTATAAGCCATAGGCATGCCATAATGAACTTAAGGGAGTTAAATAAAAGAATTATAGAACAAGTCGATGAAAAAACCAGCGCTCTCGGCACCATATTTGGAGAACATGCGAAACAACTACTGCATGATTGACTCATAACATTAATGAAATATCAGGTAGCTTATACTACTACAAGTCTGGTTAGGCCTATTGCCCAATCTCTTAGCTACTACTACAAGTCTCTCAAAAAAAAATTTTCTAATTTGAAAAATCATATGAATCACAATGTTGTTGATTCCTAAGGTTAACGGGATTCAAGTCACAAATTCTAAAGAAAATAAAAATACATAAACTAAACATAAATTACATTTCAAAATTTACCTCCTGGTTTTTGTAGAGTTCTATGTAAAGTGAAGGATTACAAGATACCGCCTGGTTTAATCTAATACTCTAATTCTGTCATAGTTTCATAATAATCAATAATTCATCTTCAACACCAAACTCACACATATATATTCAACAAAATTGCCAACCGTTCAAAAACAACATATATATCTGGCTTGCCTAAAGACCAATGTTGAAAGATATTAGTGTGTTATATTTATCTTTAATTAGTTTGAAATCTTTTTATCTTAAATATGTTGTATGTGTAAATATATGTCAGTGTAGTTTTTGTAGAACATTTTGGAGATAACGGACTGAACGAGATAATCTTTTCTATGAGATCCATTTTATCAAAGTATCCAAAACTACGTGCTCTTAATTAATTTTGAAAACCTTATTCAGTAGTCATTAAGGGTTTGTTTGATTAGGTATAAGTAATTGTAAGTAGCTGTAATCTAAATGATCTTACATGTAATTATTTGTTTGGTTTGATGTAAAATCTCTATTTACATGTAAGTGGACTTACATAGTACCCACTTTTACATTATTTTAACTTACATTAAAATTTGTTGTAAGTTGAAATACAGTAGAATAAGTGGTATCTACTCACCACTATACTATCTAATTATACAAATATTTAATAAATTAAATTATTTTTAAATAATAAATTTTGAGAAATATTAAATTTGAAATATTTAATATTTTAAAAATATTTTTATCGTTAAAACACTTTAAATAAGTAAATAATTAATTAAATATTATGAAAAATATTAAATAACCAGCAATAATATTAACATAACTAATACTATTAGCATGATTACAAAAATAGTTATTTAGCTTTTTTTAATTTAATGTTGCATTTCAAAATACCTATTCCTTTTTAATTTATATAGAAAAAAAATATTTTTTTTCATAATAAATCACCACTTAATTAATTGATTTTTAAATTTATATTAATCCTAAATAATGAGAGTTAATATAATCAATGGTTTTAAAAATAAAATTTAAGCGTAGTATATAATTAAAATATTTATAAATAATATTAAATAACTAATGTTAACAATATATGATAAGGTAATCTTACAATTTCACTTATATGATAATTGTATCATTCAACTTACATCAAACCAAAAAAAAAAAAAAAAAAAAAACAAATAAAATATGTTAAATTACAATAAACCAAATAGCTGTGATGTAAGTTAACTATAATTTCATATACATGTAAATTTACTTACAAATAACTAAATAGCTTCTAAAATCAAAACCATGCAAGGATTCACCGCATGTTCACATCATCTTCATCACCATAGCGTTTTTTTTTTTTTTTTTTCGTGAGCTCATTCTTTCTATTAAAATCATCCTAGTAAAATTCCTTCCTTGTTCCAAGTTGAGATATTTATGAATAATATTACAGCCATAATTCACTTAGTTATCATCATATGTGGATCAACCATAGGAAGCAATGAGACACTTTTTATTTGTTCTTTTATTTTTTTAATTTTTTAAGGAAGAGCATAATTTCATTTTTCTTTTATTTTTACAAAAATGTCCTAAATTAAATGGGCGATGCACTCTACCTTCAGCTCACCTCTCTCTTCTATAGTCTATATAAACACGCACTTCCCTTCTCCACTCTCCACACACTCCCCTTCCAATAATGGCTTCACAACTCATCCTCTTCCTCTCCTTCTTCTTGCTCTCCTTCTCCTCCCTCTACTTATGCATTAATGCAGCTCGCCCTGAGCATGAGATCAAGCTCCTCTACGAGGGTTGGCGGGTTGAAAACGATAAGAACTACAATGACCTCCTTGAGATGGAAAAGAGATACAACATATTCAAAGATAACCTTATGTACATCGATGAGCACAATGCCGGCAACCACTCCTACACTCTCACACTCAACTTGTTTGCTGATCTCACCAACGATGAGTACCAGAAGATGTATCTAGGATTGCAGCCGTTCACGGAAGAGAACATGAACTTGAAGGAGAGTAATAGGTATCTCTTCAATGGTGATGAACCACTTCCTGATTCCATTGACTGGAGAGCTAAGGGAGCTGTTGTTGGTGTCAAGAACCAACGCAGATGTAGTAAGTACTTACTCTCTCTCTCTCTCTCTCTCTCTCTCTCTCTCTCACTCTATCTATATATATATATATATATATATATATATATATATATATATATATATATGACTTTATACATATTTTTATTTTGCATATTTTTATATAACTAACTATTCATTACATAGGTCGGTGATGCTTTTGCAATTTTGACTTGTGACAGATAGTTGTTGGGCATTCTCGGCAATTGCAGCCATAGAAGGGCTCAACAAGATTGTTTCAGGAAACTTAGTATCACTCTCCGAGCAAGAGTTGGTAGATTGTGCTAGAATGACTTGCCAATATGGTTGGTGGATGAACAATGCTTTTAGCTTCATCGTCAAAAATGGTGGCATTGATACTGAGGCCGACTATCCATACAGAGGTTCTTATGTACCATGCAATAAGAATAAGGTGTTATCATAATCATTTTGTTTTTAATATATTTTTAACTACGTACCATATTCTTAATGATGTTTATGAAGTTATATATATATTACCATTCATGAATTTGTAGCTATTAAAAAAAGTTGTTTCGATCGATGGTTTTGAGAACGTTCCTCGCAATAGTGAGGACAGCTTGAAGAAGGCTGTTGCCCATCAACCAGTCAGTGTTGCCCTTGATTCTTCCTCCAGGGACTTCCAATTTTATCACTCAGTAAGCTTCTCAAGTGAATTCTTTTCTTTTTGTTATTTTAATAAAAACTTATGAAGGGCTTCAATTACGTGAATACATAGTGCAATCAAAATTATATACTTGATATATAGCAAGTGTGTTCAAATATCTTCATGTCCATAGCTCGTAATAAATTTTGTTGTTTTACTACATTAGGACCATGTAATTTAAGTATTGCAGTTCTGTATTTTAATAAAATAGAAAGTCTTAATTAATTGTGTTTTCTCTCATTAATGGTTGGGAATAATTTCTATTAGAACTTGATTTTATTGTTATTGTTATTGTTAGTAGAAGATATATTATATTTCTCTCATTAATAAAATATGAGACTATTCTTGTATGATTAGGGAGATCAATTGAAATATTTTATATATTGAATTGATTATTATAGCTTTCTTTTATTCTTGACGCAGGGTATATTCAAAGGAAAGTGTAGTTTAGCAACAAATCATGCTGTCACTTTAATAGGTTATGGAAGCGAGAATGGTGTGGATTACTGGCTCATTAAAAACTCATGGGGAAAATACTTTGGAGAGCAGGGATATATGAGACTTCAACGTAATACTGGTATTCGACAAGGGAAATGTGGTATTGCTATGGCGCCAAGTTATCCCGTGAAGGTAATTCTTTTCGTTCATCTCTTCTATCTCTGGTTCACATTAAAAAAAATATTGACTTAAATTTGTAAAAAAATGCCCATTTGATACTTGAATTAATCAAAATCAAACACACACACACACAGATATATATATATATATATATATATATATATATATATATATATATATATATATATATATATATATTATTTTATTTTATTATCTATATACTAATTACATGTATTGGTTGATGTTTCAAAATAGAACAAGAATAACCTGCTTGAGGAGAAGGCATATGGAGTTGTGTTCAAAGATGAGGCTTAAATCAAGATAGCCACTGCATGAGAAGATAACTTTGTGGAAAAATAAAAGAGGTGGTCCTTGTTAGTAGTCTATTGCGTTACTTTGCACTCCTGTGCTTACCTTTATTTTGTCAAGGACAATAATTGCCCACCTTATATATGTTATTTTCTCATTTCCTTATCTGTACGTCTTGATCGTCTGTATAATTACAAATAAAATCACATCATAGCTCTTGCTTTGATGATCTTTATTAAAGAATTAAGTTCACAATAATCATACTTATGAGAGAGAATACAATAATATTTGAGAAGTATGAGTGTAACACAATACAAATGGCTTCAATGTACAGGTTGTTAGAAAACTTTTATTTTGATTTAATTATAATAATTAATCTAAAAATATTGAAATTCAAAACTTGATAATTAATTGGATTTCAAATAAAAAAGTTTTAGTTATTGGTTTATGAATATTTTAAAATATACACTACAAGAAAGAGCACTTATAGCGGCGGAAAAAATCTGCCACTATAAATCTTGTTTTAACCTCAATACCCTTATAGCTACGGATAGCAAATTAGCCGCTAAAACCTCGGTCGCTAAATGTTTTTTGCAGCACATGTACACTTTTACCGCTATCCCATCAGTTAAAGTTGAAGCTGCACAATGCTCTATAGCGGCTAAAAATTTTACCGCTATAAATCCTATATCGGTAGAAAAAGTTTGCCGCTATATATCCTATAGAGGTAGAATAATTTTGTAACTATAGATTTTTATGTATCTTAGAGCG
The DNA here is from genome assembly GCA_902712375.1 of Dioscorea dumetorum. Classification (NCBI taxonomy): domain Eukaryota; kingdom Viridiplantae; phylum Streptophyta; class Magnoliopsida; order Dioscoreales; family Dioscoreaceae; genus Dioscorea; species Dioscorea dumetorum. Next base: position 1,332,317 of record CACTHL010000601.1, on the reverse strand, counting down.
GCAAAAAAATATGAAGCTATGGGCCTCGCAAATCACCCAAAATATTAAATCCTATGAATTGAGTACATGCTTCAGCAGCTAAACAAATATGATTCCAATATTTATTGTTAGATGGAGGCCCATTGTATTGTTTTATTGGTCAGATAGAGCGTTATCGCTTTTTCTTTTATTCTTAACACAGGCTATATAAGGAAATTGTGGGACAAACTTAGACCATGGTGTCACTTTAGTAGGTTATAGCAGTGAGGATGATGATGATTACTGGCTTATTAAAAACTCATGTGGAATAGATTGGGGACGCTACAAGAAAACTGTTCATTACCGACGGAAAGATATCCGTTAGTAAAGTTTACTTTTACTGACAGAATATAATTACATTACCGACGAACTACTGACGGATTTCCGTAGAAGTGATAGTTTATAATACCGACCACATTACCAGCGACTACGCCAATAGATTTCGGTCGGTAAGCTTTACCTACAAATATTGTATATTAATAGCGATGGAATTCCGTCGGTATAATTTAATTATATTACCGATGGATTTAGTATTAAAACTTTCAATACCGATGGATTATTACCGACGGAATTGTATGTGTAGGTATTTTTTTCCTTTACCAACAAAAATAAATACATTACCAACCACTTACTAATGGATTTTCATAAAGAATTGCTGACGGAAATTTGATGTTAATAGCGACAGAATTGCATCGGTAGAATAAATTATTCTATTTATAAAATAAATATTTTAATTTTTTTTTTTACAAATAACACTAAAAAAATAATCGGTTAAAAGGATACATAACAGAAACGTCGCTAATGTTTATTTATCTTTTTTTTTTTCTAAACTCTACCAAATGAGGAGCAAGAATTTTGGTGAATTCTGGGGGGCGATTTGTAAATACCTAGCTATATGATCATCATCGAGATAGGAAAAAAGAGGGAGAGACAGGGAGAAGCAGCGGTGATCTCGCGTTCCAATAGAAGGTGTGATTTTTATTCCTTAATTCATCCCCAATTCATCTAATAAGTTTTTCATCTTCTGTGCTATCCATTGATGAGTAGATGTTTGTGAGTAATCTATTTAATTGTTTCACCTCGATCCTCATTTTTTGTTTTAGGGTTTCAATTTGTTTCATTGATTGTATATTTGAAGGTCATATATATTTTCATGAATTTAGTCATTAGTTGCTATTAATTTGATAACTTGATTCCCCTTTTCTTCCGTATTGACAAAACATAAGAAATTTTGATCCTCATATTTTCATGATTTTGTTTTGTAGTAGATCCCATTTGTTTACATACTGACTTTTCCTTTTAATTATAATTCTCACATAATTTCTCACAGATGCATGCTACTATCACTCTATCATGTTCCATATCTAGTATGGATTTTCTTGCTATATATGAGGTAACTAGTTGTGACTGTGTTTATGTTTAGAATGGTAAATGCATGTGTTTCAGCGTTAGGAGAGGGAGATGATATATAGGGAGGGTGTACAAGGACATTTTATAATATAAGGTGCCATAAACTCATACTATAGTTTACATGTTCATTAGTTGGTATGTAGAACTTACTGCAAATTTTTTGCTTTATTCCTTATGCTAGTAAAGAATATTGACAGATAGATGGAATAATGATAATAACATGATGTTTCCTCTGTATTCTGTCCTCCGTGAATTGATGCCTTCATGAATGCATTATGATAATAACAAGTCTAGTTGAATGCATTATGAACTGTAAACAGAGAAGTAGGTGCTGACAACATTCCATGGTTTAGCAGAATAATTAATTCAACAATCTATTAACTGTTAGATTGAGTGCATTATAGAATTAATTTAATTAAACTGGTAAGGTGAAGTTACCGACGTCCTTAATTAGAAATTTATTGGGACGATGCAAATCTTAAAGCATTATGTATTGGAATATTACAATGATTCTATATATTGTTCAATGATCATCTTTTGTTTGAATGGCTTAAACTTACAAAATTTATATGATACTAGTAGAGTCACCGAATGGATAGAGACCGCTCTTGGATGTATTCAAGACTCCACGATGGATTCATTACATGTAAAACCCACCAATTAATCTCAATAACAACTGGACCATGGAGAGAAAGCCTCAGAACTCACGAGCGGTGAACACCCCATCCTCTTATCTTAATTTAAACCGAGACCTAGCCTCGCCTTTCTCTTCTTGGTTTCGTGAAGTGCCGACAGTGAGGAGGGGAAAGGATCTCACCATCAATTTTTGTCCATTATTACTTTGAGGTAAGCATCCACTTTCTCAAATCTAAGGTTTTGATTATTTGTTGTATGATCAGAGGGGCAGAAGACTGGTCTTGGGATAGTTTTGTTACGATTTTGTGTTTTGGTGTTAGGGTTTGATTTCCGATCGCTATTGTTAGTAATATTTTTTTTTTTTGTTTCTTTATAGATTTTGTTGTTTTTGATAGGCTTGGGTTTTTATGATTTATTCATTCATTGTTTGCCCCTGTGAAGTGTTTCTGACTTTTTGGGTAGTAATTATGTTGTGTTTGGGTGGTGAATATTACGGAGTGGTTACTCCTATCTGCTACTCTTTTATTTTTTGTTTCATTATGGAATCAATTCGTGTGAAATTATCACACTTTCTGTCTCCATTCAAGCTAGGCCTTAGGGTGCTTGTTAGGTAAGAAATTAATCTATTGTGCATCCCAGTGTTTGCTTGCATAGTTAGTAGTTAGAACCTTGATCATAGTTAACTAGTGATTAATATTTGTTATAAAGCTTTGGAATCTAAGTCAAAGTATAATGTTCATGTTTTAGGGTCTTTGCTCAAATTCTGATTTTAGTGCCTGAGTGGGTTCCATAGTTTGGGGATTTTTTCAAGTAAGTAAACCACATATAAACCCGTATATATGTATATATAAAATTTCTGATTACCGGAAATGATTTACATAATTATTTAATTATTTTGGGTTTTACTATTAAAACTATTCATGATATTATATCTAAATGTTTTGTGTTTTAAGATACTGTGCCTATCATTATTTTCAAAGTTTTTAGATTTTTATTTATTTAATTGTTTATTTGATTGAGTGGTTTGCAGAAATCATGATTTTTAAATCATGATTATGTATTCAGTTTTTGATTATTTATATATTAATTATTGTTATTACACATTAGCATTATCTTATTTTGAAACAATTGGAATTATGTTCATTAGAAAAACAGGATCACCAAATTTCACTATTTCTATGTTGACAATTATTTTAAACCCGACATATTTAGATATAGTAATTTGTAGTCTCCATGTTAACTTTGCAATAACCGTCATTGGGGGTTGAACACTGACCATGTCGGCATGAACCTCTGATGTTGATAAGAAACTATAGTTTCATACCTTTCCGTTGGTGGAGAATAACAGCTCTGATAATCTAGCTCGAGGCACAAAGGATAAATAAATGAACTCTAACAATTTGACTCGGGTCACCGAGTTTAAATATAAGAATTCTGTTATTTTGTTTATGGCATTAGTTATTGGGGGACATATATACTCGTTCATTTGAAAAAATTATTCTTGTCTGAAATATTATGAAGTTTGGGTTTTATTTCTGATATTTATTGTACAATGCTACTCATAAGTATGCTTTTGAAATTATTGAGTTTTGTGATCCCTATACTTTTGCTTTTAGTGGTTGCTTACTGGGCTATTAAGCTCATAAATAATTGTTCTATCCTTTTCAGATCATGAGTAAGTGTGTGGGGGATAGGTTAGCGGGGACCGTTGAGTGAACAACAAGTGGTTAGCATGAGAATAGCCTTTCCGTTGTGAATAATGAATTTGTTATTTGTATAATTAAGACTTTGAGTCTTGCACTTCTAGTTTTCTTTGGACCATAATTGTAAACCTGGTTATTTTATTCATTGAATTCTTTGGTTTTGTGCGAAGTTGTGCGTTGTTATGCATTATGTTTGTGAGACAGGTATTGAGGCCTTATGTGCCCACTTGGTCTCGATCTTGTGGGTATACAGCCGTTTGTCTATGCATCGAGTCCGGTGGGCTAGGTTTGGGGCGTGACATTACTCCTAACTATTTCAATGGAGTTGAAGAGTTTATTTCTTTTACATTTTCTCGATATGGTTTCTCAATAACGAAGTTATCCAACTTTGTTCTCTCAAAGGAGTCAATCCGGAATTAATACATTCGATGCCACTACAAGAGATGGAAGTGAAGATGCATAAGGTGAGCAAGATAGCCCTTGAAATGGTGTTTTTACCATTTGTTTTCTTAGACTACAATTAAAGGCTATTTTAATTTTTTTTATCAAGTGCTTGCAACTTTATAACGTCTAACACTTTACCATATGTTTCGGATTGTATTTGGATTTAAATTTTTATGGTTGACATGAGCAAGTGATGTACTATGGTTTGTTGGATTGCTAAATGCACTTGGTATTATATTGGTATTATGTGCAATACAGGTTTGACGTGTAAAATATGTATATACAATATATTAGTAATATTTTTCCAACGGAAACATATTATTTACCGACGGGAAAAAATATTTTTCCCGGCAGAATTGTAATTTTATAATTTAATATTCTTTACGAACGGAAATTTAATAATTAAATATTCTCTACCGACGGAAAAATATCATTCCTGTAAAAAATATTACTAATAAATATTCTTTACACACAATATAATATTCCTTCTACTGATGGAAAGTTATTTTTACTGACGGAATTATCGTAATTCAATATTGTTTACGAGCTGAAAAAAGAATCATTACCAGCAAATATTCATCCATTTAGCGACGGAAAGAATAATTATCACCAATGGAAATATAACCATCAGCGAATAATAACTCCGTCGATAATGGTTTACTTATTACCGACTAATTTTATTATTTACCGACGGATAGTTCGTGGGTAATGTGTTTTATAGATAGAAAAGTGACTATTACCGACTGAAAATTCCGTCGATAATGAGCTATTTCTTTGTAGTGGGAGACAATGGATATATAAAACTTCAACGTAATTCTGGTATTGCAAAATTCAAATACGGTATCGCTATGCTATCAAGTTATCCTGTGAAGGTAATAATAATATATATTTTTCTTTTTGTTCTCCATATGCTTTATTTTTAGTTCCCATTAATATAAATTTGTGAGTGTATCTTTTTAAATACTTGAATTAAAGAAAATTATACTTACATATATTACATGTCTCATTAGTTAGCTTGAATATTATTATATGCTGATTATATTTGTTGCTTGATTTTATAAATAGTACAACTACGACGATTTACTTGAGGAGAGGGCACTGAAAAGCACTCATGGAAATTGGTCTAAAACTGATGACGGAATCAAGATTTCCACTGCATGAGAAGATGCTTAATTTTGTAGAAAATAAAAGAGGTGGTGCTTATTAGTAATGTATGGTTTATTTTGCACTCTTGTACTCCTTTAATTTATCATGGTTATTAGACCACCTTATGTTATTTTCTCATCAATTTTCAGTGTTTTAAAAAAAAGCCATCAAAGCCTATGATTTAATGATATTTATTAGAGAATTTAATTTCACAATAAATTTAGTTACGAGAATAAGATAATATAATAATATTTTGAAGCGTCTGATTGCAATACAAAGCAAATTATTATTTAATTGTAATAATTAAAATACAACAATCGTGCAAGGGACTATAAAACTCCCCATATCTTTTTTTTTTTTTTTTTTTTGGCGATATTGTTAGTGAGGATGGCTGAGCATTCTTAACTAAGTGTTACAGTCGAGATATCTCCCAACATTTTCTTGTTCATGAGCAACTCTTTCAAAAATTTAGCATAGATGGTCATTTATGCCAAAGCCTCCACATTTGGGACATTAATGTGACGAGTCTTGAACATGTTTAGGAATATCTTGAAGTGCTCATCCTGTTGATCCTTTCGCACCTTGGCCGAGTAAGGAATTTCAGGTTGATACTCAGCCACCCTCAGTGTTGCAATATTCTTACCTACCACTTGTTTGTCCTCATTAAGTTAAGAGTCTTAATCCTTGGAGAGCTCAGTCGCCAATTCAGCTGTTAATGCTTTAGCAAGTGCCTTTCCTTGGCCCCGTGGCAACTCTTGCCCATTCCTTTGAGTGATTGCCTTAAGGGATTCTCTTGAGCTCACCTTGGTGTTGCTTGGTAGGCTTCCTTATGGATGTTCAGTTAAAGTCTTGGCTATTTGAGCCACTTGATTCTCTAAGTTTTACAATAATTCCTGTTGATTTCTCATAATTTATTCATGCTTGGTAAAGCGAGCATCAGTAGCTTGAATGTTGCTGGCGATCAAATTCTCCACACTAGGGCTTCTCTTTTCTTGAGTGGAACGCTGGAAGCATGGAGGTTGATTCGGCCTTGATTGCCCTTGTTCACCTTATTCTTGCCCTTGATTGCTCCATGAAAAATTTAGGTGGTTCCTCCACATATTGTTGACAAAATTGATTTGCTCTACGGAACCAATGCTCAAATCAAAAGTTGGACAACTTGTGTTAACTTGTACTCCACATGTTCCAGAACTCATAACCGAATCTTGTTGTGGAAGTTGCATAACATCCAATTCATATATTGCAGCCGCTTTAATGGGTTTTCTTCCTTTAGGAGCTCCATTGACACCCATTGGCAGCCATCTCTTCAATCAATGTTTGGGTCTCATTAGGTTGTTTACTACACAAAGATCCTCCAACAGCCACATCTAGCATTTGCTTTGTTGCGACATTTAACCCATTGTAGAAAATCTAAATTTGCATCCAGTCAACTCCCATGTTGCGAACCTTTCCTCAAGAGTTCTTTGTACCTGTCCCATGTATCATAGGGTGTTTCAGATTCCATTAGTCTGTATGAAGATATGTTACTCCTAAGGTTTGTGATCTTCGCAGGAGGAAACTAACACTTTAGAAATTTCTCAGCTAACTAGCAGTAGTTAGTGATTGACCCTTGGGGTAAGAAATTTAGCCACTGTTTAGCGCTTCCTTGCACTAAAGAAGAAAATGGTGTAAGGTGAACCGCATCCTCAAACACTCTGTTCGCATTACATGTCAAAGACCTAAAAAAAACTCGTCAAGTGTGCATACAGATCTTCATCATGAAAATCATCAATCTAGCACATCTGTCACACCATCTGGATAAAATTTGGCATTAATTAAAAATTGTTTGCTACAATGAGAGGTCAAGCGATGCTTGACATGGCATCCTCCATGTTTAGCCTTATGAATAGGAAAAACTTCGTGGAGGTGCCGCCATGGTTCTAATTTATTTATCATAATTATGCACTTACTCATTTTAGATTGTAATTTATTGAATTATTATTATATTATGTTATTTATTTTCAAAACTTTTATAACATGTTACAAATTTTATTTTTAATAACATTTTCGTACTTTTATTTCTAGAAATTTTTTAACATAATTTGATGATTCTTAATAATATTTTAATAACTATTTGGTATTATTTAATTTTAAACCAGTTACCTTAATGGAAAAACTAACGGCCATTAGTGGGAGGATCAACTTTTTCCAAATGCCCAATAGAGGGACCTCCTGTGAATAAAAGTTAATAGAGGGACAAAAAAGACATTCTCACTAAAACAGAAGGACCATTAAAATGATTATACGGACTTGATTTTATTATTAAATATTTGCTCATTCAATCCCTCTTGGTTAATTTGCCTTTGAATACATATTTTCTTTTTTCTTACGCATCAAATTTTTCTCAAGACATGTTTTTGTTTTTCTACTCAAAAATTAAAATAATACGAATAAAGATATTATTATTATTAATTATTATTAAATTAGATAATGTCCTCCAAAGTTTAAAATTTTAATTGTCAACACAAAATTGAAAACATCTTAATTTTCTGTTCTTTTCGGAAGTTACTGGGTTTTTTTTCTGTAATTTGAAAATGTGCATTAATGGCATAAATGTTGGTTTTGGTGATGAGACTAAATATATCTGAATTTAAGCTAAATTAAGTAGTGGATGACTTAATCACTAGAGTCTTGTGTTAATTACAATTTGTAATTTTAATAATAATTTACTTAATGTTCTTAAGTAGAGTTATCTTATTGATGGTAAGAGTTACATATACAACATCACTATGGTCTCTAATCTATAGTTGTTAATTATTACAAAAAAAAAAAAAAAGAAATTATACCGAGCCATTGTAGGAAAAAGATCATAAATACCCAATAGCTTTAAATATCAACCAAAATTTAAAATATATTATGTTTATTGAAATAAATCATCTTAATATTGCTGTTTGATTTCTTCCTGAGTTAAAAGATATTTTTAAAACTCAAATTCATTCTTAAATTTCTAGTTGTAAAATAATATAATGTGAAAAATTACATTTTATATATATAATAGATTAAGAAGTATTTTCCCACAAACAATTTATTTGTCATGTCCGACTGAAACTTCAAGTCTACAAACTTTTAATAATCCAACGGCAAAATTAGTAAAATAAAAAGAATGACATAAACCCATTTTAGAAATAAATTTTCATTAGTTTCCATTCACCAATAATTTCATATAGATAAGAAGTATTAAAAGAAAACAAGGCAATAGATTCAACATCACACTTTCTTTCTAGATGTGGCTCAATTGGCACAAAACAAAGGAAACACACATCATGCCGCAATTCTAAATGGACATTTATCTATGTTGATATCATTGTACTACGAATCAAAGGACAATCAGGGTATCTCACCTCATTATCATTTTAATCAATAAAAAAACAAAATTTTTGTACAACTTTCCACAAATTCATTATGATAATTTTACATAAAGTAATAATTTAATATATGACAACTTAAAAGTAGTAATTTTTATGATTATATATATTCATACTTATTTATTTTATTAAATGATTTCTTAATTATACTACAATGGGTTGGATATCACAAAAGAGTTTAGGTTCTAATTTATTTATCTTAATTATGCACTTACTCATTTAAATTGTAATTTATTAAATTATTATTATATGTTTTTATATATTTTAAAAACTTTTATAACATCTTACAAATTTTATTTTTAATAACATTTTTATAATTTTTATTTCTAGAAATTTTTAACCATAATTTGATACTTTTTAATAATATTTTAATAATTATTTGGTATTATTAATTCCAAAATAGTTACCCTAATGGAAAAATTAACAGCCATTAGTGGGAGGATCAACTTTTTTCCAAAATGCCTAATAAAGGGGCCTCCTGTGAATAAAAGATAACAAAAATTAACAACCATTTAAGTGATTATACAGACTTGATTTTATTATTAATTATTTGCTCCTTCAATCCCTCTTGGTTAATTTGCCTATGAATATATATTTTCTTATTTCTTACACATCAAATATTTCTCAAGACATTTCTCAAGACATGTTTTGGTTTTTCTCTTCCCAAAATGAAAATAATATGAATAAAGATATTATGTGAATCACAATATATAATTAATTAGATACCTATTATTCCCAAATAAATAATTCTTCAGCTCCCCGTTAACACCGTAAGGTTGGGTGACTTAAAAAGTCAAAAATACGAACATAATTGACCAAATCTTAATTGTTTTTAGGTGAGTGACTAAAATAAAAATGAGTACATAGGTAAGTAACTATCCAGATAGTTTATAACAAACCAATATATTGAACATACACTTTCTTTCTAGTTGTTGCTCAATTGGGACAAAAACAGATTAAGGGAATAAACATCATGCTTCAATTCCTAAAAGACATATATCTTTGATGATATCATTGCACTACCAATCAAAGGACAGAGCATCTCACTTCAGTATCATTGTAATAAAAAAAAAAAATTTGTACAACTTTCCACAAATTCATTATGTGAATCACAATATATAATTAAATATCTATTATTAGCAAATAAATAATTCTTCAAATTCTAATAAAGAGAGCTAAGAAAAAACATCACAATTTACTTATGATAGCCAAATTAAAATAAAATTTATAAAACAAAATTTTGGAATGCGCCAAACTTCATCAATTCATGAAAGGAAACATATACCACATATTTCATAGTAATATTATATAATTAAATTCAGCAAAAAATCTGCCCATCCGTGATACATCCATATATCATATACATTAATTTTCCAATGACATTTCAAGTAGTCAATTATGATAACTTTAACATATGGTAACGATTTTTCTTCCAATAATTAATATCAATGTCATTTCTTAGATGAAAACGTTGAGATTAGCATCAAAACAGACAAAAGAAAGCTGATAATAACATAAAGACACATAAAATAATTCCCTTTTTTTTATTTTTTTTATTTATTTACTTTTGAAAGAGGAAGGTTTGGTAATATTTATTTGCACATGATACATAGTGGGTTGCGAATCAACATATTTTCATATTATTTTCTTTATTTATTTGGCATGCATAGTATCATTTATTTTGAAAACGGTACTTAATATAGTTTTTATTAATTATAATCTACACCCAGACCATAATAAACTAGAGGGAGTTAAGTAAAAGATTATTTAAGAAGGAAAAAAGGGATGAATATTATAGATATTCTCTCTTTATATAATAATACTAAAATAATACTAAAAATATTGCAAAAATTATTAAATATCATTAAAAAATCCAAACGAACCAAATAATAATTAAAATGTTGTTAGAAATTTCAAAACATTTAACATAGAGTAATAATTTAATATATGATAATTTAAAAGTAGTAATGTTTATTATTATATTCAGATTTATTTATTATATTAAATGATTTATTAAAGTATAATAAATGGGTTAGACATCACAAAAGAATTTAGGTTCTAATTTATTTATCATAATTACGCACTTACTCATGAGTAAAAAAATTGCAATTTATTAAATTATTATTATATTAAGTTATATATTTTAAAAACATTTACAACATGTTACAAATTTTTACTTTTAAGAACATTTTTATAATTTTTATTTCTTGACATTTTTTAATAATAATTATAGAATTTTTAATAATATTTTAATAATTATTTGGTATTATTTAATTCCAAATTAGTTACCATAATTTAAAAAGTAACAACCATTAGTGGGAGGATCAACTTTTTCCAAATACATAATAGAGGGACCTCTTGCGAATAAAAGATAATAGAGGGGCAAAATGGACATTCTGACTAATTTAACTGATTGTACCAACTTAATTTTATTATTAATTATTTGCTCATTCAATTCTTCTTGGACTAATTTGCATGTGAATACATCTTTTCTTATTTCTTACCAATCAAATATTTCTCAAGACATATTTTGGTTATTCTCTTCTCAAAATGAAAATAATACAAAAAAAAAATATTATTAATTAATTCATTATTATTAAATTAGATAACGTCCTCCGAAGTTTAAAATTTTCATTGCCCAAGATTGAAAGCATCTTAATTTTTTGTTATTTTTTGAAGTTACGGGCTTTTTTTTTTTTTTTTTTGCAATTTGAAAGTGCGCATTAATGGCTTAAATGTTGGTTTTGGTGATGATACTAATTATGACGCAGCGGGGATATGGTTGAGGACTTGTTTAGTTTATGAATACCCAAGTCAACAACGAAGTGGAAATCTAAATCCTGTTTAGTCTAAGAATTCCCAGGAATTTAGAAGAAAGAAAAAAAAACATATCAATTTTATTTCAAATCTAAGTCCCCTTCATAGCCCGAAGGCTTACAAATAAATAGACCAACAAGAAACACTAAAAGAGAAATAAATCGAAAATTTTCCAAAAATAGAAAATTCACGATTAACACCATAAAAATTAAAAATCAAACATAGTGAACACTAAAAAGAGAAATAAATCGAAAATTTTCCAAAAATAGAAAATTCGTGATTGACACCATAGAATAAAAATTAAAACCCAAACATAGCGAATACCATAAACGACGTCTAAAGCAGAGATCTACAGCCCAAGATATCGATGGAGGAAATCTTTCCATAAACGGGGTCCTCTGATCACCAAAATTACCCCTTTAGAAACAATTACAAAAATGACCCCGCCTAGGTCATCGCATCCCACTTGTCCATGTAGGCGCAAGCTAGCTCATCAATCAGGTCCGCATCAAATTATATCTGAATTCAACTAAATTAAGTAGTGGATGATTTAATCACTAGAGTCTTGTGTTACTTCCAATAGATAATTTTGATAATAATAAACTTTATATTTTTAAGTAGAGTCATTCTATTAATAGTAAGAGTTATATATAGAACATCACCATAGGTCTCCAATCTATTGTTTTTAGCCAATATCGGAAGAGTCTCTGGCTTTCTCTATACAAATTTCAATTTTTTTATTTCAAACTCTCATCATCTTCTTGCTATGGGGTGAGATAAATGATACTGATTCCGCAATTATGTTGATCATGCAAATTAGATCTTAAAATTAAATTCAAAACTCTCACATTAAAAGGTATTTACATGCAAAAAAACAAGTAGCATTTAGTAATCACCAAACTAAATTGAGGTAAATTGAAATTAATAATGATTTTGACATTTGAATTTGTATGAAAAACAATTTTAATTATCATAAAGTGACCCATTTAAGACAATTATTCATATTCCAAGTTATTTTCTTAATTTAGTTTAATACAACAAAATAAGATCATAACCATATTTTCACCCATAAATATTTTCGTAAGAGTTGATATATAGTATTTCCTTTTTAACATTTCTAGCTATCAAACAAATCAAGACTGTAAGTGAGAATTTGATAATATTATTTATTAAATGTAAAAAAGCAAGGACATTATATAGAGATATTGTAGGAAAATGATCATAAATAACCAATAGCTTTAAATACCAACAGAATTTTAAAATATATTAGGTTCATTGAAATAAATAATCTTAATATTGGTGTTTGATTTTTTCCTGAGTTAAACTATATTTTCAAAACTCAAATTTATTCTTAAATTTCTAGTTGTAAAATAATATAATGTGAAAAATTACAATCTATATATAATTGATTAAGAAGTATTTTCTTACAAACTATTTATTTGTCACGTCTGACTGAAACTTCAAATGTACAAACTTTTAATAATTTAACAGCAAGATAAGTTAAAAAAGAAAGAATGACATAAACACTTTTTTAAGACAAATTTTCATTATTTTGCATATCACCAATAATTTCAAATAGATAAGAAATATTAAAAAAAACAAAGCAATAAATTGAACATCACACTTTCTTCCTAGATGTGGCTTAGTTGGCAAAAAAACAAAGGAAACACACATCATGGTACAATTCCGAATGGGCATTATATCTTTGATGATATCATTGCACTACGAATCAAAGGACAATCAGGATATCTCACCTCATTATTATTTTAATAAAAAAAACAAAATTTTTGTACAACATTCCACAAATTCATTATGTGAATCACAAATATATAATAACATATATATAAATCTATTATTACCAAATAAATAATTCTTCAAATTCTAAAAATGAGAGCTAAGAAAAAACATGGCAATTTATTTATGATAACCAAATTAAAATAAAATTTATAAAACAAAATTTTGGATTAAGCCAAACTTCATCAATTCATGAAACGAAACGTATACCACATATTTCATAATAATATTATATAATTAAATTCAGCAAAACATCTTCCCATCCGTGATACATCCATATATCATATACATTAATATCCTTTTTATTATTTAATATTTTAAGTTTCTTTAACTTTATATATAATGTTGTGTTGTCCTATAAAGAAATTTTGGACAACCATCTCTTCATCACCAACTCTCATCCCATGCCCACTAATCCTCCAATGGCTTTACAACAACTCATCTTCTTCCTTTCCTCTCTCTTTCTCTCATTTTCCAATGACATTTCAAGCAGTTAATTATGATAACTTTAACATATGGTAACGATTTTTTTTTTCCAATAATTAATATCAATGTCATTTCTTAGATGAAAACGTTGAGATTAGCCTCAAAACAGACAAAAGAAAGCTGATAATAACATAAGGACACATAAAATATATAATTGCCTTTCATCTCATAGAGTCCTTTAATTTTATTTATTTATTTATTTACTTTTCAAAGATGGAGGTTTGGTTATATTTATTCCCACGTGATACATATTGGGTTTTCCAGACCCTCTGACACTGAAAAATAATATCTAATAAAAATATAAATTTTTACATTAAAAGAAGCTATAAAATACAAATTATGAAAGTTCTATATCTAATGTTTGGAATAATATTTAATCAACTTAAAGTTCCAAGTCAACAAAGAAAGATAACTTAATAGCTTGCTAAACTAGACCGCGACTTGCTCAATGAGGCCGCTAAGCTGCCCACCAAATAACTCTGAAAAAAAAACATAACAAACTTAATGAGTTTGAGAGCCCATAAATAACCACTAAAATCATTTGGGATCAGATATGACACAATTAAACATTTGTCAAAATGCAATTTAGAAACAAAACAAAACTGTTCGACAGAGTTTGACATTGAAATAAACACAGTATAGGCATCCCAATTCACTATGATCAAAACAGAATATCAGAGGTCATTTGTTTAATCTCGATGACCCGAACCAGAATATCAGAGGCCGTTATTCTTCATCGACAGGACGGTGCAAAACTATAGTCTCTTGACAGAGTTACATGTTGACACGGTCCGTGTTTAACCCCCAATGATAGGGTTAGTGGATAGTTAATTGTAGACTACAATTTATAGATCAAAATAATTGATGTTCGCAAAAAAAATGTTAACATTCGCATGATCCCATTTTCCGTATAACAAAATAAGCCAATTATTTTCAAATCAAACTTAATAAATAGTATGTGAAATAAATTTATATAAATCAAAATATATAAATTTAATTGGAGACTACAATTTATAGATCAAAATAATTTATGTTCGCTAAACAACAGAATACCAAGGTTCAAACTCAGTGCAAACAGAATAATCCACCAAACAAAAATATTAACATTCGCATGATCCCATTTTCTGTATATCAAAATATGCCAAAGAACCAGAAATTTAGTAAATACTTAATAGTTTAAAAGAATATAATAACCAAGAGTTTAATGACTAAATTGTTCAAAAATATAATTATTAAAAATAATACAAGAAATAATCAAAATAGTAATTTAGCAAGTATAGAAAAAAATATATACTTATAGGAGAATTTATATGTGGTTTACTTATATGATTGATACAAGACATGCAATTCTGACACCAATTCAAGGCTTTGGGGTGGGTTTTAAATTTGGGAAAGAAAACCTATTAAATCACCAAAATATAAATTTACAAAATTTCAGGGGCATGCAACAAAGATTTTAAGACTAATGATGCTACTAAGGTTAAGGGCTAATGAGCAAGGGTATTGTAAATACAAAAACGGTCAAGCTATTATTTTCTAAATTCTTCTTTTAAGGGTATAATATCAATTATCAAGTCTAATGAAGATATGAACTATTTTAACATAGCCATTGAAGACTAAAACTGGCAAAACTTTGGCTATCATCTTTCGAATCACAAATTTCTTTTTTCTATGAAAACTAGACAGATGTGGCTATGACATATCCAAAATTCACACTGATTAGAGTATTATTAAGTTTATAGCATCCATTTGAATGTCCTTTTATTTCTGCAAATCAGTAAAATCAGACATGACACTTTTAACATGCATATCTATCAGTCTATAACCTCAAATAACATGATATTTTAGGAATAGATATTTAATTCGAAAAAGAACAACTTTAGTATTTTGTACTTTGCTGATTCAACCTTTAAAACCATGAACAATATTAATCAATCTTCAAGTTCTGCACAGAATACTATTTGATGTAGCTACCCTAATATGGATGTAAATCCTAATAAGCTACACATGTTTAAAATCTAAAATTTTGTAGGTATTTAGCTGATATCGAACCCTATAACTTTTTTATTTTTCACTCTGCTCGATTCAACCTCTAAGGTCATGTATTAATCCTGGCAATCTTCAGGTTCTTCAACGAATATTTTTCTACTACGCTAATAGGGTTATATCTTACAAACTATAATTGTATAAAATCTGAAATTTTGCATACCAAATAAAATATAGAGTTACTTACCTCACATACGCCGATAAATGAGTTCCTGATGGGGTTTCTCATCCCTAGCTGCTGACATCTCTCAAACTAAACAAATCTGTAATTTAAACTAAAACCTTGTTTTCCCTGAATACCACGATGAGAAATTTCATGGTGAAAATAATCTCTTGATATTTTAAAAGATAATTAGATTATAATAATAATCCTGTTAAGAAAATAAGAAAGAATCTCAAGTGATAAAGATAATTAAAACATAAACTAAATAATAATAATAATAATAATAATAATAATAATAATAATAATAATAATAATAATAAAGTAGAGAGTCCACAATAGAGGTGTCGCTCATCTCAACAACTGATTGAGACCACGCATCATGGAGTTATCTCTAAGAATCTAATTGTTATCAAAACAATGTCATAATCCCATCCACCATTTAATTAAAATTAAAGTACATATTTTTAATTATTGTCTATGTTTATTTGTCATGCATCGGATCATTTATATTGAAAATGGTACTTAATATAGGTTTTATTAGTTGTAAGATATAGGCAGACCATAATGAACTTGAGGAAGTTAAATAAAAGAATTATAAACCAGGTTGATGAAGAAACAACTCTCTTGGCACCAGATTCAGAGAACATGCCAAACAACTATTGCATGATTGACTCATAACATTAATGAAATATCACTTAGCTTATACAACTACAAGTCTGGTTAGGCCTATTGCCCAATCTCTTAGCTACTACTACAAGTCTCTCAAAAAAGAAGATTTATAATTTGAAAAATCATATGAATCACAATGTTGTTGATTCCTAATGTTAGCAAGATTCAAGTCACAAATTCTACCAATATTTTCTCTCCTTGGTCATCTTCGCTTAAAATACATATCTAATACAATATAAGTAAAACATAGAATAAATTTTAAAGAGAAAAAAAATACAAAACTAAACATAAATTACATTTCAAAAGTTACCTCCTGGTTTTGATAGAGTTCTATGTAAAGAGAGGGATTACAAGATACCAATGCTAAACAACGAAATGAATATAGAATCTAATACTCTAATTCTCTCATAGGTTCCTAGTAATCAATAATTCATCTTCAACAGCAAACTCACACACATATATTCATCAAAATTGCCAGCCGTTCAAAAACAACATATATATATCTTGCCTTAAAACCAATGTAGAAAGATATTAGTGTGTTATATTTATCTTTAATTAGTTTAATATATATGTTAAAATCGTTTTATCTTAAATATGTTGTATATGTAAATATATCTCATTGTAACTTTTGTACAATATTTTGGAGATAGTGGAATGAACAAGATAGTCTTTTCCAAGAAGTCCATTTTATGAAAGTATCCAAAACTACATGTTCGTTGTTAGAGTTATAATAATACTTGTACATGTACCATGTATTTATACATATATACATACTCTTGTGTACACCATTCTTGTATTTATATGGGAGCTTGCTCTAGTGAAGATAATTCATTGTCTTATCTCATCTAACATGGTATTAGATGTTTGACGTTCTCTCCAATCATCGCAACCGCCGGCCACCTCCTTCCATCATGGTGGACCTCCTTCTCTTAAAAGTTGGAAGACGAAGCAGTACGGCAAAGTCGCTCTCAGCGTTCATGACACGCCCCGAGCACGGAGCGTCGACAAACAGCCGCAAATCTACAAGGCCAAGACCAAGTAGGTATGCAAGGCCTCAGAACCTGTCTCACACTGAAAAATAACATCTAATAAAAATATAGATTCTTGCATTAAAAGAAGCTATAAAATACGAATTACAAAAGTCTTATATCAAATGTTAGAATAATATTTAATCAATATAAAGTTCCAAGTCCACGAAGAATAAGCACTCAATAACTTGCTAAACTAGACCGCGACTTGCTCAACGAGGCCACTAAGCTGCCTACCAAGTAAATATGAAAAAACAAAACAAACTTAATGAGCGCGAGAGCCCAGTAAATAACCACTAAAAGCATTTGGGATCAAATATAAGTGTCAAAAATCATTACTATGATACCAAAGAACATTTGTCAAAATACAATTCGGAATCAAAACAAAACAAATTAACAGAGTCTGATTTTCAGATCAACACAGTATAGGTCTTCCAATTCACTATAATCAAAACAAAATATCAGAGGTCATTTATTTACCCTCGGTGACCCGAGCCAGAATATCAAAGGCCGTTATTCTTCACCGACGGAACGGTGCGAAACTATAGTCTCTTAACAGAGTTACATGTCGACACGGTCAGTGTTTAACCCCAATGACCGGGTTAGTGCATAGTTAATCGGAGACTACAATTTATATATCAAAATAATTGGTGTTTGCAAATAACAGAATAGCAAGGTGCTGACTGAGTGAAAACAGTATAATCAACAAAACAAAAATGTTAACATTCACATGATCCCATTTTTCGTATAACAAAATAAGCCAATTATTTTCAAATCAAAACTTAATAAATAGGCCTTAAATAAATTTATATAAATAAGAATATATCACTTCCATAGTTTATAAAAAAACTGAATGAATAAATAAATAGCCAGAAATTTAGTAAATACTTAATAATTTAAAAGAATATAATAACCAAGAGTTTAATGAATAAAATTACTCAAAAATATAATTTTTAAAAATAATACAAGAAATAGTCAATATAGTAATTTAGCAAGTGTTGAGAGATATATACTTATGCCAGAATTTACATGTGGTTTACTTACCTGATTAATACAAAAAATCCGATTCTAACACTAATTTAAGGCTTTTTGGTGGGTCTTAAATTTGGGAAAGAAAACCTATTAAATCATCAAAACATAAATTTACAAAATTTCAGGGGTATGTAAGAAAGATTTCAAAACCCTAATGATGCTACTAAAGTTAAGGGCTAATGAGCAAGGGTATTATAAAAGAAGATTTCAAAAAGGTATAAATGCCAAAAGGTCAAGCTATTATTTTCTAAATTCAGATTCTTTCGAGGGTAAAATATCAATTGTCAAACCTAATGGACATATGAACTATTTCAATATGACCAATGAAGACTATAACCAACATAACTTTGTCTATCATCTTCAAAATCACAAAATGCTTTCTTCTAGGAAAACTAGACAGATGAGGCTATAACATAACCAAAATTCACATTGATTAGAATACTATTAAATTTATAGCATCCATTTGAATGTCCATCTAATTCTGCAAATTAGTAAAGTCAGACATGATCATTTTACCATGCATATCTCTCAGTATATATATCCTTAAATAACATGATATTTTTGTAATAGATAGTTAATGCAAAAAGGAACAACTTTCATATTTTGCTCCTTGCCTGATTCAACCTTTAAACCCATGAAACATATTAATCAATCTTCAAGTTCTGCACAGAATTCTATTTAATGTAGCTACACTAATATGACTGTATCTCATAAAATACCTTTGTATAAAATCAGAAACTTTGCAGGTACTTAGTTGATATCGAACCCTATAACTTTCTTATATTTCACTTTGCTCGATTCAACCCATAAAGTCATGTATTATGCCCGTCAATCTTCAGGTTCTGCAGAGAATATTATTTTACAGAATTATACTAGTAGGTTTATATTTTATAATCCACAATTGTATAAAATTTGAAATTTTGCATATTAAATAAAATCTAGGGTGATTTATCTCACACTCGCCGATAAATGAGTTCCCGATGGGGTTTCTCATGCCTAGCTGCTAACATCTCCCAACTAAACAAATCTGTAATTTAAACTGGAACCTTGTTTTCCTTAAATACCACGATCAAAAATTTCATGGTGATGGTAGCAGTGATCAATAATTTATAGAATAATGTTCAAAGAGATAAAAAAGGATATTTTGAATTTTTAAAAAGATAACTAGATTATAACAATAATAATGTTAAGAGGATAAGGAAGAATCTTAAGAGATAATTAAAAGATAAACTAAGTAATAATAACAATAATAAGTGTGGGGTCCACAGTCCACATCTCCATCTCCGTTGTTTCCATCACCGACCTGTACGTCATCGTCGGTAACAACATCGATGTCGAACCAATCATCCAACCTATTGGCCTCTCTTCTTCTTCTCCTTCGAGGGGAGGAGCTCTTGCCGTCACCATCCTCCATCCTCTTGAATCAACCTACTCCTAACCCCTTCGGTGTCTACTCCGGGCTTCGCGTCCTTGGCTACCTCATGATCCTCATGGTCGCCGCCATCGTCACCGTTACTCACAGACTGCCGCCTGCTTGAAATTCAGCGAACTGCAACGTCAGACTCCGGTGAACTTTGGCAAGTGTGCCCAGCTTTGGCACAAGTTCCCACCCTTGAATTTTGCTAGCCCGGATGATTGTCATGTTTTGAATTGGTTCCCACCCTTTGATAGCGACCTTTGTCTTCTTTTGATTTGGATTTTAGTTGATGGAATCCATTGTCTTCTTTTGACTTGGATTTCAGCTGATGAAATCCTTATGTTAATTCAATTCTTATTTTATTAAATAAAAAAAAACAAAGAACGAAGTTTGACTTTTCTTTTCCCTTTATTCCTTTTCAAAATATCTATCATTATTTAAAAAATGACATCATCTTCCTCTACTCCTCATTTCCTAGCTCCAGTCGATATCAAATTAAATGGCTCCAATTACAAAGAATGATTTACTACCGTTCATATTGTTTTACTCGGTATGGATATGCTTGGTCATGTCGACGGTAACTCTCCCCAACCATCCACCCCTGATACATTATGGACACTTGCTGATCATCGTATCATGACCCTTATCTATCAGTCTTGTGAGATTGATGTTCGTATGTAAATTAGACATCTTCCCACTGCCCATCAACCTCTTATAGGTCTTCTGTTATCTATCATTACTCCAAGTATCTTAGTCATATAAAGAGTCAGTGTCTTAAGCTTCAGCAACTACACCAGCAGTCATCACAGTCTCGCCCTCCACCTCCCTCTCCTGCTTTCTCCTCTCGTGCTGCTTTTGTCTCAGCTTCAACTTCTCTTTCCTCTGCTGACATTCTCTCTCAGGTTGCTCTCAGCTTACTGAACAGATTCATGCTATTCAGCATGCTCTGCCCTCCAGCGTTTTATCTATTATGTCTTTTGGCTCTGGTATGTCTTCATCCTCTTGGATTTTAGATTCAGGTGCCATTCATCATATAACTGCAGATACCTTTAGCCTAGTCTCTATTTTTACGCCTCATATCTTTTCTATTATTCACACTGCTGATGGGAGTCTTCATCCTATCACATAGTGTGGTCATTTTCAGTCAACTTCATTTGACATTCCTAACGTCCACTATGTTCCTGGCTTAGCTATCAACCTTCTTTCTGTTAGTCAGCTCACTAATCATGGTCTCACAGTTACCTTTTCTTCTACTACTTGTACTGTGTAGGACTATCTTACAGGCCAAAAGATTGGGATCGGGCGTAGAGTTGGTGGCCTCTATCACTTAGACTCTCTTCATCTTCCCGCTATTCCATCTTCTGCTATTTCCGCTTTTGTACGTTCTCTTGATTGTTGGCATAGTCACCTCGGTTACTTGTTTAGTTCTCGCCTGAAACTCTTAACAAGTTCAGGTAGTGTTGGTTCTATTTTTTTCCTTTCTTCACATCCATGTATGGGTTGTAAACTCGCTAAACCAACTGCTCTTTTTTTCTCCTCAAGAGAATTTATTTCTAAATCTACTTTTGATCTTGTTCATTATGATATTTGGGGTCTCGTATCCTTCTCATCTTTAGGTGGTTTCTTCTATTACATATCTTTCATTGATGATTTCTCACGTTATACTTGGCTTTATTTAATGCGTTTCCGATCTGAGGGTTTTGCCATTTACTCTCAATTTGCGCAAATGATATGTACTCAGTTTGGTAAACGCATTAAGATTTTTTGCTCTGCTAGGGCCAGCGAGTATCTTTCTACATCCTTCTAAACATTACTCTCCACTCATGGCACTATTCCTCAGCAATCCTGTTCTTACACACTTGCTGAAAATAGTATCGCTAAGTGTAAACATCGCCATATCCTCAACACTGCGTGTGCGCTTCTTTTTGCCTCTTATGTCCCTCAATCTTTCTGGGCTGAAGCCATTCTTACATCCGTCAATCTAATAAATCGCATTCCTACCTTCACTCTCTCTGGCATCACACTTTATGAGTGTCTTTACTTCTTTCCTCCATCTTATGGTCATCTTCGCACATTCGGTTGCACCTGTTTTGTTCTTTTGCCCACCATCGAGCCACACAAACTCTCTCCCCCGCTCTGTGATGTGCATTTTTCTCAGCTATAGCTCTTAATACAAGGGCTATCGCTACTATAATCCTCATTCGCACCGTCTTTATATTTCCTGTCACGTCACCTTTCTGAAGATACCCCTTCCTTCTCTTCTTCCGTCCCAAATCTTTCCTTTCTTTTGTTTTCTGATCGTGCATCCTCTTCTCTCCTCTCCATAGTTCTTCCAAGTTGCACTACCACTAGCAATTCTGTACCTTCTCCTGATGTCTCCACAGACACTTCCTCTGGGTACATTGATGGATCTGGTGATTCGCCTCCTCTCTCAGCTGACCCATCTTCTTTTGAAGATACTTCTGTTGTCCCCCGTCATTAAGCAGACTGCCCTCGCCGTCCTCTTGCTCAATACGCCCTTTTTATCTCTTTTACCTACTCTCCTGATTTCCAAGCCTTTCTTGTCACTATTCACCCGCATTCCGAGCCGCGGTCTTATCGTGAGGCTGTGAACATCCCCAGTGGCTATAGGCTATAAGAAAGGAACTTGATGATCTTTATCTCATGCATACAGGGGATCTTGTTCTTCTTCTATCTGGTGTTACTCCTATCAGCTGTCAGTGGGTTTATCGAGTCAAGACCATAGCAGATGGTACTATTGAGCGCCATAAAGCGCGTCTTGTTGCTCGTGGCTTTATTAAGCAGTATGGTATTAATTATGAGGAGACATTTGCCCCTGTGGCCATGTTGACTATTGTTCATCTTCCTTTTTCTATTGCTGCTACTTGTCCCTGGCTACTTCATCAATTTGCTTTCTTGCATGAGGATCTTTCTGAAGATGTTTATATAACTCCTCCTCCAGGTTTCCCTCATCTTTCTTAGCATATCTGTCATCTTCGTTGAGCTATCTATGGATTCAAACAGGCTCCTCGTGCCTGGTTTTCTTGGTGTGGTTCTTGCTCTTGGTTTCACAAAAAGCTTTCATGATTATGCCCTCTTCACTCGGCAGACTTCTCGAGGTTTTACTATTCTCCTTCTTTATATTAATGACATGGTTATTACTGGGGGCGATATTGATACTATTTTTTCTTTGAAACAATGGTTACACACCGAGTTTCAGATAAAAAATCTTAGCTTTCCTCGTTACTTTCTTGGTCTTGAAGTTGCTTATTCTCGTCGAGGTTACTTGGTGTTTCAACAAAAGTACATTTCTGATATTTTTCAATGCGCTGATATCACTGATCTACATACTGCCTCTACTCCTATTAAGTTGCATCATCGACTCTCCTCTTCTGATGGTGAGCCTCTACCTGATCCCACTCATTATCGTGCACTTGTTAGTGCTCTCGTCTACCTCATCATCACTAGGCCTTATATTGCATATGTTATTCGTGTTCTTAGTCAGTTTGTGAGTGCTCCTCACTCTACTCATTATGCTGCCTTTTTATGAGTTCTTCATTATCTACGTGGCACTATATCTCGATCGATACTTTTCTCCGCCAAGTCTTATCTTGAGTTGAGCGCCTATTATGATGCTGATTGGGCAGGTGATGCTTCTCATCAACGATCTACTATTGGTTTCTGCATTTTTCTTAGAGATTCTCATATCTCTTGGAAAAGCAAGAAACAATTTACTGTTGCTCTTTCCACTGCTGAGACTGAGTATGGTGCTATGTCCTTTACTGCTAAAGAGGTTCTTTGGTTATGTCAAATTTTGGTTTCTATCTCTGCCCCCACTCCTATATATTGTGATAACCAGAGTGCCATCAACATCGCTGCCAATCTTGTGTTTCATGAGCGTACGAAGCATCTTGAGGTTGCTCTTCACTTTGTTCATCATCATTACCTTGATGGTAGTATTCTTCTTTCTTATGTCATCTCTACAAAGCAGATTGCTGATCTTCTCACCAAAACTCACACCGTCTCTCGGTTTTAGTTTCTAGTTGGCAAACTCTCAATTCATGATCTACCGTGAGTTTGAAGGGCGTGTTAGAGTTATACTAATACTTGTACATGTACATTGTATTTATATGTATGTACATACTCTTGTGTACACCATTCTTGTATTTATATAGGCAGTTTGCTCTAATGAAGATAATTCATTCACTTATCTCCTCTAACATTCCTGATCTTGAAAACCCCTAATCAACCGTCATTAAAATCAAAACCATGTTCACATCATCTTCATCACCACAGCTCTCTTTTTCATGAGCTCATTCTTTCTATTATAATCATCCTAGTAAAATTACTTCCTTGCTCCAAGTTGAGATATTTATGAATAATATTACAGCCATAATTCACTTAGTTATCATCATATGTGGATCAACCATAGGAAGCAATGAGACACTTTTTATTTATTATTTTATTTTTTTAATTTTTTAAGGAAGAGCATAATTTCATTTTTCTTTTATTTTTACAAAAACGTCCTAAATTAAATGGGTGATGCACTCTACCCTCAGCTCAGCTCACCTCTCTCTTTTATAGTCTATATAAACACGCACTTCTCTTCTCCACTCTCCACACACTCCCCTTCCAATAATGGCTTCACAACTCATCCTCTTCCTCTCCTTCTTCTTGCTCTCCTTCTCCTCCCTCTACTTAGCCATTAATGCAGTTCGCTCTGAGCATGAGATCAAGCTCCTCTACCAGGGTTGGCTGGTTGAAAACCATAAGAACTACAATGACCTCTTTGAGAAGGAAAAGAGATACAACATATTCAAAGATAACCTCAAGTACATCGATGAGCACAATGCCGGCAACCACTCATACACTCTCGCACTCAACTTGTTCGCTGATCTGACCAACGATGAGTTCCGGAATACGTATCTAGGATTTCAGCCGTTCACGGGAGAGAACATGGACTTGAAGGAGAGTAATAGGTATCTCTTCAATGGTGGTGAAAAACTTCCTGATTCCGTTGACTGGAGAGCTATGGGAGCTGTTGTTGGTGTGAAGAACCAACGCGGATGTAGTAAGTACCTACTCTCTCTCTCTCTCTCTCTCTCGATATATATATATATATATACATATATTTTTATTTTGTATATTTTTATTTAACTAACTATTTTATAACTGACAATTCCTTGTAAGGAATGTATGAATGCTCATCTTTCTCTTATTATTTGTACAAGGCACACAGTTTTCTTGTTAACTATTTCTCTGATGTTTCATTACGTACGTCGGTGATGCTTTTGCAATTTTGACTTGTAACAGATAGTTGTTGGGCATTCTCTGCAATTGCAGCCGTAGAAGGGCTGAACAAGATTGTTTCAGGAACCTTACTATCACTCTCCGAGCAAGAGTTGGTAGATTGTGCTCGACAGAGTTGCCACGGTTGGACGATGAACGGTGCTTTTAACTTCATAAAAAAAAATGGTGGCATTGATACTGAGGCCGACTATCCATACAGAGGTTCTTATGCACCATGCAATAAGAATAAGGTGTTATCATAATCATAATTTTTCTTTTATCATTTTTTTCCATATATTTTTAACTATGTACCATTCTTATGTTTATAAAGTTATATGTTACCATGCATGAATATGTAGCTATTAAGAACAGTTGTTTCGATCGATGGTCATGAGAACGTTCCTCGCAACAATGAGGACAACTTGAAGAAGGCTGCTGCCCATCAACCTATCAGTGTTGGCGTTGATTTTAACCACTTCCAATTTTATAAATCAGTAAGCTTATCAAGTGAATTCTTTTCCTTTTGTTATTTTACAAAAAACTTATGAAGGTCTTCAAGTGCCTTACTAGCAAGTATATATGTTCATATCTCTTCTTGTCCATTGCTCGTAATAAATTTTGTTATTTTAGTACATTAGGGCCATCTAATTTAAGTATTGTAGTTCTGTATTTTAATAAAATAGGAAAGTCTTAATTTTGGTTTCTCTCATTAATAGTTGGGAATGATTTCTATTAGAACTTGATTTTTATTGTTATTGTTAGTAGAAGGTATATTATAGTTAAAAGAAAATGCCTAGTCTCTAGAAATATGAGACTATTATTGTATCACTACGGAGATCAATCGAAATATTTTATATATTGAATTGATTCTTATGTCTTTTTTTATTCTTGACGCAGGGTGTATACAAAGGAAAGTGCGGGACAAATTTGAATCATGGTGTCACTGTAGTAGGTTACGGAAGCGAGAATGGTGATGATTACTGGATCATTAAAAACTCATGGGGAACAAACTGGGGAGATAAAGGATATGCAAAACTTCAACGTAATTCTGGTACTCCACAAGGCAAATGTGGTATTACTCTAATGGCAAGTTATCCTGTGAAGGTAATTCTTTTCGTTCATCTCCTCTGTCGCTTATCGTATTTTATATTATTATCTATTATTATATATATACTAATTACATGTATTGGTTGATGTTTCAAAATAGAACAAGAATAACCTGCTTGATGAGAAGGCATATGGAGATGTGTCTGAAGATGAGGCTTAAAGCAAGATAGCCACTGCATGAGAAGATAACTTTGTGGAAAATAAAAGAGTTGGTGCTTATTAGTAATATATTGGGTTACTTTGCACTCCTGTGCTTACCTTTATTTTGTTATGGACAATAATTGCACACCTTATGTTATTTTCTCATGTCCTTATCTGTCTTGATCGTTTGTATTAAATAAAATCACATCACAGTTCTTGCTTTGATGAACTTTATTAAAGAATAAATTAAGTTCACAATAATCTTAATTATGAGAGGAAGAAAATACAATAATATTTGAAAAGCTTGAGTGCAACACAATACAAATGGGCGGCTTCAATGTGTAGATTATTAGAAAACTTTTATTTTGATTTAATTATAATAATTAATCTTAAAAATTTTGAAATTCAAAACATGATAATTAATTGGATCCTAAACAAAGTATTAGTTATTGGTTTATGAATATTTTAAAATATATTTATTTTTATACAGATGACAAGCGCATTAATGACTGAGGAATGATCAATCAATCTAATCATTGTCTTGGTTAACTCTAGTGTCCGGGCAAGGTTTGTGGTTGCATTGATTTAATCAAGACAGGGAGAGAAACATGAAGGTGCGCGCATGAGGAATTAAATACTAGAAATAGTCTATGATAAATTAGAGACAAACTTGAAACAAAAAAAAAACTTGTCCTAATAGTCTGTGATAAATTAGAGATAATTAATTCATGGAATAGCATGATCAGTGTTATTAGTTCATCTCACTTGTGCTTCTTTATTTTTGCATGTGAGACTATAGCTAGTGACAACAAGCTCTCAAGATTTGACTCCACTACTAATTATGTACTTCCCAGGTATTTACTGAGTTTAAGGTCATATATATATATATATATATAGGTTCAAAATTTCTTATGCCAATGCTTGAAGGTAGCATTGCTTTAGTGATCAAATGACAAAGACATATATGCCACCACCATTTCAATTACTTAATTTTAATTATGTGAGAAGGATATAACTAGGGATATTATAATTAGTGATTGGATTTACATTTAAATGAAGAGCCAAGGCAGATACAGTAAGTACTTATATAATATGTAATGTACATATATTTATATATATTGAGGAAAATTTCTGATTTATTCTTTCTTCCAACTAACACATATTGAGTCTTTTAAACTTGTGATAGAAGGATTGAACCAGATTGTCACTGGAAACTTGATATCATTGTCAGAACAAGAAATAGTAGATTGCTATAGAAAGAGTTGTGAATTAGAAGGATTCATGACAAATGCTTTTCAATTTATCATCGATAATGGTGGTATTGACACTGATAATGATTATCCATATAGAGGTTACTTTGCTGGCTGTGATGCGAACAAGTGATGAGTCTTATGCATTAATCTTTATATTTAACATGTATAATTCCTTCAATAGTCTTTTTATTTCATAAAACTTATTTTATTTAGTCTCTCTACTATTATAATCTTTATTTCATAAAACTTTTTATTTCATAAAATTTAATCTTTATATTTAACAAGTATTATAATCTTTTTTACCATAAATAGTAAATTTTTAGTCTCTCTACTATTTTAATTGATTTATGTTAGTCTCTGTAATCCTAAAACCTAAACTCTCTAACACGGCTCGATTAAAATACTAGCCAGAGAAACTAGAAGATTACAATATATATATATATATATGATTCTTTTTCAGATCGGAAGAAAAGTTGTTTCAATTGAAGGTTATCAGCAAGTCCCACCTGCAATGAGAACTACTTAAAAAAGATGTCGCTCAACAACCCATTAGTGTTGCAATCGCCTCTTCTAGCCAAGAATTTCAATTCTATACATCAGTGAGCTCCTTAACTCAAATTTATAGCCTTGTTTCTTCCGAGATAAATATGTTTTCTCTATTTGTACTCAACTATACATTTTACCAAATATTTTTTTATATATTCCAGGGAATATTTGATGGATATTGTGGGCCAAATTTAGATCATGGTGTGACTGCAGTAGGTTATGGCAGTGAGCAAGGCATGGATTACTGGCTTATTAAAAACTCATGGGGGCAAACATGGGGAGAGAATGGATATGTAAAGCTTCATCGTAATGCAAATATACCCGAAGGCAAATGTAACATCACTTAATTTGGATGCAAGTTTCCCTACGAAAGTAACTAGGATGGTGAGTCTTCATCTCAATACTTTTTACCCAAGAAATATATAAACTTGAGTTTATTAAAACCATATTTAAAAAATACATAAAGAAGTTATTGGAGAGGTAAATTATTTCTAAAAAATAATCATACATTATATACAATTAATCCTCCAATTTTAACTTATTTTACTAATCATGTATCTTGATTTTTAAAACAGGACAATATCAATCCGTTACAAGTGAATCCGAGAAAACAGTCTTCTGTAGCAAGTGAATGAGAAGATAAAGAAAGTAGTGCTAAAAAAAGGGATTTATTAAAATAAGAGGTGCTCTTTAATGTTTGAATTATTTTGCACCGTTGCACCCCTATTAATGTATCTCGAACATTTTCTATTCTAATTAATTTATTGTGTTGTCTCATTTGGTTGATGTTGAAATTTTATTTATCTTATTGTTTGTCTTTATCAAAATTTATATTTTGAAAAACTTTAATACTTCTCTAAGAAATAAAAAATGTCTCTTTAGAAACATTCTCAATGTTTTTTCCCATGTTTCTAGTTCCAATTAATTGCAGATCTCAAATTCACAATGCGTGGAAGCATTATCATGTGTGCATGATACACCATTGTGTATACAATAAAAATGCACTGGTAATAAAAAATAGTAAAGTGTATCCAAAGGTTGGGTAATCAAATTTACAAAAACCAATCCTCCTAGTGCTAGCGTACCCTTTGTTATATAATCAAGGAAATCAAAAAGTTGATGCTAACTCTACTTAAGCAAATCGAAGATTAGAAAAAATAAACAAGAGGATGAATCTAAAATAGAATCGATGAGCTGAGATGGTACCCCGAGACATCAATATTCTTGAGTTTTGCTTGGAATCTATTCTTTATATTGATTCTATGTCAAGAATTCTATGACCATGGAGTTTCTAAATTAATGTAATCCCTTTGGTTAGCCAACTGACCCTAATCCTATGTGACAATACTAATCACACTATGATTGCATTAACACTTTGTGAGACCAACTATTAGGTCTTGCTCTAATCGGAAAGATTCGGTACCATACACCCTATCTATAATCTTGCGCTAGACCACTATTATGCATGTTCATGCCTACCATAATTGATTTATCAATCCTAATCATGCAATTTAATCTATGCAAATAGGCAATTAGGCAAACAAGTGCAAACATGAAGAACACATAGATGATTCAAAAAACAATCAACAAGTCAATACATAAAATAGAGAAGTTAGCTACAAAACATTTAATAGTCTATAATCATGCGGGCATGTGAGCGGATGGATGCATGGGGGCCTTATAAGATGTGAAAACATCAATTTGAGAAAACCTGAAAAGCCACTCAAGCTTTGTGTGGGTACATGTTGACAGCTTGGTCCTTTGGCCATGGTATTGGGGCATTATGAGCTTGCAGGCTGCCCGCATGACCCTCTGCCAGGGCCATGTAGATAGATACAAGCGTATGAAGCCCACATGGAGGGCCAGGTGGCTTGTCATATGGTCTTCAATGCTTTTGAGCATTCTTATTTCATGCGACTCAAAGATCTTCAAAAGTGATGAAATTAGCTCTCGAAACCCTTCGATTCGCTTCCTTGAGCAATAAGTGTCTTTAGAGTGCCCTGAAATACAAATTACAATAAAACAATGATAAAACTAGTGTTGACACATGAAAATGTATGAAAACGGCAAGTCATAGGTCCATAAAAATCAATGTATTTAGACACTTATGATGAAGAATATAGGGTTTTAGGGCAAGTCCGCAACTAGTTTTCTGAAGCACTGGGGTGCTTCTTGGAAACAAGGTGGTGTCAGGAACAGTATGACCGTGCACCCCCTTGAAAATAAGCAAAAAGAGAAAAGCACAACCTTGCTTTGAGGGAGCGCACAGGTATCTCAACAAGCACGTCTGTGTAGTGCTAATTTTGAATTTCAAATTTGTTTGATTGATTAAATTCTTTTTGTAGTTGAACATGGTCGTGTTCATATCTGTCACGCGCTGAACCCGGTTCACCGGATTAGATGCGTCGACAAACGGCCGTATGCCCACAAGGCGGAGACCAAGTGAGCAGACAAGTCCTCAATGCCTATCTCTCAAATATAAATCATAACAATATACTAATTCCAAGCAAAACTAAAGAATTAGAGAAACGAAAAATAATCGGTTTACCACCAAGATTCAAAGAATACTAAAAGACTTCAGAGACATCAGACTTATTAAATGGAAAACTAAACTCCTGCTAGCCACCTGGCGATCACTCAACGGTCCCCGCTAAACTAGTTACCACACACCACTCCTGATCTGAAAAGAATAGAGCAACTATTGATGAGCTAAACAGCCCAGTAAACAACCACTAAAAACAATAATATTAGGATCACGAAAATTTTAGAAATTCCAAAAACACATTTAAGTGTAACGTAATATATCAACAAACGTTGTACACTATTTATAAAAAATAAAACCCGACTTTGGAACATTTCATACATATATAAATTTCAATAAACATGCGTATATGTCCCCCAAATAACTAATGACGAAAATAAAATAACAGAATTCATATATTTAAACTCGGTGACCCGAGTCAGATTATCAGAGTTCATTTATTTACCCTCGGCGACCAGAGCCAGATTATCAGAAGCCGTTATTTTCCACCGACGGAATGGTGCGAAACTATAGTTTCTTATCAGAATCAGAATTCATGCCGACATGGTCAGTGTTTAACCCCCAATGACAGGGTTATGGCAAAGTTAGTTGGGGACTACAAGTTGCTAGGTCAAAAATATGTCGGGTCCAAAATCATTGTGAACACAAGATGGAAAGATTCAGTGGTCCCATGAACATAACTCAGATTAATTCAAAAATAATAATGCTAATATATCACAATAAAATTCAAAATTCACGAAACTCAATACTAAATACAAAACTAATTAAAATATTAGAATCAATTAAATAAACATATAAACAAATAAATAAATAAATAAATGCATAAATAATCAATAAATTTGAAAGTATTAATATGCATAATATCTTAAACCCAAAATAATTAAATAATTATGTAAATAATTTTCAGAAATCAAAATTTAATATATATATATATATATATATATATACGGTAAATACGTGGTTTACATACTTGAAAAATATCCCTAAACTATAGGACACCCCTCGGACACTCAAAATCAAGATTCGAGTGAAGACCCAAAAACATGAATATATATAATACTTGCCTTAAATTCAAACTTAAGTAAAAAAATGAACAACTGGTTAACCATGATCAAAACTTTAAACACTAACTATGCTAATAACACCTGGGTGCATGAAATAAATTTCTTACCCTAATAACACCCTAAAACCAAACCAACCACTATATATATATATATATATATAACGGCACCACTACTCCCACCCTGTTCATCATATATATATATATATATATACATATATATATATATATATATATATAAACAGTGATGAACATCAACATTTAACACATATCTCAACACTTGAATCCTACCAGCATGAATTAATGCATTCAATAAGAAATGAGGCCAAAGCTTCATCATCAGTCTACTCAACTTGTATTTGTCTCTAGCTTTAGCAAAAAGATTTTGAGAAGGTTCTTCACATCTACCAAATGCTCAAAACAAAGGATGAATAAGAACAGAAGCTAAAAGAGGATGTTGCAGGAAAAGCAATCACATGTGCTGAAAATACAAAGGGAGCTCTTAGGTGCAGTACAAGGATGAATCAAGGCAAGAAGAGCAAGTATCTTGATGATTATGTGGCAAATTAGTACAGAATTAATTAGTAGTAATGGAGTTTGTTGTAATTACCAGTTTGAATTAGTTACAAAGGGGTGTGGTTGTCACGATCTCTGTCCTGGCAGAGAAGGTGCTCGAGAATATGCCGTAGAGAGTAATCAGTTATGATTTGATAGCTGTAATGAGTCTGCTTTGATTACATATATATAATGAATGAATAGCAATGATGCTGGCAGCTAGCCATAATTTCCCTCTCATACTCTCTATCTCTCTTCTTCCAGTTTTCTCCTTCTCTTCTCCTCATCTCTTCTCCTCTATCTTTCTCCCTTCTCCTTCTTTAGCTTCCTCAAACTCATTCATTGTAGTGATTCTGCTACAGAGGACGTGGGGATAGATCAATATGTTTTGTCAACATTCAGAGTATGTCCAAGAATTTAAAATGTTCTAAAGGTACAATTTATCAAGCATCTACTCACACGAAGGTTCTGTAAAAGGTTAGATCAACAGGATTAAGAGCGGAGAAACTAGGAATTCCTTACTAAGTATAATCACATTAACCATATCTGATATAGAACAAGATAAAACCTCTGCTAAATCAAATAAATTATTCCATTAAAACCAAAAAAACCAAAAATTCCAAAAATTTAACAGAAACAAAATAACTACAAACACTTGACCAAAATAAGAACCAAAGGACTTGCTTTTAAAGATAGGTTCTTCTCATAACAACACATGATAGATTAGGGTTAACAATGAGCATTAAACAGGCCTTTGATCTATAGGTAAACCCACTAACACCAAATCACCAAAGCATAACAGATCTATTTGAGAACCATGCCTCTCCAATCATACAATAATTGACCAAACCCTAGATCCGAGAAGAAGTCGCTTACCTCAAGAAGTAGGGAACAAGGTTTTGACGGTGAGATCCTTTCCTCCTCGTCGCCGTCGGCACTTTTGGAAGCCAAGAAAGAAGTGAGGCTAGGTCTAGGAGTTTTTTTTTTCCCCTCATGATTGGTTTGAAGGTTACTAGAGATAAGATCTGAATGTTAGCGAAACCTACTTTTGAAATTAAAAAAAAATTAAAATTTTAAAATTCTAATCTAATGGTTTAGATTAAAAGAGTGGATTTTACAATATGGAAGCAAACCTATGCTCACTTGGGTTTCATTTTTTATTTTAGTTATAAACATGGAGAAAAAAAGTTTAGCTCCTAATCTTGTTGTTTTCGACCCTTAGATGTGTTTGAGACATGTAAGCATGCGTAGGGTGTCCATATTGAGCTAAAAATATGAAGATACAAAATTAAAAAAAATGCGAAAATACAATTATTTAATTCCAAATCCATTACTCTATTGTAGAAACTAACTGCCACTAGTGGGAGGATCAACTTTTCCAAAATCCCTAATAGAGGGACCTCCTGTGAATAGAAGATAATAGAGGGATAAAAGGGATATTCTTATTGCCATAACAGAATGACCATTTAAGTGATTATTCCGACTTGATTATTATTAATTATTTGCTCATTCAATCTCTCTTGGTTAATTTACCAATGAATACATGTTTTCTTATTTCTTACAGCATCAAATATTTCTCAATACATGTTTTGGTTTTTCTCCTCCCAAAATGAAAATAATACGAATAAAGATATTATTACTAATTATTATTAAATTAGATAATGTCATGTCCTTCAAGTTTAAAATTTTCATTTCCAGCACAAGATTGAAAATATCTTAATTTCCTGTTGTTTTTGTAAGTTACCGGATTTTTTTTTTTTGCAATTTGAAAATTGCATTAATGGCATAAACGTCAGTTTTGGTGATGATATTAATTATATCTGAATTCAAGTTAAGCTAAGTAGTGGATGACTTAATCACTAGTGTCTTGTCTTAATTCCAATTGATAATTTTGATAATAATTTACAAATAGAACATCACTATATCGTTGTTAGCTTAGGAAAAAGATCATAAATACCCAATAGCTTTAAATATCAACCAAAATTTAAAATATATTATGTTTATTGAAATAAATCATCTTAATATTGGTGTTTGATTTCTTCCTCATTTAAGTGATATTTTTAAAACTCAAATTCATTCTTAAATTTCTAGCTGTAAAATAATATAATGTGAAAAATTACATTCAATATATATAATTGATTCAGAAGAATTTTCTTAAGAACTATTTATTTGTCATGTCAGATTGAAACTTCAAGTCTACAAACTTTTAATAATCTAACGGCAAATTAAGTAAACTGAAAAAAAGAGTGACATAAACCCATTTTAAAACTAAATTTTCATTATTTTCCATTCACCAATAATTTCATATAGATAAGAAGTATTAAAAGAAAACAAGGCAATAGATTCAACATACACTTTCTTTCTAGATGTGGCTCAACTGGCACAAAACAAAGGAAACACACATCATGCCGCAATTCTGAATGGACACATATCTCTGTTGATATCATTAATTGTACTATGGATCAAAGGACAATCAGGGGATCTCACCTCATTATCATTTTAATCAATAAAAAAACAGATTTTTGTACAACTTTCCACAAATTCATTATGATAATTTTACATAAAGTAATAATTTAATATATGATAACTTAAAAGTAGTAATTTTTATTATTATATTCATACTTATTTATTTTATTAAATGATTTCTTAATTATACTACAATCGGTTGGATATCACAAAAGAGTTTAGGTTCTAATTTATTTATCTTAATTATGCACTTACTCATTTTAAATTGTAATTTATTAAATTATTATTATATTTTGTTATATATTTTAAAAAATTTTATAACAACTTACAAATTTTATTTTTAATAACATTTTTATAATTTTTAACCATAATTTAATAATTTTTAATAATATTTTAATAATTATTTGGTATTATTAATTCCAAATCAGTTACTCTAATGGAAAAACTAACGGCCATTAGTGGGAGGATCAACTTTTTCAAAATGCCTAATAGAGGGACCTCCTGTGAACAAAAGATAATAAAGGGACAAAAGGGACATTCTCACTATTATAGAAGAACCATTGAAGTGATTATACAAACTTGATTATATTATTAATTATTTGCTCATTCAATCCCTCTTGGTTAATTTGCCTATGAATATATATTTTCTTATTTCTTACGCATCAAATATTTCTCAAGACATGTTTTGTTTTTTCTCTTCCCAAAATGAAAATAATATGAATAAAGATATTATGTGAATCACAATATATTATTAACTAGATACCTATTATTCCCAAATAAATAAATATTTAGCGCCCTGTTAACACTGTAAGGTTGGGTGACTTAAAAATCAAAAATGCATACATAAGTGATCAAATCGTAAGTTTTTTTAGGTAGAAGACTAAAATAGAATTGAGTACATAAGTAAGTGCCTATCCAGATAGTTTACAACAAGGCAATATATTGAACACACTTTTTTTCTAGATGCGGCTCAATTGGCACAAAAACAAAGGTATAAAAACATCATGCTTCAATTACTAAAGGACATATATCTTTGATGATATCATTGCACTACGAATCAAAGGACAATCAGAACATCTCACCTCATTATTATTTTAATAAACAAAATCAAAATTTTGTACAACTTTCCACAAATTCATTGTGTGAATCATAATAAATAATTATATATCTATTATTATCAAATAAATAACTCTTCAGATTCTAATAAAGAGAGCTAAGAAAAAACATCACAATTTATTTATGATAACCAAATTAAAATAAAATTTATAAAACCAAATTTTGGAATGCATCAGACTTCATCAATTCATGAAACGAAACATATACCACATATTTCATAGTCATATTATATAATTAAATTCAGCAAAAAATCTGCCCATCCGTGAGACATCCATATATCATATACATTACTATCCTTTCTATTGTTTAATATTTTAAGTTTCTTTAACTTTATATATAATGTTGTGTTGTCTTATAAAGAAATTTTGGATAACCATCTCTTCTTCACCAACTCTCATCCCTTACACACTAAGGGGCCGTTTATTTCACTGAAGTGGCCACTTTCAGCCAACTCTCATCCCTTACACACTAAGGGGCCGTTTATTTCACTGAAGTGGCCACTTCCAGCCCACTTCAATGTGTTTGTTTTACTGATTTCAACCCGGA
The DNA here is from genome assembly GCA_902712375.1 of Dioscorea dumetorum. Lineage (NCBI taxonomy): Eukaryota > Viridiplantae > Streptophyta > Magnoliopsida > Dioscoreales > Dioscoreaceae > Dioscorea > Dioscorea dumetorum. The sequence goes on along the minus strand of CACTHL010000601.1, from coordinate 1,295,483 downwards.
AGTGATGATGTGACAACTTCTGAGTTCGGCCACTTCGGTGTCTGACTTCAGCTGGAAAAGTTCCGAAGTCACCACTTCAGCCTCCCACTTCAGCCCACTTTGCAATATTTTTTAATGATAAATAAAATAATTATTACCATGGTAATAAAATAATTAAATAACTACTCTCACTAATTAATAATAAAGCATAATATATTAACCGATTTAATTTAATTTAATAGCTTGGTATTAAATTAATTATGTGATGTGCAAAATTTTAATTTAATAAATAAATTATTTATTACCATCGTAATAAAGTAATTAAATCATTTAATTAAATCATATGATTTAATTAAATAAATATAAAAAGCATGAAATGACAACTTTATCCCTCACCGAAGTGGTGATCATACCCCCACTTCCACCATCCAAACACAGGAAGTGGTATCCGAAATGCAGTTTTCAGCTTGAACCAAACACAAGTGGTTCAAGCTGAACTGTTCCAGCTGAACTGTTCACTTCCACCGAAGTGCCACTTCCATACTTTCACCACTTCGACAATTCACTTCCGAACCAAACGGCCCCTAATACTCCAATGGCTTTACAACAACTCATCTTCTTCCTTTCCTCTCTCTTTCACCCATTTTCCAATGAGAGGTCAACTAATCAATTATGATAACTTTAACATGTGTTAACGATCTTTCTTTCCATAATTATAGCAATGTCATTTCCTAGCGGAAAACGTTGAAATTAGCATCAAAACAGACAAACGAAAGCTGATAACATAACGACACATAAAATAATTACCTTTCATTTCAGAGTCTTTTTTTATTTTTATTTATTTATTTATTTTCTTTGGGAGTAGTATTTATTTTCACATGATGCATATTGATTGGGTTGTCCCTATGCTTTAGTATGTGAATCAACATATTTTTATATTATTTTCTTTATTTATTTGGCATGCATTGAATCATTTATATTGAAAATGATATTTTTTTTTAAAAAAAAATTGGATTAACCACATGCATTAAGCAAACAAAGCCTCAAGAAGCGGCGAGAGTAACAGAGAAGAACAAGATAGTCAACAGAAAGAAAACAAGACAAAAGACCAAAAACAAACAATACTGAAAAACAGGTCACTCAGACCCAAAAAAAGCAACTGGAGACCACACCGTTAAGAGGAACTACTCCGTAGGAACAATGTTAGCCTCTGCCTATCCACCAAAAAATTGCAGACTACGCTTGACCGCAAACCATAATAAATATAGGTTTTATTAATATAGGTTTAATATAAGTTTTATTAATTATAATTTATAAGCAGACCATAATAAATTTGAGGGAGTTAAATAAAAAAACTTTAGAGCAAGTTGATGAAGAAACAACTCTCACAGCACCAGATTAAGAGAACATATATGCCAAACAACCAAATGAATGTAGAAGCTAATACTCTAATTCTCTCATAGGTTCCTCATATTCAGTAATTCATCTTCAACACCAAACTCACACATATATATTCATCAAAATTGCCAACCGTTCAAAGACTACATATATATCTGGCTTGCCTAAAGACCAATGTAGAAAAATATTAGTGTGTTATATTTATCTTTAATTATTTTAATATATATGTTAAAATCTTTTTGTCTTAAATATGTTGTATATGTAAGTGTATCTCATTGTAACTTTTGTAGAATATTTTGGAGATAATGGAAATAACAAGATAGTCTTTTCCATGAGGTCCATTTTATCGAAGTATCCAAAACTACTATATGTTCATGATCTTGAAAACCCCTAATCAAGCGTCATTAAAATCAAAACCATGTTCACATCATCCTCATCACCACAGCTCTCTTTTTCATGAGCTCATTCTTTCTATTAAAATCATCCTAGTAAAATTACTTCCTTGTTCCACGTTGAGATATTTACAAAAACGTCCTAAATGAAATGGGTGATGCACTTTACCCTCAGCTCACCTCTCTCTTCTATAGTCTATATAAACACGCACTTCTCTTCTCCACTGTCCACACACTCCCCTTCCAATAATGGCTTCACAACTCATCCTTTTCCTCTCCTTCTTCTTGCTCTCCTTCTCCTCCCTCTACTTAGCCATTAATGCAGTTCGCTCTGAGCATGAGATCAAGCTCCTCTACGAGGGTTGGCTGGTTGAACACCATAAGAACTACAATGACCTCTTTGAGAAGGAAAAGAGATACAACATATTCAAAGATAACCTTAAGTACATCGATGAGCACAATGCCGGCGACCACTCATACACTCTCGCACTCAACTTGTTCGCTGATCTGACCAACGATGAGTACCGGAATATGTATCTAGGATTTCAGCCGTTCACGGGAGAGAACATGGACTTGAAGGAGAGTAATAGGTATCTCTTCAATGGTGGTGAAACACTTCCTGATTCCGTTGACTGGAGAGCTAAGGGAGCTGTTGTTGGTGTCAAGAACCAACGCAGATGTAGTAAGTACTTACTCTCTCTCTCTCTCTCTCTCTCTCTCTCTCTCTATATATATATATATATATATATATATATATATATGATTTTATACATATTTTTATTTGCATATTTTTATTTAACTAACTATTTCATTACATTCGTTGGTGATGCTTTTGCAATTTTGACTTGTGACAGATAGTTGTTGGGCATTCTCTGCAACTGCAGCCATAGAAGGACTGAACAAGATTGTTTCAGGAAACTTAATATCACTCTCCGAGCAAGAGTTGGTCGATTGTGCTCGAATGACTTGCGAATATGGTTGGACGATGAACAATGCTTTTCAGTTCATCATCAAAAATGGTGGCATTGATACTGAGGCCGACTATCCATACACTGGTTATTGTGCACAATGCAATAGGAATAAGGTGTTATCATAATTATATTTTTTTCATCATTATTTCTATATATTTTTAACTATATATGTACCATTCTTATGTTTATAAAGTTATATATTAATTACCATGCATGAATTTGTAGCTATTAAGAACAATTGTTTCGATCGATGGTTATGAGAACGTTCCTCGCAATAGTGAGGACAACTTGAAGATGGCTGCTGCCAATCAACCAATCAGTGTTGGAATTGATTCTAGCTCCCAAGACTTCCAATTTTATGAATCAGTAAGCTTCTCAAGTGAATTCTTTTCTTTATGTAATTTTGCTAAAAACTTATGAAGGGCTTCAAGCACGTGAAAAGTGCAATCAAAATTATATACTTTGTAGTTCTGTATTTTAATAAAATAGGAAAGTCTTAATTTGGGTTTTCTCTCACTAATAGTTGCCAATAATTTCTCTTAAAACTTGATTTTATTATTATTAGTAGTAGAAAATATGTTATATTTATAAAAGTTGCCTAGTCTTTAGAAATATGAGACTATTATTGAATGAGTAGGGAGATCAATTGAAATATTTTGTATATTCAATTGATTATTATGTCTTTCTTTTATTCTTAACGCAGGGTATATACAAAGGAAGTTGTGGGACAAAATTAGATCATGGTGTCACTTTAGTAGGTTACGGAAGCGAGAATGGTGATGATTACTGGATCATTAGAAACTCATGGGGAGAATATTGGGGAGAGCAGGGATATGGAAGACTTCAACGTAATGTTGGTTATCCACAAGGCAAATGTGGTATTACTCTAATGGCAAGTTATCCTGTGAAGGTAATTCTTTTCGTTCATCTCTTCTGTCTCCAGTTCATCACATTAAAAAAAAAATTTGTATTAAATTTGTCAATAAATGCCCTTTTAATACTTAAATTACTGAAAATCAAACATATATATATATATATAGTATTTTTTATTATTATCTACATACTAATTACATGTATTGGTTGATGTTTCAAAATAGAACAACAATAACCTGCTTGAGGAGAAGGCATATGGAGATGTGTCCAAAGATGAGGCTTAAAGCAAGATAGCCACCGCATGAGAAGATAACTTTGTGGAAAATAAAAGAGGTGGTGCTTATTAGTAATGTATTGGGTTACTTTGCGCTTCTGTGTTTACCCCTATTTTGTTATGGACAATATTTGCCCACCTTATGTTATTTTCTCATTTCCTTGTATGTCTTGATCGTTTGTATTAAATAAAATCACATCAAAGCTTATGCTTTGATGATCTTCATTAATTAAAGAAAATTAAGTTCACAATAACCTTAATTATTAGAGAAAGAAAAGACAATAATATTTTGAAATGTTTGAGTGCAACACAATACAAATGGCTTTCGTGTGTAGATTGTTAGAAAACTTTTATTTTGATTTAAATGGTCTTTTATATATATATATATATATATATATATATATATATATATATATATCTGTGTGTGTGTATCAAATCAACTGTATGGCATCTACATGCATTCATTACTATATATATATGTATAGTAATAACACGCACGCTTCAAAACTTGATGATTAATTTGATCTTAAACAAAGTATTAGTTATTGGTTTATGAATATTTTAAAATATACTTATTCTTATACAAAAGACAAGCACATTAATAACTGAGGAATGAACAATCAATCTAATCATTGTCTTTGTTAACTCTAGTGTCCGGCCAAAGTATGTGGTTGCATTGATTAATTAGAAACAAACAAGAGACAAAACAAATTGCCCTAATATCACTACAATAAAAAACCAAATTTGCGACATATTTTTGCGATACAAAAACTCCAAAATATGTCGCAAAATACAATTTGCGACACAAATTGCGACACGCGCAAATGTGTCGCGTTTCAGATGTTGCAAATTTTTGTAATATTTTTTAACAATGTGTCACAAATTTTGCGACACATCGTAGATAGTTGCAAAAATAGCCGCAAATCATGATTTAATGAGGCAATATTTGCAATTAGTTTTGCATTGATTTGCGACATTTTTTGCAACAGATTTTATGTGTCACAAAATGTCTCGCAATTATGCAAGATTTTTGCGATAATTTTGCACCGCAATCTGATTGTTGCAAATTTTCCATATTTTAATTGTTGCAAATTGTGTTGCAAACAGATTGTGTGTGGCAAAATGTGTCGCAATTGTGTCACGCCCCGAACCCGGTTCACCGGACTCGATGCATCGACAAACGGCCGTATACCCACAAATCCGAGACCAAGTAGGCATACAAGGCCTCAATACTTGTCTCTCAAATATAATTCATAACAAAATACTAATTCCAAACAAAAAAAAGAATTCAAGAAAGGAAAATAATCAGGTTTACAACCAAGATTCAAAGAATACTAAAGGTCTTGACAGACATCAAACTTATTAAACAGAAAACTAATCTCCTTTTAGCCACCTGGTGATCTCTCAACGATTCACGCTCAGCTAGTCACCACACAACTACTCCTGATTAGAAAAGAATAGAGCAACTATTGATGAGCTAAACAGCCCAGTAAACAACCACTAGAAACAATAATATTATGATCATAAAAACTCAATAGTTTTAAAAACATGCTCATATGCGATGTTGTACAAAAGTCATCAAAATCCAAAACCCAGACTTCCAACAAATATAAAAGTTCATATCCTGAGTATATATGTCCCTCAATTAACTAATGCCAAAAACAAAACACATAATTCATTTATTTACCCTAGGCGACCCGAGCCAGATTATCAGAATTCATTTATTTACTCTCGGTGACCCGAGCTATATTATCAGAGGGCGTTATTCTCCACCGACGGAACGGTGCGAAACTATAGTTTCTTATCAGAGTCAGAGTTCATGTCGACATGGTCAGTGTTTAACCCCCAAGGACAGGATTATTGCAATGTTAATTGGGACTACAATTTGCTATATCAAAATATGTCGGGTTCAAAATTAGTGTCAACACAAAATTATGAAATTCAGTGATCTCATTTTCTAATGAGCATAACTCAAACTATTTCAAATCAATTATATAAATAATAATTAGATAAATCATTAAATAAATAAATATATGCATAAATGATCAATAAGTCTGAAAATATTAATATGCATAATATCAACCCAAAAGAATTATACGTAATATCATGAAAATTTATTCACAATAAAACCCAAAATAATTAAATAATTATGTAAATTATTTTCAGAAATAAAACAATTTTTATATATACAAATATATAAGTTTATATGTGATTTACTTACATCGAACAATGTCCCCGCAGACACTCAAAATTAGGATTCGAGCAAAAACCCTAAACATGAACATCACACTTATTTTAAATTCCAAACTTACAAACAAATATTGACCATTGGTTAAACATGATCGAGGCTCTAAACACTAACTATGCTAGCAACACCAGAATGCACAATGTATTGCTTACCCCACAAGTACGTTAAAATCGAACCCACAACTATATATATATCTGTGTGTGTGTGTGCATGTGTGTATATATATAGACACATGTGGCTAATGAGCAAGGGTAATGCAAAAGAAATTTTCAGAAGGGTATAAATGCAAAAAGGGTCAAGATCTTATTTTTAAAATTCGGATTCTTGACCATTGAGTACCAAAACATGCATAACTTTGCCTATCATCCTCCAAATCATAAAATTCTTTCTTTTACAAAAACTAGATAGATGAGGTTATGACATATCCAAAATTTACACTGATTAAAATACTATTGAATTTATAGCATCAATTTTAATGTCCATCTATTTCTGCAAATCAGTAAAATCATATACGACATTTTTAACATGCATATCTCTCGGAATACATCCTCAAATAACATGATATTGTAGGAGTAGATAGTTAAGTCAATCTGGAATAACGTTTTTATTTTAGATCTTGCCTGATCCAACATTTAAAGCCATCACAAATATTAATCAATGTCCACGTTCTGCACAGAATACTATTTGATGTAGCTACACTAATATGGTTGTATCTCAAAAATCACACATCTATAAAATCTGAAAGTTTGCACGTACTTAGTCGATGTCAAACCCTATAACTTTCTTATTGTGCACTTTGCTTGATTCAACTTCTAAAGTCATGTATTAGACCTGTCAATCTTCAGGTTCGACAGGGAATATTATTTTACAAAACTACACTAATAAGGTTATATTTCAAAAACCACAATGGTATAAAATTTGGAATTTTGCAAGCCAAATAAAATCTAGAGTTACTTACCTCAAAAAGCAGAGAACAAAAATTGACATGAATCCTCTCTTTCTCTTCATCATCACCAGCACTTCACGAAACTAAGGAAGAAGGATGCGGGCTAGGTCTTGGGTGAGTTTCGAGACCTTCTCTCCACGATCTAATGGTTATAGGGGATAAGGTTCGGAAGGTTTAATGTTTAAAACAAAATAAAGAATTAAAAATCTAATTAAAGGGCTGAGATTAAAAGATGGCTTTACAAACGATAAGGTCGGGAGGTTTAAAATTTGAAAAAATATTCTAAAAAGATAATCTGACGTGTATTAAAAGGTGGGTTTTACAAACTCACCCCCCCTAAAGAGGAGTTTAGTCCTCTAAACTCTCACATGATCGTCAGAAAAGGTATATGCAAGCCAATATGCCACATCACCAAGGCGTTCCAAGATCTCAAATGGACCGATAAATCAAGGGCTAAACTTCGCTTTAACACTAAAACAGATAATTCCTAGTTTTTCTTGAACTACTGATGTAAAGAATCTCGAGCACCAACCTAAGAGTAATTTTCGAGCCTATGAGGTGGAAATCACATGAGGCAGCGATGTAGAGTCACTCATGTGAAAAGGTAACTCTGCTTCTTCAGGGATTTTAAAGACTATACTCGTGCATGACAATCAATTACAGTATGGTAAATGGACAGAAAATCCAATCCCAAAATGAGATCATAATCACTCATGCTCATAACATGCAAATGAGCTAACACTCATGACCAGTAATACTAATTGAATAATTCTCACAGGCTCTAACAAAAAACATAACAGCTCCTAAAGGGGTGGCAACACACAAATCAGAATCGATAGTTATAACACGCAATGCATGCCTATGAATAAGTACAGATGAGATAAACGAATGCATAGCTTCGGAATCAAACAATGCGCAAGCATATGCAGAATAAACTGATAAGGTTCCGGGCACCACTGTATTAGAGGCAACGTTCCCGCTCAGCTAGTCACCGCACAACTACTCATGATTAGAAAAGAATAGAGCAACTATTGATGAGCTAAACAGCCCAGTAAGCAACCACTAGAAACAATAATATTGTGATCACAAAAACTCAATTGTTTCAAAAACATGCTCATATGCGATGTTGTACAAAAATCATCAAAAACCAAAACCCAGACTTCCAAAAAATATAAAAGTTCAAATCCTGAGTATATACGTCCCCCAAATAATTAATACAAAAAACAAAACACATAATTCATTTATTTACCCTCGGTGACCCGAGCCAAATTATATGTTCCGCTTATCGTATTTTTTATTATTATCTATATACTAATTACATGTATGATTGGTTGATGTTTCAAAATAGAACAACAATAACCTGCTTGAGGAGAAGGCATATGGAGATGTGTCCAAAGATGAGGCTTAAAGCAAGATAGCCACTGCATGAGAAGATAACTTTGTGGAAAATAAAAGAGGTGGTCCTTATTAGTAATGTATTGGGTTACTTTGCACTCCTGTGCTTACCTTTATTTTGTCATGGACAATATTTGCCCACCTTATGTTATTTTCTCAGTTCCTTATCTGTCTTGAGAGCTCATGCTTTGATGCTTTGATGATCTTCATTGATTAAAGAAATTAAGTTCACAATAAGCTTAATTATGAGAGAAAGAAAATACATTAATATTTTGAAAAGTTTGAGTGCAACACAATACAAATGGCTTCCATGTGTGTGTGTATATATATATATATATATATATATCTATATCTGTGTGTGTGTGTGTGTGTGAAATCAACTGTATAACTGTATGGCATCTAAATGTATTCATTACTATATAATTATATAGTAGTAACACGCACGCTTCAAAGTATATTTGGTAGATATGTTAGATTGGACTCGAGAAATAATTATTCAGTTGTTATTGCTGTTTTACAAGTTGAGGGTAACAAATAGAATATAAAATATGTTGGAAAAATAAACAAGCACAAGTGGGATGAAATAATAATAATAATAATAATAATAATAAGAAGAAGAAGAAGAAGAAGAAGAAGAAGAAGAAGAAGAAAAGAAAAGACAAACACAAAGAATAGATAATATCAGGTGGTGTGGTCAGTGATCATGGTATAATTAGGATTTTTATTATTTATGTCTCAAAAAAATTCTTGATCTAAAAACACAATTAAGTATTAAAGTTGATGGAGGAAACAACTAAATAAAAACTCCAATGGACGTTTTCAAGGAGAAGAAAGAAAAGGTCACATAACTACGTAATATATATGACAATTTTCATTATTTTGTGTTGAATAAACTTCATCTGAAAAAAGCACTTGAGAAAATAATATATGTAACAGTACAATCATTTAGTCATGTAAGTGGTGGCACTTTAGATGTGGCACAAAAATAAGAGCATTAGGCCATCATTGCATGCATGTGACACTATTAGCTAGTGACAACAAGCTCTCGAGATTTGACACCACTACTACTTATATATGTACTTCCCAATTCTTTACTGAGTTTAAGTTCATATGTAGATCCAAAATTTCTTATGTCAATGCTTGAGGGTACCATATCTTTAGTGATCAAATGACAATGACATATATGCCACCACCATTTTTTTTGCAACACTATTGTGACGCCATGAACCCGGAGCATTAACATACGGTCGCAAATTTACAAGACTGAGACTAAATAGATATGTAAGATCTCATAATCTGTTTTACACGAAAAATTAACATCTAATAAAAATATAGATTTTTACATTAAAAAATGCTATAAAATACGAATTACAAAAGTTATATATCCAATGTTTGGAATAATATTTAGTCAATATAACGTTCCAAGTCCACGAAGAAGGAGAACTTAATAACTTGCTAAAGTAGACTGTGACTTGCTCAACAAGGCCACTATGCTGCCCACAAAGTAACTTAAAAAAAAAAACAGAACAAACTTAATGAACTTGAGAGCAAAGTAAGTAACCACTAAAAGCATTTGGGATCAAATAGAAGTGTAGCCAGAATATCAGAAGCCGTTATTCTTCACCGATGGAATGGTGCGAAACTATAGTCTTTTAACAGAGTTACATGTCGACACGGTAAGTGTTTAACTCCCAATGACAGGATTAGTGCATTGTTAATTGGAGACTACAATTTATAGATCAAAATAATCGATATTCACAAAAAACAGAATAGCATAGTTCAGACTGAGTGAAAACAGAATAATCCACCAAACACAAATGTTAACATTCACATGATCCCTTTTTCCGTATAACAAACTAAGCCAATTATTTTCAAATCAAAACTTAATAAATAGGTTGTGAAATAAATTTATATAAATCAGAATATATAACTTCCATAGTTTATAAAAAAAACTTAATAAATAAATAAATAGTCAGAAATTTAGTAAATACTTAATAATTTAAAAGAATATAATAATCAAGAGTTTAATGAATAAAATTATTCAAAAATATAATTTTTAAAAATAATACAAGAAATAGTTAAAATAGTAATTAGTGGCTAAGTATAGGGAAGAGAAGGAGAGCAAGAAGCAGGAGAGGAAGAGAATAAGTTGTGGAGCCATAAATAGGCTTCTGTGTGTGTGTGCGCGCGCGCGCGCGCGCGCGCGGGGTTAAGATTTCAAGTAAAAGTCCAAATTAAACCTTTATTCCAAGGAAAACTGTTCTCAATAATTCCTCATTTAAATTAAAGATTGACGATTAGCACAAACAAACGAATGGCATATTTTCTAATTAATTAAGATTAATTAGAAAGAGACACAAGTAATGAAAGTTTTATTATATACCCCTCACAATAAAATCAAAAGTCCAGGGGGCTTACTTGGATAAGCTCAAGAATAAATAAAACTCAAGTCACATGAAACTTTTTTTAAAACTTAGTTTTCTTTAGACAAATCTGCGAAGGTAATATATAAAATTAATAATATACTTCAATATTAGCATATAAATGAATGAACATGGATATCACATGCATATTTGTTTACTTAAAAATGTTATTTATTTAAATGTTCTGATATCAGTTTCACATGGAAGTTTTGTTTTTTTAGTGATATTCGATTAATGCTGAGTCAATCATGCAACAACTGTACATTTATATAAAATTAATAAAAGTTGTCATCATTGAAGTAAACAATAGAAAATAATAATCATATGGGTGCATGCTTAGAATAAATTAATCATCACGGGGAATCATTTGCTTCCTACATTATTGAGACAGTGAAACTCACTCCTTGCGTTTTCATAAATTTTAATTATTTAACTAATGTGATATGAACTTTTATTGAAATGTGATAATTAATCAAAAGATTAGTACTCTAATATATGTTGTGTTATGATAAATGCTTGAATGTTTATATTTTCATATTATTTTCTACACTTAATTGACATGTAGTCAATCATTTATTTGAAAAATAGTGCTTAACTTGTTACTTTATTGATTTTAAATCTTGAGCTGAGCATAATGAGCATAAAAGCACCAAATAAAACAATTCTGGAGTAAGTTAATGAATAAAGAGTTCCTTCAGCACCAGCACAAGAGAACAGGTTAGTCAAATGAAGCAAGCTGGAAGATACTCATAAGGTAGGTGACCTATCATCTCCAAGTTATTATAGCCTCCGTTTTATGTTCTTAAGGCTCTCATAAAAGGTTAGGTATATATTAAAGGGTTTACTAAGGGTTTCAAGAAAAATCTTTTGGCGGTCAAGTTAAGGGAAGAGCGTGTTGGGATATCTCAACTGGATGTGCTTGGTCCTAGCATGAAGTACTAGATTCTTTGCAAGATGAATAGCACTCTGGCTGTCGCTGAAAAGTGCACTGCTATTCTGCACTTTGCCCACCTCCTTCAGAAAATTCTTTAACCAGATTATCTCTTTTGATGCTTTTGAGATTGCCATGTATTCAGCAAACCAGTAAAGTTAGACACGATCCTTTTAACATGTATATCTTTCGGTATATATCCTCAAATAATACGATATTTTCGGAATAGATATTTAATTCAAAAAAGAACAACTTTCGTATTTTGCACCTTGTCTAATTCAACCTTTAAAACCATGAAAAATATTAATAAATCTTCAAGTTCTGCACAAAATTCTATTTGACGCAGCTACTCTAATATGACTGTATCTCATAACATACTGATGTATAAAATCTGAAAATGTGCAGGTACTTAGTTGATATCGAACCCTATAACTTTCTTATTTTTCACTTTCTCTATTCAACCTCTCAAGTTATGTATTATGCTTGTCAATTTTCAGGTTTTGCAGAGAATATTATTTTACAAAACTACACTAATAGGGTTATATTTTATAAACCACAATTGTATAAAATTTGAATTTCTGCAGACTAAATAAAATCTAGAGTTACTTACCTCACACATGCCGATAAATGAGTTCCTGATGGGGTTTCTCATGTCTAGCAGCAACATCTCTCCAACTAAGCAAATCTCTAATTTAAACTAGAATCTTGTTTAAAGTTTTTCTTTAAATACCATGATAAAAAATTCCATGGTGATGATAGCAATAATTTATAGAATAATTGTAAAAGAGATAAGAAAAGATTGTTTTTAAAAAATTAAAAAGATAACTAGATTATAAATAATAATAATGTTGAGAGAATAAAAAAGAATCTCAATAGATAATTAAAAAATAAATTAAATAATAATAATAAAAAGTGTGGGTTCCACATAGGGCTCAACAATATCATCTAACACATTCAATCTTCTTGCACTTCCAATAAAAAAACATTAATAACAAATCACTCAAAGCTAAGTCTTATTTGAATAGTATGTCTCGATTAGTATATTTCACTCACATAACTTTAATTAAGGAAAGAAATAAACAACTCTAACACTTTTTAATATAATTGTTATTTTTCTGAGTTATTACAAAATTGATAAATAGTAAAAATTGCACAAACTAGACACATTATATAATCTTGGTTATATGTAATCAACTAAAACTTTAAAGACTATATATAAATATAATAGAGAACCGAGATCCACATGGGGATCGGGGATTCCCTCCCCATTGCCACCCAAATTTAAACCCTTAACGTCTGCATAGGCATTGAAATGAAATACTGACTACCATATTTATCAAATAATGATTTATTTATTTATTTATTTATTTATTTTTAAAAAACATAATGGACAAGACATGTGCAAAATCGGAACCCTCGAACCTTTGGGGAGTGAGAAAAATTAAATATAAATTACTAGTACGTGTGGTATAAAGATTTAGAATGTCTTTGTATGTTTGTATCATAATGATTTAATTTGTTTTAACGCAAATTTGTAAGTTTAAATTAAAAATATGCAAAAATAGAATCCTAGGGGATGGATAAGCCCAAGATAGAATAAACTGAAGACACGGAAATTAACAGATCTGTTTAGAATAGTTTCCATAGTTGACATTAAGACAAGTCTGCAACAATAATTCATAAAATTAATGATATATTTCCATATCAGAATAAATAAATAAATGAACATGCTTAGCATATGCATATTTGTTTACTTAAAATTGATATTTGATCTATTCTTTTAAGAACACTTGCAAGTTATTTAAATGTTCTCGTGATAACGAAATGATACTAATTTTATTTGGAAGGTTTTTGTCTTATGGTGATATTTCATTGATGCTGTGAGTCAACATGCAACAACTCTTTGTTTTCCTTTTAATTGAATTATATTTGTTTCATTTTACGTCCATAAATGTAAAAGTTTGCATTAGTTTTTACTTTTTGTTTTTTTAAAAAAAAAACAACCTAAACGACAACTGAAATTAATTAAATATTGGACGCTGTCTTAGTCAAGAATTTATTAATTTAGAAAATATGCCCACATGAATCCTAGCTCAACATATGTCTTAGATTTATTACTAAATGAATAATACACAATAATGAACCCATTTAATTTTTAATGTGAACATATTTCCTATCAAGTAGTGTGTATATATAATTCCTAAAAAATTGAATAAATTATACCATCATTAAAAATATTAAATTATTATATATAGAAACAAGATCACAAGCTATAAAATGAAAAGAAAATCAAAAGAAAAAACACAACGTTTCTAAAGAATATAAATATTGTTTTAATCTAAGATAATTTACAAATGTCGATAACTCACGTGGCGTGCACAAATGTGAATTTACTATCTCAATACAATGAGTTAAGATTAAAATCCACATTTTTGGTAAAAACACGAACATCTTACGCAAAAGACTTATTGCCAATAAACCAAAAGGTCTTTGACACATAAAATATTTTCAAACTATAAATTAAGATATACATTAATAACAAAAGAAATAAATTTCGCATCAACAAAATGATATCATAGATTACGAAAGAAAATGTTCATAACACATGAGAGGGAAGTTCAAGAATACATGAGCGGGGAGTTCAAGGGTGCATAATAATCCAAACATTAAGATCAAGCACCTCTTATTTTAATCCATCCACTATTTTTACTTCAAGTTTATTTAACTTATCATGCAGTTGCTCTCTTGCTTTCAATATCAGTACGAGACCAATTTGCAATGGATTGTCCTTGTCCGTTCACCTTCAATAGTTTGGCATTGTACTATTTTTAAAACCAAGCAACATGATTAGTATAATACATCAAAATTAATTTGAGAGTTAATAAATTATATATTATATATGGTTGATTTGTTAGAAATAATTACCTAATTAATGATTGTCTTATCTAGCCTATAATTAATTTATATATAGTTCAGATTTTATTTTATGTTAGGATGAGGTTTATTTAATATTTTATTTAAACTATATATTCTAACACAGCGAAGCCTGTATATCTATTCATCAAATGAAGACTTACCATCGAAGGATAACTTTCTTGCGATGTGATGCCACATATGCCTTGAGTTATATTTACATTATGACGAAGTTGCAAGTATCCATTATGTCCCCATCTTGTTCCACAGGAATTTTTGATAAGCCAATAATCCATGCCGGATTCACTACCATAACCTATTACAGTCACTGCGTGATTTGTGCAAGCCCCACAATTTCCATCAAAAATTCCCTGTGATATATCACAAATAATTGATAACATGTCAAGGGAGTACAAATTGAGAACTTATATAAATTGTTTTTCAGGTTACAAACAAATATAGGTATGAATTTGACTTAAGAAACTCACTGATGTATAATAGTATTGGAACTGCGGGTCAGAAGTCTAGGGGGCGTAATTAATGAAAGTTTTATTATATACCCCTCCCAATAAAATCAAAAGTCCAGGGGTTTAATTGGATAAGCTCAAGTATAAATAAAACTCAAGTCACATGAAACTTTTTTCAAAACTTAGTTTTCATTAGACAAATCTGCGAAAGTAATATATAAAATTAATAATATACTTCAATATTAGCATATAAATGAATGAACATGGATATCACATGCATATTTGTTTACTTAAAAATGTTATTTATTTAAATGTTCTGATATCAGTTTCACGTGGAAGTTTTGTTTTTTTTCGTGATATTCCATTAATGCTGAGTCAATCATGCAACAACTGTACATTTTTATAAAATTAATAAAAGTTGTCATCATTGAAGTAAACAATAGAAAATAATAATCATGTGGGTGTTTAGAATAAATTAATCATCACGGGGAATCATTTGCTTCCTACATTATTGAGACAGTGAAACTCACTCCTTGCGTTTTCATAAATTTTAATTATTTAACTAACATAATATGAACTTTTATTGAAATGTGATAATTAATCAGAAGATTAGTACTTTAATATATGTTGTGTTTTGATAAATGCTTGAATGTATATATTTTCATATTATTTTCTACACTTAATTGACATGTAGTCAATTATTTATTTGAAAAATAGTGCTTAACTTGTTGCTTTATTGATTTTAAATCTTGAGCTGAGCATAATGAGCATAAAAGCACCAAATAAAACAATTCTGGAGTAAGTTAATGAATAAAGAGTTCCTTCAGCACCAGCACAAGAGAACAGGCTAGTCAAATGAAGCAAGCTGGAAGATACTCGTAAGGTAGGTGACCTATCATCTCCAAGTTATTATAGCCTCCGTTTTATGTTCTTAAGGCTCTCATAAAAGGTTAGGTATATATTAAAGGGTTTACTAAGGGTTTCAAGAAAAATCTTTTGGCGGTCAAGCTGAGGGAAGAGCATGTTGGGAATAGGATCCTCACAGATTATTAAGAGAAAAAAAAAAACACAAAAAACAAAACAACCACAAAAGACAAAATTTACGTGGTTAGGCAAAATTGCCTACGTCCACGGCCGCACTGGGGTGTTCTTTGATATCTCAAACTAAAATAATTTATAAGGAACTGCCCATATATATAGAAGAAATTTAGGGTACCATTGGAAGAGAAAAATTATATGAATACCCCTACACTCCCGAAAAAACTTTTTTTCTGGGGCATTCAATTAGAGCTCCACATACTCAACAATCTCCCACTTGGAGACTGATCTTATAATATAAACAGCTCTCTTATAACCCACCTCAGATGATGCTCCTAGTGTGGTGCCTCCTTTTCATCAAGTAACTTAGAGGCCAACTGAGGCCATGCATAGCCTTAGTTTCTGGATGGTTACACTCTTTGTCAACATGTCTGTTGGATTCCCTGCACCAAGTATCTTCTTCAATGCTATTGTTCCATCCTCAACCAACCCACGAATGTGATGATATCTCAACTAGATGTGCTTAGTCCTAGCATGAAGTACTAGATTCTTTGCAAGATGAATAGCACTCTGACTGTCACTGAAAAGTACACTACTATTCTGCACATTGCCCAACTCTTTCAGAAAATTCTTCAACCAGATTATCTCTTTTGCTGCATTTGAGATTGCCATGTATTCTGCTTCAGTGGTTGAAAGAGAAACACTTTTTTGAAGTCGTGACATTCAACTGAAGGTTGTACCTCCTAGAATGAACACTTAACCTGTAGTGCTCTTCTTTCCATCTATAGATCACCACCCATATTTGCATCATAGTATCCCAGCAAAACCATACTGCTCTTTCAGAAACAAAGCCTAACACCTAATGTGCTTTTCAGATATCTTAATAGCCATTTCACAGCTTCCTAATGCTCTCTTCCTATATGTGCCATATATCTACTCACAACTCCCACTGCATAAGCTATATCTGGTCTTTTACATGCCATAGCATACATCAGGCTTCAAACTACAGATGCATATAGCACCTTAGACATGTGCTTCCTCTCTTCAACTGATTTCATTGACTGCTCCTTAGACAGACTTCCCAAAGTGGTGTCTCTGGGCTTCGCATCATGGAGAATGAACCTGCTCGATACCTTCTTAATATACTTCGCTTGAGATAATTCTAGAGTTCCCTTAGTTTTATCCCGACTAATCCTCATCCCAAGTATTTGCTTTGATGTACCCAAGTCTTTTATTTCAAACTAGTTTGACTTTTGTTTCTTCAGCTTATTGATCTCTTTCATGCTAGAGCCTGCAATAAGCATATCATCCACATATAACAATAAGAAGATATAGCAGCCATCGAACCTCTTAAAGTAGCATCAGTGGTGCATCTCGCATCTAGTGAAACCATTATCACATATGAAGGCATCAAACTTTATATACCACTATCTCGGAGCCTACTTCAATCCATAGAAATTTTTTGTAATCTGCATATAAGTTCTTCTCTACTAGGAGTCTTGAAGCCTTCAGGTTGTTGCATATAGATGTCCTCATCTAAATCTCCATGTAAAAAGACAGTCTTTACATCTAGTTGCTCTACATGCAAGTCCTCTGCAGCAACAATACTGAGTACTAGTCTGATCGTAGTCATCTTCACAATAGGAGAAAGACCTCTGTATAGACAATACCTCTCAACTGTTGAAAGCCCTTCACCACTAGTCTGGCCTTATACCTTTTCTTGCCATCATGCTCTTCCTTGACACAGTACACCCATTTGTTATGTAAGGCTTTTTTCCCTTCTAGTAGCTTAGTCAACACCTAAGTCTGATTCTTCTCTAGGGAGTTCATCTCCTCTTTTATGGCTAACTCCCACTCGACAGAAACTACCACTTGCATAGCTTCTGCATAGTGCTCTGGCTCACCACCATCTATCAACAGTAAATAGTACAATAAAGGAGAGTAACATTGTGTAGGTCTAGTTACTCAGCTAGTCCTTCTAATCTTATAGGCAGGAGTTACTGGTTCAGGGTCTTTAATTGGATTCTTTGAATTACCTTGAACTATATTAGCAATGTCTTCTTCAATGATATCTTCTAACACAGCCTCTTCACGCCTCTGATTGTTTTTACCTTGACTGTTACTGCAAGCCTGTCTTTATACAACATGGTTTCATCAAAAGTAACATCTTTATGCCTTATGACTTTTTTATTCTGGTCATCCAAAAGGCGATAGCCAAAATAATCAGCACCGTAACCTATTAGATGGCACTTTCTAGCTTTTGCATCTAATTTATCTCTCGCATCAGGATCTACATATACGTATCAAGCACAACCAAATACTTTTATGCATGAAAGATTTACCACCTTTCCTGTCCACTACTCTTCAGGGATCTTAAAGCCTAGTGGAACTAAAGGTCCTCTGTTGATCAGGTATGCAGTTCTGTTGATCACATCTGCCCAAAAGGTTTTTGGTTGCCCTGCATGTAATCTCATGCTTCATGCCCTTTCGTTCAAAGTCCTATTCATTCTTTCAAGAACTATTCTGATCATTCTGATCCCTTTCTCTGCACAAAACTCTTTAAACTCTTGGCTGTCATATTCTCCACCACTATCTATTCTCAAACTCTTCACACTCATGCCGGTTTGATCTTCCACTTGATCTCGGTCTCGTGTGAATAAGGCCGTTTGTCGTCGCATCGAGTCCGGTGAGCCGGGTTCTGGGCGTGACATTTATTATTGCCTCAAAACTGTGTCCAAGATAACTACTTTTCTTATTGCTCCAAATCTTTGTTATCTCTCCACCATAATACACCAAGCTTTAGCCAACATGCATGTGATATATATATTCATGTTTTTGTGTTGTCATATAAAGAAATTTTGGATGACTTTCTCTTCGTCACTCACTCTCATGCCATGCACACTTTCGCTTTGTAATTCCCTACACGCTAATCCTACAACTCATCTTATTCCATTACCTGATTCACATGGGAGGAGCTTTCATGCAACCATTTCTTTTCATGATAACTTTAACATATGTTAATGATGTTCTCTTTCAATAATGTAAATGTTATTTCTCAATAAAGCCCATCTGAAAGGAAATGTTGAGATTGGCTCAGACAGAAAAGAAAGCTGATAACATAACGACACATAAAATTATTTTGTTGGAGCAGCATCTCCTTCTTCCCTCAATAATTCAATTTCACCTTACAGAGTCCTTTTTTTTTATTTTTATCTTTATTTATTTATTTAAAAGGAAGGTTTCATTATATTTATTTCCACTTGATACATCTGAGATTGGCCATTTATCAGGATCCATATAATAAAGAACTACCATTTTTAAACTCTATCGTACTATGTTAAAAATTAATTAAGTATAATGGTGATGGCCACGCGAAATCATAATAAAATCTTGAAATATTTTTTGTTAGGTTTTAATTTGATTAAAAGTCAAGTTTACTTAGATTCATGTTCTAATTTGACCCTGCTGCTCCGTAGGTGCCGTCTAAGTACTAATTAAATTCTCTGAATAAGTTTAGACCATTCTGGTTTGGCCTATTGCCTAATCTCTTAGCTACTACTACAAGTCTCTAAATAAAGAAAATTTATAATTTGAAAAATCATGTAAATCATGTAAGTTGTAAAACCCACTTTTTAATAGTGTCATATTATCTTTATAAGATATTGTTTTTAAATTTTAAACCTCCTAACTTTATCGTTTGTAAAGCCATCTTTTAATCTCAGCCCTTAGATTAGATTTTTTAATCCTTTATTTTGTTTTAGACTTTAAACCTTCTAAACTTTATCCCCTATAACCATTAGATCATGGGGAGAAGGCCTCGAAACTCACGAGAGAATTTCACCCGAGACCTAGCCCGTATCCTTCTTCCTTAGTTTCGTGAAGTGCCGGTGATGATGAAGAGAAAGAGAGGATTCATGTCAATTTTTGTTATATGCCTTTTGAGGTAAGCATCCGCTTATTCGGATTTAGGGTTTTGATTGTGCGTCGTTTGATCTCCATAAATACAGTGTTTTTATTTTATTCGTATAGCATGTTTTGTCTTCCCAACATGATTAGGGATTTTTCCAGGAAAATAAACCTAGATTTTATTTCAGCAAAAATTTCAGATTTTATATAATTGTGGTTGTAAAAATATGACTCTATTGGTGTATTCCCTGCAAAACCTGAAAATTGACGGTCGAAATAGATAACTTTAGAAGTTGAATCGAGCAAAGTGATCAATAAGAAAGTTATAGGGTTTGATATCAACTAAGTAGCTGCAAATTTTTAGATTTTATAGATTTGTAATTTATGAGATAGAATCATATTAGGGCAGCTACGTCAAAAAGTAATCTGTGCAGAATATGGAGTTTGATTAATGTTTTTGATGGTGTTAAAGGTTGAATCAGGAAATATGAAAAATACAAAAGTTATTCCTGATTGCGTTAGCTATCTACTCCTACAATATTATGTTATGTGAGGATGTATTCTGAGAGATATGCATGTTAAAAGGGTCGTATATGATTTTACTGGTTTGCAGAAATAGATGAACATTCAAATGGATGATATAAATTTAATAGTATTCTGATCAATGCGAATTTTGGATATTTCATAGCCTTGTCTATCTAATTTTCATTAAAGAAAGAATTTTGAGATTTGGAGGATGTTAGACAAAGTTATGCATATTTTAGTCCCTATTGGTCATGTTGGAATAGTCCGTATCTCCCTTAGACTTGATAATTGATTTTATACACTTGAAAGAATCCGAATTTAGAAAATAATATCTTGATCTTTTTGGATTTATACCTTTCTGAAATCTTCTTTTACAATACCCTTGCTAATTAGCCCTTAAGCTTAGTAGCATCATTAGGGTTTTGAAATCTTTCGTGCATACCCTGAAATTTTATATCTTTTTAGTGATTTAATAAGTTATTGTCTCAAATTTACGACTCGACCAAAAGCCTTAAATTAGTGTCAGAATTGGATTTCGTCTTAGTCATGTAAGTAAACCACATATAAATTCTGTATAAGTATATATTTTTTAACATTTGCTAAATTATTATTTTGATTATTTCTTGTATTATTTTTAATAATTATATTTTTGAATAATTTATTCATTCAAGTTTTTCATAAACTATGTATATTATATATTTTGAGTTATATAAATTTATTTTACAACATGTTTGTTAAGTTATTTGATTTGAACATAATTGACTTATTTTGATATACGGAAAATGGGATCATGCGAATGTTAATATTTTAATTTAGCGGATTATTCTGTTTTCACTCAGTTTGAACCTTGTTATTATGTTGTTTGTGAACATCAACTATTTTGATCTATAAATCGTAGTCCCCAATTAACTTTGCAACAACCCTGTCATTGGGGGTTAAACACTGACCGTGTCGACATGAATTCTGATTCTGATAAGAAACTATAGTTTCGCACCGTTCCGTCGGTGGAGAATAACGGTTTATGATATTCTGGCTCGGGTCGCCGAGGGTAAACAAATGAACTATGATATTCTGGCTCGGGTCACTGAGGGTAAACAAATGACCTCTGATATTTTGTTTTTGGCATTAGTTATTTGGGGAACGTATATACTTGTTTATCTGAAAATTCTGTTTGCCTGAAATGTTCTATTGTCTGGATATATATTTTTGATATTTACTATATAACGTTACTTTTAAGTACGTTTATGAAATATTCTTAAGTCTGGGTTTTGGTTTTGATAATTATTGTACAACACCATGTGTAAGTACGTTTTTGGAAATCATTGAATTTTTGTGATCCTTATTTTACTATTGGCTTTTTAGTGGTTGCTTGCTGGGCTGTTTAGCTCATAAATAGTTGCTCTATCTTTTTTCAGATCAAGGGTAGGTTGTGGTAACTAGCTTAGCGAGGACCGTTGAGTGATCACCAGGTGGCTAGCAGGAGTTTAGTTTTCTGTTTAATAAGTCTGTTGTCTGTTAAGACCTTTAGTATTCTGTGAATCTTGACTGTAAATCCGATTATTTTATGTTTCTCTAATTCTTTACTTTTGTTTGGAATTAGTATATTGTTTTGATTTGTATTTGAGAGACAGTTATTGAGGCATTGTGTGCCCACTGGTCTCGGCCTCGTGGGTATACGGCCGTTTGTCGCCGCTTCGAGTCCGGTGAGCCGGGTTCGGGGCGTGACATAAGTCACCACAGCTCTCTTTTTCATGAGCTCATTCTTTCTATTAAAATCATCCTAGTAAAATTACTTCCTTGTTCCACGTTGAGATATTTATGAATAATATTACAGCCATAATTAACTGAGTTATCATCATCTCCGGATCAACCATAGGAAGCAATGTGACACTTTTTATATATTTTTTTTATTTTTTATTTACAAAAACGTCCTAAATTAAAGGGGTGATGCACACTGCCCTCAACTCACCTCTCTCTCTTCTATGGTCTATATAAACACACACTTCTCTTCTCCACTCTCCACACACTCCCCTTGAAATAATGGCTTCACAACTAATCCTCTTCCTCTCCTTCTTCTTGCTCTCCTTCTCCTCCCTCTACTTAACCATTAATGCAGCTCGCTCTGAGCATGAGATCAAGCTCCTTTACGAGGGTTGGCTGGTTGAAAACCATAAGAATTACAATGATCTCTTTGAGAAGGAAAAGAGATACAACATATTCAAAGATAACCTCAAGTACATCGATGAGCACAATGCCGGCAACCACTCATACACTCTCACACTCAACGTGTTTGCTGATCTCACCAACGATGAGTACCAGAATATGTATCTAGGATTTCAGCCGTTCACGGGAGAGAACATGGACTTGAAGGAGAGTAATAGGTATCTCTTCAATGGTGGTGAAACACTTCCTGATTCCGTTGACTGGAGAGCTAAGGGAGCTGTTGTTGGTGTCAAGAACCAACGCAGATGTGGTATGCAATGTTCCTTATAATATTACTTTGAAAGAAAAGAGTTGGAGTGGAAATTAATTAAAGACTTGATATGAATTCAAGAAAGTGAATTTCTCTTGATCATTTGTAATTTAAAAAAAAACCTACACAGTGAACTCATTTCAATTGAACAAAAACATTTTAGAAGTAATAATATATACAATGGGATAATAATAATTGATTATCATACAGAATTGCTATATATATACTTAACTGATAAATCATTATTTATGCTGATATACTATATTTAAAGATTTATAACTGACAATTCCTTGTAAAGAATGTATCAATGCTCATCCTGGTAATATAACTGACATACGTCGGTGATGCTTTTGCAATTTTGACCTGTGACAGGTAGTTGTTGGGCATTCTCTGCAATTGCAGCCATAGAAGGGCTGAACAAGATTGTTACAGGAAACTTAATATCACTCTCCGAGCAAGAGTTGGTAGATTGTGCTCGAATGAGTTGCCAAGGTTGGGTGATGAACAAAGCTTTTGAGTTCATCATCAAAAATGGTGGCATTGATACTGAGGAAGACTATCCATACAGAGGTTATTATGCACAATGCAACAGGAATAAGGTGTTATCATAATCTTTTTTTTTTTCATCATTTTTTCTATATATATTTAACTACGTACCATTCTTATATTTATAAAGTTATATATTAACATGCACGAATTTGTAGCTAGGAAGAACAGTTGTTTCGATCAATGATTATGAGAACGTTCCTCGCAATAGTGAGGACAACTTGAAGAAGGCTGTTGTCCATCAACCAATCAGTGTTGCCATTGATTCCAGCTCAGATGACTTCAAATTTTATGGATCAGTAAGCTTCTCAAGTGAATTCTTTTCTTTATGTAATTTTGCTAAAAACTTATGAAGGGCTTCAAGCACGTGAAAAGTGCAATCAAAATTATATACTTTGTAGTTCTGTATTTTAATAAAATAGGAAAGTCTTAATTTGGGTTTTCTCTCACTAATAGTTGCCAATAATTTCTCTTAGAACTTGATTTTATTATTATTGGTAGTAGAAAATATGTTATATTTATAAAAGTTGCCTAGTCTCTAGTCTTTAGAAATATGAGACCATTATTGTATGAGTACGGAGATCAATCGAAATATTTTGTATATTCAATTGATTATTATGTTTTTCTTTTATTCTTAATGCAGGGTATATACAAAGGAAGTTGCGGGACAAAATTAGATCATGGTGTCACTTTAGTAGGGTATGGAAGCGAGAATGGTGATGATTACTGGATCATTAAAAACTCCTGGGGAGAAAACTGGGGAGAGAATGGATACGTAAGACTTCAACGTAATTGTGGTACTCCACAAGGCAAATGCGGTATTGCTATGATGGCAAGTTATCCTGTGAAGGTAAGTTTTTTTTCATTCATCCCCTCTGTCTCTGGTTCACATTAATAGAAAATATTGAATTAAATTTGTGAATAAATATCCTTTAAATACTTGAATTAAAGAAAATCATAATGTATATATATATATATATATATGTTCCGCTTGTCATATTTTTTATTATTATCTATATACTAATTACATGTATGATTGGTTGATGTTTCAAAATAGAACAACAATAACCTGCTTGAGGAGAAGGCATATGGAGATGTGTCCAAAGGAGAGGCTTAAAGCAAGATAGCCACAGCATGAGAAGATAACTTTGTGGAAAATAAAAGAGGTGGTCCTTATTAGTAATGTATTGGCCGGGTTACTTTGCACTCCTGTGCTTACCTTTATTTTGTCATAGACAATATTTGCCCACCTTATGTTATTTTCTCATTTCCTTGTATGTCTTGATCGTTTGTATTAAATAAAATCACATCAAAGCTCTTGCTTTGATGATCTTTATTAAAGAAATTAAGTTCACAATAATCTTATATATATATATATATATATATATATATATATGAAATCAACTTATGGCATCTACATGCATTCATTACTATCTAATTATATAGTAGTAACACGCACGCTTCAAAACTTGATGATTAATTGGATCTTAAACAAAGTAATAATATATGTAACAGTACAATCATTTAGTCATGTAAGTGGTGTCACTTTAGATGTGGCACAAAAATAAGAGCATTAGGCCATCATTGCATGCGACACTATTAGCTAGTGACAACAAGCTCTCAAGATTTGACACCACTACAAATTATATATGTACTTCCCAACTATTTACTGGGTTTAAGTTCATATATAGATCCAAAATTTCTTATGCCAATGCTTGAATATACCATCGCTTCAGTGATCAAATACCAAAAGACATATATGCCACCACCATTTTTTTAGCAACACTATTGTCACGCCCTGGATCTGGAGCATCAACAAACAGCCGCAAACTTATGAAACTGAGACCAAATAGATATGCAAAATCTCAGAACCTATCTCACACTAAAAAATAACACCTAATAAAAATATAGGTTCTTACATTAAAGAAAACTATAAAATACGAATTACAAAAGTTATATATCAAATGTTTGGAATAATATTTAATCAATATAACGTTCCAAGTCCACGAAAATGAGAACTTAATAACTTGCTAAACTAGACTGCGACTTGCTCAACAAGGTCACTATGCTGCCCACCAAGTAACTTAAAAAAAAAACAGAACAAACTTAATGAACTTGATAACAAAGTAAGTAACCATTAAAATCATTTTGGATCAAATAGAAGTGTTAAAAATTCAGAACAAAAATCATTATTATGATACAATAGAACAACTGCCAAAATACAATTTGGAAACAAAACAAGACTTTTTAATAGAGTCTGATTTTCAGATAAACACAGTATAGGTCTCCCAATTCACTATAATCAAACAAAATATCAGAAGTTATTTATTTATCCTTGATGATCCAAGCCAGAATATCAGAGGTCATTTGTTCACCCTCGGTGACCTGAGCCAGCATATCAAAGGTCATTAGTTTACCCTCGTTGACCCGAGCTAGAAAATTAGAGGCCGTTATTCTTTACCGACAGAATGGTGCGAAACTATAGTCTCTTAACAGAGTTACATGTCGACACGGCCAGTGTTTAACTCCCAATAACATGATTAGTGCATTGTTAATTGGAGACTATAATTTATAGATCAAAATTATTGATATTCGCAAAAAACAGAATAACATAATTCAGACTGAGTGAAAACAGAATAATCGATCAAACAAAAATGTTAACATTCGCATGATCCCTTTTTCCGTAAAACAAATTAAGTCAATTATTTTCAAATCAAAACTTAATAAATCGGCTGTGAAATAAATTTATATAAATCAGAATATATAACTTCTATAATTTATAAAAAAACTAAATGAATAAATAAATGGCCAAAAATTTAGTAAATACCTAATAATTTAAAAGAATATAATAACCAAGAGTTTAATGAATAAAATTATTCAAAAATATAATTTTTAAAAATAATACATGACATAGTTAAAATAGTAATTAGTGGCTAGGTATAGGGAAGTGAAGGAGAGCAAGAAGCAGGAGAGGAAGAGAATAAGTTGTGGAGCCATTATCTGAGGGGTAATGTGCGAAAGAGGAGAAGATGAGGGTGGGTGTGTGTGTGTGTGTGTGTGTGTGTGTGTGTGTGTGTGTGTGTGGGGTTAAGATTTCAAGTAAAAAGTCCAAACCTTAATTCCAAGGAAAACGGTTCTCAATAATTCCTCATTTAAATTAAAGATTGACGATTAGGACGAATGGCATATTTTCTAATTAATTAAGATTAATTAGAAAGAGACACACGTAATGAAAGTTTTATTATATACCCTCCCAATAAAATTAAAAGTCCAGGGGCTTAATTGGATAAGCTCAAGAATAAATAAAACTCAAGTCACATGAAACTTTTTTCAAAAGTTAGTTTTCTTTAGACAAATCTGCGAAGGTAATATATAAAATTAATAATATACTTGAATATTAGCATAAATGAGTGAACATGGATATCACATGCATATTTGTTTACTTAAAAATATTATTTATTTAAATGTTCTGATATCAGTTTCACATGGAAGTTTTGTTTTTTTTGGTGATATTCCATTAATGCTTTGTCAACATGCAACAACTGTACATTTATATAAAATTAATAAAAGTTGTCATCATTGAAGTAAACAATAGAAAATAATAATCATATGGGTGCATGCTTAGAATAAATTAATCATCACGGGGAATCATTTGCTTCCTACATTATTGAGCCAGTGAAACTCACTCCTTGCTTTTTCATAAATTTTAATTATTTAACTAACATAATATGAACTTTTATTGAAATGTGATAATTAATCAGAAGATTAGTCCTCTAATATATGTTGTGTTATGATAAGTGCATGAATGTATATAAGTGCTTGAATGTATATATTTTCATATTATTTTTTACACTTAATTGACATGTAGTCAATCATTTATTTGAAAAATAGTGCTTAACGTGTTGCTTTATTGATTTTAAATCTTGAGCAAAGCATAATGAGCATAAAAGCGCCAAATGAAACAATGCTGGAGGAAGTTGATGAATAAAGAGTTCCTTCAGCACCAGCACAAGAGAAAAGGCTAGTCAAATGAAGCAAGCTGAATGATACTCGTAAGGTAGGTGACCTACCATCTCCAAGTTATTATAGCCTCGGTTTTATGTTCTTAAGGCTCTCATAAAAGGTTAGGTACTAAAGGGTTGGGAATAGGATTCTCACTGATTATCAAAAGAGAAGAAAAAACACAAAGGGCAAAACAACCACAAAAGACAAGATTTACACAGCTCGACAAAATTGCCTACGCCCACTGCTGCACTGGGGTTTTCTTTGATATCTCAGACTAAAATAATTTATAAAGAATTGCTCATATATATAGAAAACATTTAGGTTACCATTGGAAGAGAAAAATTACATGAATACCGCTACTCTCCCACAAAAAACTTTTTCTCTAGGGTACGCAATCAGAGCTCGACATACTCAACAATCTCCCACTTATAGACTGATCTTTTAATATAAGCCGCTCTCTTATAACCCTCATCTCTGTAGCTCAGATGATGCTCCTAGTGTGGAGCCTCCTTTTCATCAAGTAACGTAGAGGCCAACTTAGGCTATGCATAGCCTTAATTTCTGGATGGTTACACTCTTTGTCAACATGTCTGCTGGATTCTCTGCACCAAGTATCTTCTTCAATGCTATTGTTCCATCCTCAATCAACCCACGAATGTGATGATATCTCAACTAGATGTGCTTGGTCCTAGCATGAAGTACTAGATTCTTTGCAAGATGAATAGCACTCTGACTGTCGCTGAAAAGTGCACTGCTATTCTGCACTTTGCCCACCTCCTTCAGAAAATTCTTTAACCAGATTATCTCTTTTGATGCTTTTGAGATTGCCATGTATTCAGCAAACCAGTAAAGTTAGACACGATCCTTTTAACATGTATATCTTTCGGTATATATCCTCAAATAATACGATATTTTCGGAATAGATATTTAATTAAAAAAAGAACAACTTTCGTATTTTGCACCTTGTCTAATTCAACCTTTAAAACCATGAAAAATATTAATAAATCTTCAAGTTCTGCACAAAATTCTATTTGACGCAGCTACTCTAATATGACTGTATCTCATAACATACTGATGTATAAAATCTGAAAATGTGCAGGTACTTAGTTGATATCGAACCCTATAACTTTCTTATTTTTCACTTTCTCTATTCAACCTCTCAAGTTATGTATTATGCTTGTCAATTTTCAGGTTTTGCAGAGAATATTATTTTACAAAACTACACTAATAGGGTTATATTTTATAAACCACAATTGTATAAAATTTGAATTTCTGCAGACTAAATAAAATCTAGAGTTACTTACCTCACACATGCCGATAAATGAGTTCCTGATGGGGTTTCTCATGTCTAGCAGCAACATCTCTCCAACTAAGCAAATCTCTAATTTAAACTAGAATCTTGTTTAAAGTTTTTCTTTAAATACCATGATAAAAAATTCCATGGTGATGATAGCAATAATTTATAGAATAATTGTAAAAGAGATAAGAAAAGATTGTTTTTAAAAAATTAAAAAGATAACTAGATTATAAATAATAATAATGTTGAGAGAATAAAAAAGAATCTCAATAGATAATTAAAAAATAAATTAAATAATAATAATAAAAAGTGTGGGTTCCACATAGGGCTCAACAATATCATCTAATACATTCAATCTTCTTGCACTTCCAATAAAAAAACATTAATAACAAATCACTCAAAGCTAAGTCTTATTTGAATAGTATGTCTCGATTAGTATATTTCACTCACATAACTTTAATTAAGGAAAGAAATAAACAACTCTAACACTTTTTAATATAATTGTTATTTTTCTGAGTTATTACAAAATTGATAAATAGTAAAAATTGCACAAACTAGACACATTATATAATCTTGGTTATATGTAATCAACTAAAACTTTAAAGACTATATATAAATATAATAGAGAACCGAGATCCACATGGGGATCGGGGATTCCCTCCCCATTGCCACCCAAATTTAAACCCTTAACGTCTGCATAGGCATTGAAATGAAATACTGACTACCATATTTATCAAATAATGATTTATTTATTTATTTATTTATTTATTTTTAAAAAACATAATGGACAAGACATGTGCAAAATCGGAACCCTCGAACCTTTGGGGAGTGAGAAAAATTAAATATAAATTACTAGTACGTGTGGTATAAAGATTTAGAATGTCTTTGTATGTTTGTATCATAATGATTTAATTTGTTTTAACGCAAATTTGTAAGTTTAAATTAAAAATATGCAAAAATAGAATCCTAGGGGATGGATAAGCCCAAGATAGAATAAACTGAAGACACGGAAATTAACAGATCTGTTTAGAATAGTTTCCATAGTTGACATTAAGACAAGTCTGCAACAATAATTCATAAAATTAATGATATATTTCCATATCAGAATAAATAAATAAATGAACATGCTTAGCATATGCATATTTGTTTACTTAAAATTGATATTTGATCTATTCTTTTAAGAACACTTGCAAGTTATTTAAATGTTCTCGTGATAACGAAATGATACTAATTTTATTTGGAAGGTTTTTGTCTTATGGTGATATTTCATTGATGCTGTGAGTCAACATGCAACAACTATTAATTTGTTTTCCTTTTAATTGAATTATATTTGTTTTATTTTACGTCCATAAATGTAAAAGTTTGTATTAGTTTTTGTTGGGGAGGAACCGGGGACCAAATGATAATTTTCCCCAAAAGTACTGTAGCAGTAATGTAGCACTTGCACTGTAGCACTTACACTGTAGCAGCCAAAAATGCAAAACCTGCAATCTGCACGGCTTGAAGCACGGGCGTGCTACTTTGCTGCACCAGTGAAACACGGGCGTGCTACTTTGCTGTTCGTCCGCTACTGTAGCAGGATCACTGCAGCATCATTACTGTAGCACTGTTACTGTAGCAAACCACTGTAGCAGTCGAAAAATTCAGAAAACCCGCAATCTTCACGGCTTGCAGCACGGTCTCACTGCCCTGAGCACGGGCGTGCTTAATTCAGCACGGGCGTGTTGAGCTTGTTTTCTGAATTTTGAAGCTCAAAACCTCCCCCTTTTGAGTACAATCTCTTGGTATCTAAGATACACAATAGAAATATAAAAAATAACAAGCAAGACACACGATTTAGCGTGGAAAACCCCTTCAAATCGAGGGATGAAAAACCACGGGACTCCTTAGAGCCACTTAGAATTGTTTCCACTATGTCAACGAAGGAATAACAATGTTTTTCTCTCTAGCTAACTAGAGGCATACAAATGCAAGAGATTTAGGAAGAGAACTTCACAAACACATCATCATCATACAAGATGGATTACGACTATTTCAAGGAGAATTGGAAGGAATCAAACCAATGTATTGTGGATCTTCTTCCAAAGATGATCTTCCCTGAAACGTGGGCGAAATCGGCTTCAATCCTCTCAAGAAATCAAAACCCTAGCCCCTTCTCTTCTTCCTCTTCTTCTTGCTTTCTTTTTCACTGATGAGCTTTCCTCTCGATTACACTCAATCACACTTAATGATCAACAGTGATCCCTTGTTAACATAGCTTCATTTTTTTTTTCAATTTACTGTGGAGGTGGGGCCCAATTATTTGGAGAGGCCCCACTTAATGGGGCTGACTCAACAGTTTTTACCCTTTTTTTTAGAAAAAAAAACAACCTAAACGACAAGTGAAATTAATTAAATATTGGACGCTGTCTTAGTGTAGATTTATGAATTTATAAAATATGCCAACATGAATCCTAGCTCTGTCTTAGATTTATTATTAAATGAATAATACACAATAATGAACCCAATTAATTTTTAATGTGAAGATATTTCCTATCAAGTAGTGTGTATATATAATTCCTAAAAAATTGAATAAGTTATACCATCATTAAAAATATTAAATTAATATATATAGAAACAAGATCACAAGCTATAAAAATGAAAAGAAAATCAAAAGAAAAAACACAATGTTTCTAAAGAATATAAATATTGTTTTAATCTAAGATAATTTACAAATGTGGATAACTCACGTGCCATGGGGGTGCACAAATGTGAATTTACTATCTCAATACAATGAGTTACGATTAAAATCCACATTTTCGGTAAAAACACGAACATCCTACGCAAGAGATCGACTTGTTGTCGATAAACCAAAAGGTCTTTGACACATTAAATATTTTCAAACTATAAATTAAGATATACATTAATAACAAAAGAAATAAAGTTCGCATCAACAAAATGATATCATAGATTACGAAAGAAAATGTTCATAATACATGAGAGGGGAATTCAAGGATACATGAGTGAGGAGTTCAAGGGTGCATAATAATCCAAACATTCAGATCAAGCACCTCTTATTTTAATCTATCCCTTATTTTTACTTCAAGTTTATTTAACATATCATGCGGTTGCTCTCTTGACTTCAACATCAGTACGAGGCCAATTTGCAGTGGACTGTCCTTGTGCGTTCAGCTTCAATAGATTGCCATTGTTCTATTTTTAAATACAAGCAACATGATTAGTATAATACATCAAAATTAATTTGAAGGTTAATAAATTATGTAGTATATATGGTTGATTTTGTTAGAAGTAATTACCTACTTAATGATTGTCTTATCTCGTTTAAAATTTATATATAGTTCAGATTTTATTTGATGTTGGGATGAGGTGTATTTCAGATTTTATTTGAAGATTACCCATATCTATTCATCAAATGAAGACTCACCATCGAAGGATAACTTGCTTGCGATGTGATGCCACATATGCCTTGTGGCCTATTTACATTACGACGAAGTTGCATGTAACCATTCTGTCCCCATCCTGTTCCCCATGAATTTTTGAGAAGCCAATAATCCATGCCGGATTCACTACCATAACCTACTACAGTCACTGCATGATTTGTGCGAGCCCCACAATTTCCATTAAAAATTCCCTGTGATATATAACAAATAATTGATAAAATGTGTAAGGGAGTACAAATTGAGAACATATATAAATTGTTTTTCAGGTTACAAAGGAATCTAGGTATTAATTTGAGTTAAGAAGCTCACTGATGTATAGTATTGGAATTGCGGGTCAGACGCATCAACTGCAACACTAACGGGTTGGTAGGCAGCAACCATTTTCAAGTTGTTCTCACTGTAGGGAGGGATACGCCCATAATCATCAATCGAAACAACTCTGTTTGGAACCTAAAATATAATCATGTATATATATATATATATTTCAATAAGGACTACATATAAATTGTAAAGATTACTGAATATAAATTCATCACCTTGTTCTCATCACATCCAGCATAGTAACCTAGATATGGGTAATCTGCATCCGTGTCAATACCACCATTATCAATGATAAATTGATAAGCATCTGTCATGTATCCGGGATCACAACTCCCTTTATAACAATCTACTATCTCTTGTTCTGACAATGATATCAAGTTTCCTGTGACAATCTGGTGCAACCCTTCTGTTGCAGCAATTGCAGAGAATGCCCAACAATTATCTGCTCACAAGTTGAAAAAGAACCAAAAAAATAGCAAAAAGAAAATGTCCTTGATAAGCTAGCTAGTAAGAGAGGATGCAGAGACAGAATATAGGTTTGAATAAATGATAAATAGGAAATTTTCATCAATGCATTTTCAGTACTTACTACATTGGCCTTGGTTCTTGACACGGGTTACAGCTCCCTCTTGTCTCCAGTCAACAAAATCTGGTAGGAACAAAGCCTCACTGAAGTTGTACATATTATTCTTATGAAAGTTTATTTCCTGTTTGATTGGTTGCTTAAACCCAAGAAAAGTATTCCGGTACTCATCATTAGTAAGATCCGCAAAGACGGTGAGACCAAGAGTGAAGGAGTGGTTCTGGGCATTATTATGTTCGTCGATGAACTTAAGGTTATCTTTGAAGATCTCATACCTCTTATCCTTCTCAAAAAGATCATTGTAGTTCTTATGGTGCTCAACTAACCAACCCTCATAAAGGAGCTTAATCTCATGCTCGGAGCGAGCTGCATTAATGGCTAAGTAGAGGGAAGAGAAGGAGAGCAAGAAGCAGGAGACGAAGAGAATGCGTGGTGAAGCCATTCTTTGAGGAGTAGTGTGTGAGAGAGTGAAGAAGATGAGGGTGCGTTTATATAGACTTTTGTGTGTGTGTGTGTGTGTGTGTGTGTGTGTGTGTGTGTTGGGGGGTTTTAAGATTTCAAGTAAAAAGTACAAACCTTTAGTATTCCAAGGAAAACTGTTCTCAATAATTCCTCATTTAAATTAAAGATTGACGATTAGCACAAACAAACGAATGGCATATTTTCTAATTAATTAAGATTAATTAGAAAGAGACACAAGTAATGAAAGTTTTATTATATACCCCTCCCAATAAAATCAAAAGTCCAGAGTGTTAAAGGCAAATTAAGATATTAGAAAGATAAGCAAATTAACACTAGAATCCTAGGGGGCTTAATTGGATAAGCTCAAGAATAAATTAATAATATACTTCAATATTAGCATAAATGAATGAGCACGGATATCACATGCATATTTGCTTACTTAAAAATGTTATTTATTTAAATGTTCTGATGTCAGTTTCACATGGAAGTTTTGTTTTTTTTGGTGATATTCCATTAATGCTGAGTCAATCATGCCACAGTTGCACATTTATATAAAATTAATAAAAGTTGTCATCATTGAAGTAAACAATAGAAAATAATAATCATATGGGTGTTTAGAATAAATTAATCATCACTGGGAATCATTTCTTCCTGCATTATTGAGACAGTAAAACTCACACTCATTGCGTTTTCATACATTTTAATTATTTAACTAACATAATATTAACTTTTATTGAAATGTGATAATTAATCAGAAGATTAGTACTCTAATATATGTTGTGTTATGATAAGTGCTTGAATGTATATATTTTCATATTATTTTCTACACTCAATTGTCATGTAATCAATCATTTATTTGGAAAATAGTGCTTAACTTGTTGATTTATTGATTTTAAATCTTGACAAGAGCATAATGAGCATAAAAACACCAAATGAAACAATTCTGGAGCAAGTTGATGAATAAAGAGTCCCTTTAGCACAAGCACAACAGAAAAGGCTAGCCAAATAAAGCAACCTGAAAGATACTCGTAAGGTAGGTGACCTATCATCTCCAAGTTATTATGGCCTCGGTTTTATGTTCCTAAGGCTCTCATAAAAGGTTAGGTATTAAAGGGTTTACTAAGGGTTTAAAAAAAAATCTTTTGGCAGTCAAACTGAGGGAAGAGCGTGTTGGGAATAGGATTCTCACTGATTATCAAGAAAAAAGAAAAAACACAAAGAGCAAAACAACCACAAAAGATAAGATTTACGCAGCTCGACAAAATTACTTACGTCCACTGCTGCACTGGGGTTTTCATTGATATCTCATACTAAAATAATCTATAAAGAACCGCTCATATATATAGAAGAAATTTAGGGTACCATTGGAAGAAAAAAATTACATGAATACCGCCACTCTCCCAAAAAAAAACTTTTTCTCTGGGGCACGCAATCAGAGCTCGTCATACTCAACAATCTCCCACTTAGAGACTAAGCTTTTAATATAAGCCGCTCTCTTATAAACCTCATCTCTGTAGCTCAGATGATGCTCCTAGTGTGGCGCCTCCTATTCATCAAGTAACTTACAGGCCAACTGAGGCCATGCATAGCCTTAGTTTTTGGATGGTTACACTCTTTGTCAACAAATCTGCTGGATTCTCTGCACCAAGTATCCTCTTCAATGCTATTGTTCCATCCTCAGTCAACCCACGAATGTGATGATTGTTAAGTGTGTGATTGAAGAAGTGGAGTTGGTGTGAAGAGTTGCAAGAATGATGAATGTGTTGGTCTGCTGGATTGATTGAAGATTGGTTGTATAGCTGAAGGTTATATGTGTTTCAAGTTTTCAGAAGATTTGAAATTCAGTTAAAGCCGTTGGTGTGAAGGGAAAGTCGAAGGTTGCTTCAACGGTGGAGATTTCATCATCAAGTAGGGTGTTTAAGTTTGAGGCAGAATCAGAGGTGTTATCAGTGAAAACAGCATATGGCAAGAATTTAATCATCATCAAGATTGGTTTAAGCTCGAGGTAGATTGGACGGTTGAGTCTGTAAACGGTTAAGTTCAAGTGAATCAAACACCTGGCGTGATGACTCAGAGAAAGTTAGTTTAAGTTGTTGTTATTTGTAAAAGCTTTTATCTTTTTTGAAAAACCTTTGTGAGGATGTCTGAGTTTTCTTATTAAGTAGTTATGTTTGATGATTTTTCATGTGAGATATAGTAGTTTTTAGCTCTGAGTTATAACTACAAACTTGTTCCTCATATGTTCTTGTTTATGTTTAGTGATTGTCAGAAGCTGAAATTGTGTACTTATGTTTCTGAGTGAATGTATTCAGTGTTATGTTATTATACTGTTCTGTTTTGGAGATAGCTAGCTTTGCTGATTTTTCAAGGTTTAGATAGTGGTTTTCTGGTCTGGTTTTCTACTACAAAGTTGTTCTTCAACCCTTCAGGGTTTGCAGAGAATATTATTTTACAAAACTACACTAATAAGGTTATATTTTATAAACCACAATTGTATAAAATTTGAGTTATTGCAGACTAAATAAAATCTAGGGTTACTTACCTCACACACGCCGATAAATGAGTTCTTGATGGGGTTTCTCATGCCTAGGAGCAACATCTCTTCTACTAAGCAAATATCTAATTAAAACTAGAATCTTGTTTTCCTTAAATACCATGATTAAAAATTTCATGATGATGGCAACAATGAACAATAATTTATAGAATAATTGTAAAGGAGATAAGAAAGCATTTTTTAAAAAAAAAAATTAAAAAGATAACTAAATTATAAATAATAATCCTGTTACGAGGATAAAAACGAATCACAATAGATAATTAAAAAATAAACTAAATAATAATAATAATAAGTGTGGGGTCTATAATAATAAAATGTTGTTTTTTTTAATTAATTACTAAAATACGTATTTCCGTAATTATTTACAAATGAGCATTTTTTATTTTTTTAATAATTTCTTTTAAAAGTTTAAGGGTCCCACCACTTTTTTAATATTTAAGATTTATTTTTTTAATAAATCAGGGTCCCATTAGTTTTTAATATTAAAATTTTATTTTTTTTTAAAAACTGTGGGTCCCAAGAGCTTTTTAAATTAAAAAAAATTTATATTTAACACCTTATCATTCACATTAATTTTTCTTATAATTTGGTTTGTAAAGGGTTGTTGGGATGAATTATTGGTGGTATATGTCACCTACCCTTTTCATAAGAGCCATTGGATGAAATTAATCTTAACCATCCATTTGTTAGGTGGAGGCCTATATATAGTGATGGCAACGGGTCGGGTCGGGTGCGGGTTTTACCATACCCGAACCCGAACCCGCTACCCCGCCGCCATACCCGAACCCGTACCCGAACCCGACGGGTTTTTAGAACCCCATCCCACACCCGAACCCAACGGGTATCGGGTACCCGCGGGTATACCCAACCCAAAATAACATATTTAAAAATATTTAAAATAAATTACAAAAATTAAGTAGAAATTAAAATAAGCATTCAAACAACCACACAATATACAAATTCAACCTAAAATACACATTCAAATCATAGGTTGTTTTTTTGTTCAAATAACCATAATTCAAGTAGAAATTAAAATAACCATTCAAAACAACACAAAATATATAAATTTAACATAAAATAAACATTCAAATTATATATGTATTTTTTTACAAATCGGCCCCCAACTTTAACAAAATTTTTGCTTATTACTTAATAAGGTCTTGAAAATTTGAAAGAATATAAATAAATATTAGGGACTTTTTAATAATATATCATCGGGTCGGGTTCGGGTACGGGTTCGGGTCGGGTATCAAAATTCCCATACCCGACCCGCACCCGTTTTATACTTATCGGGTTTTACCCGAACCCGACCCGAAACCCGGTCAAACCGGGTATTACCCGTCAAACTCGGGTCGGGTCGGGTCGGGCCGGGTCGGGTTTGGTTATTTTTGCCATCCCTACCTATATAAACCCTCCAAATCTCTTTTATAAAACCACACAAGCATTTCTATAAGAAAAAAATTATCAATATAGAGAGAAGTTTCTTCTTTAAAATTTCTGTCTTTCTAGTTTTTTTTTCTTACAAAGTTATTTTATTGCAAAATTATAACTAAATATTGTACTTGTCGAATTATTTTATAATATATGTAATTGTTTTAGTTCATTTAAGATATCAAGGGAGTTTGGTTTAGTTATGGGAGTAATTTTTACATGTTAAAACTTTTAATATTTGATATTTTGTTATTATTAAAATTATTAAAATTATTTATTTAAATTATTGACAAATTAATGAAAGTAAAAATTGCAGAGTAGACGTATAAAAAAATAAATTATAAGAAAAATCAATAGGAATGATAATGTGTTAAATGTAAATTGTTTTTTTAATTTTAAAAACCCTCGGACCCACAGTTTTAAAAAAAATAAATTTTTAATTTTAAAAAACTAATTTTACCCCTGATTTATTAAAAAAATAAAATTTAAATATTAAAAAAATATGGGACCCTAAACTTTTAAAAAAAATTATTAAAAAAAATAAAAAATGCGCATTTCTATAAATAATTACGAAAATACGTATTTTAATAATTAATTAAAAAAAATATTTTAATCAAAAAGCCTCTTCTTGCACTTTCAATTAAAAAAATTAATAACAAATCACTCAAAGCTAAGCCTTATTTCAATAATATGTCTCGATTAGTATATTTCACTCACATAACTTTAATTAAAGAAAGAAATAAACAACTCTAACACTTTTTAATATAATTGTTACTTTTCTGAGTTATTACAAAATTGATAAATAGTAAAAGTTGCACAAACTAGACACATTATATAATCTTGGTTTACTTAAAAATGAATATATAAATTAATAATAATATATATACTTGAATATTAGCATAAATGAATGAACATGGATATCACATGCATATTTGTTTACTTAAAAATGTTATTTATTTAAATGTTCTGATATCAGTTTCACATGGAAGTTTTGTTTTTTTTTGTGATATTCCATTAATGCTTTGTGAACATGCAACAACTGTACATTTATATAAAATTAATAAAAGTTGTCATCATTAAAGTAAACAATAGAAAATAATAATCATGTGGGTGTTTAGAATAAATTAATCATCACGGGGAATCATTTGCTTCCTACATTATTGAGACAGTGAAACTCACTCCTTGCGTTTTCATAAATTTTAATTATTTAACTAATGTGATATGAACTTTTATTGAAATGTGATCATTAATCAAAAGATTAGTATTCTAATATATGTTGCGTTATGATAAGTGCTTGAATGTATATATTTTTATATTATTTTCTACACTTAATTGGCATGTAGTCAATCATTTATTTGAAAAATAGTGCTTAACTTGTTGCTTTATTGATTTTAAAATCTTGAGGAGAGCATAATGAGCATAAAAGCCCCAAATGACAAGCTGAGGGAATAGGATTAAAGGGTTTGCTAAGGGTTTTAATAAAAATCTTTTGGCGGTCAAGCGGAGGGAAGAGCGTGTTGGGAATAGGATTCTCACTAATTATTAGGAGAGAAGAAAAAACTCAAAGAGCAAAACAACCACAAAAGACAACGCAGCTCGACAAAATTGCCTACGACCACTGCCACACTTCGGTTTTCTTTGATATCTCATACTAAAATAATTTATAAAGAACCGCTCATATATATAGAAGAAGTTTAGGGTGCCATTGGAAAAGAAAAATTAGATGAATACCGCTACTCTCCCAAAAAAAAACTTTTTCTCTGGGGCACTCACCTTCCTAGATAATATTGTTGACTGATTTTTCTTTTTTTTTCATTTCTCCTTTAGTTAGACCACTCCATTATAGGCTTGATAATAGCACAACACTTTCAACTAGTATTTCCTAATTCCGTGTGAATTCGACAACCATGCATGCACTTGTTGCATGCTTTACAATTTGTGCGGCATGGCACATCCACTTGCATACTCCCCATGCAATTTCTTTTATATTTTTAATATAAAAAAAATTTGATTATTTACAAAAATGTGTTAAATATGATTATTCATTCTAATTATTTAATTTCCTTAATTTTATCTAATTCAATATATCACCAGGAATAATATTATTATTTTATTTTTTGACTATTACTAGCAAAAATTAAATATTTAAATATTTATATATTTATATTTAACTAATATATTAATATTGTATATATACATATATAGGAAAGGGGGTAAAATAGATAATTCATGCCCATTCCTTTTGCATCCTCCTAGTCACGCCCTAAACCTGAAGCGTCGACAAACGGTCGCAAACCTACAAAGCTGAAACCAAGTTGGTATGTAAGGCCTCAGAACCTGTCTCACAATGAAAAAATAGCATCTAACAAAAATATAAATTCTTACATTAAAAGAAGCTACATAATACGAATTACAAAAGTTCCACAACCAATGTTGGGCATAATATTTATTCAACAATATAAAGTTCCAAGCCCATAAAGAAATAGAATTTAATAACTTGCTAAACTAGATTGTGACATGGCCAACGAGCCTGCTAGGCTACCCACCAAGTAACTCTACTCTTGCTCCGAAAAAAAAGGATCAAACTTAATGAGCTTGAGAGCCCAGTAAGTAATGACTAAAAACATTTGGGATCAAATAAAAGTCTTAAAATTCTATAACAAAATTCATTCTTATGATATAATAGGACATCTAGGAAAATACAATTCAGAAACAAAACAAAACGATTCAACAAAGTTTGACTTTCAGATAAACATAATATATGTCTCCCAATTCACTATGATCAAAACAGAATATCAGATGTCATTTGTTTACCCTCGGTGACCCGAGCTAGAATATCAGAGTTCATTTGTTTACTCTTAGTGACCTGATCCAGAATATCATAGGTCGTTATTCTTCACCAACGGAAAGGTGCGAAACTATAGTCTTTTAATAGAGTTACATGTCGACACGGTCAGTGTTTAACCCCAAATGTCAGGGTTAGTGCATAGTTAATTGGAGACTACAATTTATAAATCAAATAATTAATATTTACAAATAACAGAATACCAAGGATCAGACTGAGTGAAAACAGAATAATTCACAAAGAAAAAATGTTAACATTCACATGATCCCATCATCTGTATATCAAAATAAGCCAATTATTTTCAAATCAAATAACTTAACAAATAGGTTGTAAAATAAATTTATATAGCTCAAAATATATAACCTACATCGTTTATGAAAAACCTGATTAAATAAATAAATAACCAGAAATTTAGTAAATACTTAATAATTTAAAAGAATGTAATAACCAAGGGTTTAATGAATAAAATTATTCAAAAATATAATTATTTAATCAAAATATTAAATATGATTGCAATGCCCTCGATAAACTATATCTAAAAACAACATAGGTTTAAAGAATTAGATCATCCTTCCCAAGTCCCACTCCCTATGATTGAATTGTGTAAGGAACCTCAGTGATGACTCATGCTGATTCCTTTCAATTACAGTGTGCCGATATATGGTGCACCTCTCCTCCACACTCACATACATCTAATGTGAAACTCCCAACTCTCGTTACGATAGGATTCAAGACAATAGAATTTGAAATACAAGAATACAAAATATAAATTGATGAAAGATTAGAAGTCAATTGAGTGCATAACATACACATTTCTCATTTATTAATATTATACACTAGGCTTATCTTCTTGTATGAATTTTTCTATTTCAGTATTACTCTGGATATTTTATGCTTTAATGTGAAGGCAAGTAGCTTTTGGGACCAAAAAAAAAAGAAAACCCCAAGTGAATCTGAGCAAAATTGATGCAAAATAGTACTCCAGAGAAGTGCACGGCCTAAGCACAGGTATGCTGAGTCTGTGCAGATCATAGAAAAGCCAGATTTTCAGCACAATACCTAAGCATGGGCTCCCTGCTCTTAGCACAAATTTGTTTCATGAAAATTACTAGAGTTTGGTTTTTCACAAAAAAAATCGAGTCCTAAGGGCAGCCAAAGATTTACACAAACTAGATACTCTTTATACACAATAGTGACTATTTTTTTACTTGGAAATAAAGCTCCAAAGATTAGGTTTATGGAGGATTTTTTGACAAAGAAGTCATCCACAGCAAAATAGAAAAGGAAAGCAAGTGATCCAAGAAAGACTTGACACCGCTCCGGTCATGACCGCTTGAGCTTGCTATTATTATTAGCCTTGTCTTATCCATCTTGGTAGTCTCCATCTTAGTTTATCAAGAAAGTATGAGGAGGTCTTTATTTTGTTTTCATTCATGACTCCATTGATGGATTGTAATTTAATTCCCCTAATATAAAAGGCTAAACAATCATTCGATGCCTAGACTAGAAACTTAAAACTTTGTGTATTTGATTTCTTCTCATATGATATTGGCTTCAGAAGTCTTTGTAAATCTTCTGTGTTGCTTCATGGTTGTGATTTATTCACATATTTTATTAGAATTGACTAATTAGGATTAAGAAAACAATCATGTTAGGTAACATATAGGAGATAGGGGTTGAGTGGACACCTAAAGATAAGGTGTATGATGTCGAACTCACCTGATTAGAGTTGAACCTAATAGAGGGATTCACATAGCGTAACACAATCGCAGGACAATTCATATTGTCATATGGGTTGATTGCTTGGACCAAAGGGATAAACTATTCTAAAAATCTCCACAATCCAAGAACACTTGATTAAAAATCTTTGCACAATTGCCTTGAGGGAAAAAAGACCGGGGCACCATCCTATTTCCTTGCTCATTTCATCAGGCCACTTGAGTCTTGTTTGATTTTAGTTTTTGTTTACTTAGTTTTAGCATCAACATCATTCTAATTCATCAGCTAGATAGTTGATAAGTGATTGGTATTACAAGAGCTGGTCCCTAAGGAATAGACTATTCTACCTTAGGGTATTTTACTACTTATATAATCAGTGCACTTATGGTTATATGTGAGGGTCGTATCATCTACAATCATTGTCATCGAAGTATTAACCCTATGTTCATCTAAGCTTGAACAAAAAAGAGCTTAGCTCTCCATTAATTGAGAACAATCATATAATCTAAAGAAGATTGCACTCATCGAAGTATTAATGATGCCACCAAATGTGACCTTGCTTGCTCTCTCTCTCTATATGCCTTATATATTTCCCTACTCTTTGCTAAGCTTGGCCATAAAAAGATAATTCTCAAACTCTAAGTAAAATCTTTTATACCCTAACA
Source organism: Dioscorea dumetorum (assembly GCA_902712375.1). Lineage (NCBI taxonomy): Eukaryota > Viridiplantae > Streptophyta > Magnoliopsida > Dioscoreales > Dioscoreaceae > Dioscorea > Dioscorea dumetorum. The sequence goes on along the minus strand of CACTHL010000601.1, from coordinate 1,252,463 downwards.
TTTATGGGCATGAGAGAGAGAGGATGTAGCAATCTGGTGTTGAAAGGTCGTGTGGCTTATGGGCATCTTACTATCAAGGTGCCTCTTGTAAGATCTTCTGTTTGGATGTTATAGTCCAGCTTACATGGTAAGCATTAAACCAAATGGTTCTCTATCTGGCCGTAAGCACATGAATCCTGAATGTATTCTCCTCTGACTGACCCTTTTGCTCTAGCTTACTGGCAGGGCTTATGCTTGTAAGTCTTTAAGTCGGGCTTTTATATATGCTTCATTTTACGGGTATAAATATACCTGCAAGCTCTTCCATCTGAGTCTTATGGTTGTAAGTGGGGGCTCTAAGAGTGTTGTAAGGTGTCATAGTTGGCATGTTCACTTAAACTGGTGCAAAGAGAATTATTTCTTTATTAACTTGCTGGAGAATTCTTTTATTTAACTCCCTCGAATTTATTATGCTCTGTCACCATATTAAATACCATTTTCAATGTAAATGATGGTATACATGCCAAATGAGTATAAAAAATAATATGAAAATATATTCATTTACACACTGATAAGTAATTTTATGATATATTCTTTTATTATATTTTCTATTGCTAGTAGATTACATGCACTTCTACTTTATCATTTCTTAATACATTACTTTTCAAACGAAATATAATTTTGATTCCATTACCTGCTTATTCCTATTCATTAAACCAAACGTACAAGCCATTAGACTTTATGTGCCTGCTTTATTTAGATGACACCCTGGATTTTATTTAAAACTTACAATATGAGTAATTTCCACAGTGACTAATCTAATGATGTACTATTTTATTTCCATAAACTTAATGATAATCATTTTCAAGATATGTACATGATAGAGACATCATCTTCTATAATGCATGAATTTAATAGTTTTGTCTTGATCCAAGACCAGATCATCTTTGACTGAAGTAAATAATCCAAGCTTGGTTATGTTGGCATACCAATGCCAAGCAGAGAGAGTTACTTTTTTTTTTTTTTTACTTCAAAAACAATAGTTGGCTAGCACCTCTACGTACATTTTACAAAAATAAATAAATTTATAAATAATAAAAAATAATAAGTTGGCTTTAATACTATATACACACACACAAACGCTCCCAATTCAAAGGGATATTTAGGAAACAAATTGAAATATAACCCTTCCACTAAACTTTTAAACAATTAGATTAATATAATTAAATATTAAAATCACATATTGTCATGCTAGATACGGTCGCAACACATGATTTTTAAGTAAAATAGAAAAAATTAAGAAATACCAAAATTTACATGGTTCTGCTTAATTTTTGATACTTGATGCTCAGCTTTCTGATGCTTGATGCTCTGATGCCTACGTCCATGGAAAGGAGAAATTTTCTACTGGAATGAAAATAATTTACGAGTGGAAAATATACTCAATGCCTCTCAACTAAAATTCAAAGATACATTCATTAAAAAAACACTCTAGGTGATTTCTTGAAATATTTTTACAAGCCCAAAAGCCATGTATTTATAGGTAAATAAATGAACCAGAAGTCCGAGTATTCACACATGGATGCCAAAAACGGAGGCTTCATACATGCTAAAGAAAAAAATTGTCAAAAATGAAGGGTTAACTAAGGGTTTAAGGATGATAATATTTTGTACAAGTGTAAAATACAAGGCATACTTCACACACTTGACATATATAATGTATGTTAAATTATTCTAAACAAAATCAAAGTTTATAAAAATTTACTAATTGAGTATAACTTTAATTTTCTCATAATTGTGGCCTGGTTTGTATTTTTTTTTCTAGAAAAGCATATAATTAAATGACAGGTTGAATTAAATGTTCCCTGTTGTCTTTAAAGAACAACCTGCACATTAATTTACACAATCATTTACACATTTGCACTTTTAAATTGGTCACTATCCAGACTTTAAATTATCTCACAATCATAAATAGACATGACAGATAAAAATCAAAAGATTTGTGGCAATAGCGTTATATTTAAAAAGTTGTGTGGACATCAGTGAAACTTACCCAAGATAAAGATCAGGCGCAGGCGTAGCAACCACATCATCTCTAAAACTTTAAAATGATTTGCTGGTAGCCACGTCAGTGTTTTCACCCGAAACAACCATCAAACAGGACCTTGTGGTCATACGTGCGTTCGGAACAAACTTATGTGATTACCATGTTATAAAAAAAATAAGATTTGTGGCCATAGCGTTATATTTAAAAAGTTTTTGTGGCCACCATCGTTTCATGCAACAGCTAGTTATAAAATTAGCGGTAGTTGGTGATATTAAAATAGATAATGGAAATTAAATATCACATGGATGCTTAACATTACCTATCTTATTGCAATATACATATTACACCTAGATAATTGATAATTTGTTTTTAATTTATAAATTTTGTGATAATGTAATATGAGCGTCGGATCATTAGTGGAGAGTTTAACATATGGTAGATGCCATGCATATTATGACTAGTTATTAATACTTCTCTCTCGGACATGACATTATTTGTGCACCTTATCCTCTTAATTATTTATAGAAAAATAACTGTAAATTACCATGTGGCTTGTTTTTTTATCAATTTAAAGCTTGTGTTTCGACTTTTAAGAGTTTAGTACCCTGTAATCTAAATCGCTTGCAAAATAATATCAAAACACACAAACTCTTTAAGACATAATGACATGACATAAAAATAGACCTAAATTCATCTTTTTGCTCTTATTTAAATTAGTGAACATATACTATTTACTAATGTAAAGAGGTGAATGATTTTTAAGTAGTATTTATTTTAGTAATAAAAGGGTCATTTGGTCGGGAGTAATATTAGATTACCCCTGTAATAGATCAAGTAATCTTACATTACTTCGTTTGATTACATAATATAGGAATATCATATTTTCATAATGTTAACTCGATCAATATTACTTGAAATATGATTACTAACTTAATATGTGGTATCACATATTCCAGCGAGAATGTAAATTCTTTCCCATTATACTCACTAAATTCATATTTTTTTTTAATTACTTCTATAATATATTAGTAGCCTGTTATCAAAGAAAACATATCTTCTCTGTGAAAATAATTATTAAACTAAACTGAAATTTCAAATATGAAATTAGGAGAAATTTTTCATTTTAATGAAAATAAGTGGGTTTGCCTTAAATAATATTAATAAAAATTAACTACATTAAAATTAAAAATTTATCTTTTTAATAATAACATATATTTATGATTAAACAATTTTAATAATTATTTCAAAATAATATGAATTTGTATATGTTTGGCACTTATTATATAAGGGTATTTTAGTAAAAGAATAATTTGTAATAACAGATTCCCAGTTAACCACATTACTATCATATCAGTCAAAACAAAATTGCACATATTCCTGTCAACATAACTTTGGAAATATATTCCTGGTAATTTTATTTTTGATAGTAATATAAGATTCTGTGAACCAAACGGCTGCTAAGAGTAATAACCCATTACCACTCTTACTAAACATACGGTTCACGTGATTTTTCGATGCACGGCCTCTGTACAATCTACCAACCCAAAGCGCAGCCTCTACATGATCTCCCTACCCAGGGCACATCCTTGCTTCATCAAACAAGGGGGTGCTAGAGGAATGCTGACTGCCTCGGTGTGTGGTTGTCAACCCCACACCCTCTTCTTCATGCAGTGACTATCATGTGGGGTGGGCACTAAGCACTTATCCGCTCGACTCTGATTCCACCAAGTATGCCAAGTTTTCATCTCCACTAGCCCATATATTTTACATTTGTACTTTGTATTTTTGTTTTCAGAATTGTACAATTAGCGAGGGGAGTCCCCTACTAAACTATTTATCCTTCTCATGTTATCTTTTATTTTTGATATTTATATTTTTTATTTCTCATATTTTCCATTTTTTGAGCTTCACTTGTGTATCCTCATCTCTTCTCAGGATCAATTGTGTGCCTCATAGATTTTGCACAAAACCCTAATTGTGGACCACTTATAGCTTAGGAAATTAAGGGGATTACTAACTTACCACTAGTTTAAGTTCTTGTAAGAAAAAAAGTGAAATAAAACCATAAATTCATATTCTTAGTGAATGTCTACCGGGAGAATAAAGTTGTGAATGATAGTAGAAAGAGCTATCGCACTTGATAAGGGAAAACCACTAGCGAGTAGTTGGAGTTTGGGCATTACAAGCATATATTTGATGACCTATAGAGAGAAACGGCTACCGCAAAGGTGTATGAAGCTTCTATCCTACTAAAGACTTGAAAAGTTAGGTTGTTTGAGAACGGAGGATGCAGTTAGCTTAGTTAGACCGAGGTAAGCATGGGGCACATGCTTATCATTAGCACATAAGCATGATGCAATACAAGTACTAAGTGAAACTTATCATTCTTTTTGAGCCCTATCGATGCACATTCATTACTTGGTTCCCCCAGAATCATAGAATTCCCATTTACTTTGAGATCATAGGTCATGTACTGATTTTCTATTTCGTATTCTTTATTTTTTGCTTGAGGACAGCAAAAGTTTAAGTGTGGGTGTATTTGATGAGTGCATAACATGCACATTTTTTGATAGGATATTTATATGCACTTGGCCTATCTTCTTGCATTAATTTCTTTATTTTATGGTATCAAACTCTCCCAATAAGGGTTAATCCTAATAGAAGAATTCATGGAGAGTAGTGCAATCATAGGGCAATCCCTGTTGCCATATGGGCTAAGGGTTGATTGCTTGGACCAAAGGGATCAACTAATTTGGGAATCTCCACGGTTCAAGGACACTTGAGTTATAGCCAATATAGGAAATCCTTGCACAATCATCTTGAGGGGATAGAATATAGAGCAACATCCCATTTCCCTGCTATATTGTCATTACACTATTTGAGTCTTGTTAATTTTAGTTCTTATTCACTAGTTTTAATTAGTGCAACATCATCCCATTTTATCAGTTAGATAGTAGACAAAAACAACTACTACTAGGAGAGCTGGTTTCTGTGGATTCAACTACCCTACTATAGGGTACACTTTACTATTTTCTTATGGCCTGTGAACTTGCGGTGTATGCACAAGAGGTGTATCATGGATCTAAGACTTAAAATTTTCTTACACATATAGAAAATCAAATTGCGATTCAATGAAGTATCATTCCAATACAGAAAACACATATATAGAAAATCGAACATCAACCACAACATTCAGCTCTGGTGTAATTATGCAACATTCATAATCCACTCATAAACAAGAATACCAATCAGTTCTCAACGGTGCTATTCCTCTACCGGTTCCTTGGCTCTAACCGTAGTGGCACTACCTAAAACCAAACTACACACCACACGAAGCTTAACTACAAGCAAAGGTGTAATAAAGGAAGCAAGAATGAAACCCTAAGTCTATATGCTATGCAAACTCTAGTAGAGGCTTGTGTAGGGCTCCATTTTAACTCTATTTATGACTAAGAAAATAAGGGAATGGAAGAGGATCTCCCCATGTAAAGAAGCCCTCATTTAAACAAAGAATCTTTCATTGAAATTGGAAGAAAATGGAGAATGCAATTGCCCTAGACTCCTAACTTCAATCATGCAAAGTGCAAGCAAGGATCTGAGCTCAAACACTCTTAAATCTCAAGGCCCAGATTTCTCATCAAAGAATGAAGGAGCAAAGAAGAAACAAGGGGAAGAATGAGGAAAAGAGACAACATACCTTCCTTGCCCTAAGAATGAGATGAGATGGATAAAAGGCCTTCAATAAAGGGAGAAGGTAAAGGAGATCCAAGGGTTTGCTCTTCTCATTCATGAGAAAAATGAGAATGAGAGAATGAGAGGGGAGAAGAGGAAGAAACGAGGTTAAGGGTAAAAAATTACCAAGACACCCTCACCTCTTGACCTAAAAACTCCAAAATGGCGGCTGAGCCGATACCCTATGGCCTCCCATGCGAGCACACAATTGGGCCGCACAGTTGTTGGTTGTATCGTGCCACCACGACTGTGGCAGCAAGCCGTCTTCCGCGACGCCTGTAAAATTCCCTGAAACTTCTTTAGCTCTGTAAAATGACCAGAAATACTAACTAATGGGTTTCGATTATTATCCAGCCATAAACTCAAGTTCAAGCATGATGAAAGGGCCTGGTATTACATTAATAGGATATAATGATTTTTAATTCTTGATCTATCCTAGTGTTAATTAAGTTTTCTCTATTGTCTTCCCTATGTATAAGCCACGATGTCTATAGTTCCTTCTATAAAATTTCCATGTCATGTTTTATGTTTGGGCTTGAAACAAATTTCTTGCTACCCCCTTATGAACTGTCAACACAGGTATGTGTGCTAAAGGTTTTGATTGTATTTGATGGTTTGAAGGTCTTATTTTTCTTGCATTCAATAACGTATTTTAATATGTGTTTTTCTTTATTGTGATTGGTGGTGAGCTCGGGACTCGGCCTACTGGGGCAAGGGGGGTCTACCTAGGGGGCGACCTATTTAAGAAGCGACGTGGATGACCGGGGGTATGTTATCTCCGTTTGAGGTGGTGCCGAAAAACCCACAATGGATAGGAGGGACATTTGATTTTGAGACACCAAGCCACACCGCATTTGTGGACTCAAGCAGAATAATTTCATGCCACAATGAGGTTCAGAATAATTTCATAGCATGCCCAATCATTTAATTTAGGATGTACATGCTACATATCCTATTCATGTTCAATTTTCTATAATGTATAATTGATTTTATCACTAATACTATAAATTAGTTAAATGAGTTCTATTATCTTAATTACATCTTATACTTTTGGTATTCGCTTTAAAAATTATATATCCACCCATTGAGTAAAGGTTATACATGTTCAGCATTATCTAATTTTTATAAGGACGGACCTTTACGTCTCCTACATATTAGGTTTCAGTTTGCCATACATCATCAACTCGTTTAGACGTTTTTGTGTGTTTAGATCCGATTTGTTGTATTATTTTTGTATTGGTGGAGATCTATTAAAGAGATTTTACTATAGTAAATCTGCTTACAGATTTCACAACAACCAATAATCTTTCATTTTCATTGAATTGTCTTTTAACCATTACACACCTTTTTCCTTCATTGACTAGTCAAACATATTAAACAAAAGTTTATGTGAATATGCACACCATACTTTTACACAACTCAACATTAACTTTACAATTGCATCTTACTAGCACCCACAGGTATAAGACATATCATTTGGCAGGCCATGCTTCATGGAAAGACATATCATGACAATTTATTAAATTTAATAAATATGAAATACGTAAAGTCTAAAAAGATATTATCTTGACATAAATAGATCATTAAAAAAAAGACTTACATGATATATTTTTTGATGTAATTATGGAAATAATAAAATAGCTTAACATAAAATACACTTTGATTAAAATTCAAAATTACAATATAACAATTCCAGCAAAATCCAAATTATTTTTTGTTTTAAATCAGCAGTTTTAAAAACGAGCCCTTGAACACCACACACATAAATGCATTATTTTGACTTTCTCCAGAGTTTTTACCATATATAAGGCAAATTAATACCCTTTTTTTCTCTCCATATATTATGGTATCGGATCATGTTAATAGATTTGTCTATGGATAATAATGTGCCCATATGATCGAAGACAAAGAATAAAAAAAAGTAAAAGTCGAAAACATAACAGCGCATATATAATAATTTGCTTGTGGGAATTAATATCCCATATCTCCCCTCGAAGGACTTTTAATTCAAAGGTCTAGTGCTTCAAGGGCTTACATAATGCCAAAAATTGATCGTCCAGCTTGCGTGTTATCATACAATAATATGGAGTTTGGATAATAAATCTACATCCATAATCAAAGTCCTATTACCATCATCGAGTTCAACTAGATTTGAATCTCTCTCGTCAACACTGTTTAAACTACAGCCAATACCGCTGGATTATAAACTCTTTGATCCATCCACATATTCTTTGTCTCATCCGTCAATCCTATTATTTTTTCTTCCTTCCCAAGTTCTCGTAAAATGATGAACTAATATAACTTAAGTAAAATATATAATACAATTGAAAAACACACAAAAATTAATCATAACTCATATTTCAATAGTTTCCTCCGGGTCTTACTAGAGTTTTAAATAATTAATTAATAAATATATGACCTTTAAAGTTAAAATTTTTCATTGTAATACTTCTGTCATTGTTGTGACTTACCAAACCTCTTTTTGAGGGTTCTCATTTTGGTAATGCGCATTAATAATGGTTTAAAAAACACTTATAGTCTTTGGTAGTCACTAAAGTAAATTGGGATGAGTTATAAAAATGATTTTGATTTTTGAATTTGTATGGAAAAACATTTTATCATATATGAATTCAATTAATTATAACAGTATAGTGACTAGCATATGAATTCAATTAATTATAAAAATAAATTCAATTCAGGTTATATATATAATAGTATAGTGACTAGTAAATATTTGCTAATAAATAAATGACTATATTAATTTTATAAAATTATATCTTATGAAGACAATTATTCATATTCCAAGTTATTTCCTTAGTTTAGTTGGGTATCATAAAATAACTTCAAACATGGTACTATGCTCCAAGTTAGAGTCATTCTTTCCACTTGTAAATTAACTCATCCAATGGGTTGAGATAATCATATCATATTATATTATATTATATTATATTATATTATATTATATTATATTATATTAAATATTGGGTTATTTATATAAAAAGTCTATTTTAGAAGAAAATTATTAGTTTATTTTATTGCATCAACGGCAAATTAAAGTTATTCAAATATCTTTAAATAAATTACCACAAAGTAAAAGAAATGCTATTTGGGACGAAATATTTGTCCAAAATAATGGGCAGAATAACATAGAGCATAGTGGATGCTCCACATCATTCAGGCCATTATTTCGGATGAATATTTTATTCCAAATAACATTTCTCTAAAGTTAATAGGTAATTTTTTTTTAGTTAAGAATTATTTTTTAAAAACTCGAATTCATTCTTCAATTATTTTCTTCTTTCAAATTCCAACATTCTACCTCTAAGAGACAATACGGCGCCATAAATTAGATTTTAAGAGTCATAAATTACAATCGATTACCGATTAAGATGCTTTTTTTTTACAAATTATTTATTTGGCATGTTGGACTAAACCTCAAATATACAGACTTTTATTCTATGGAAAATAAAAATAAAAATAAAAACCCTTTTATAAAACTAGGTTTAAAGATGTCATATGTAAATCCACTTTAGGATAACTTTCATATCTATTTATAATAAAAAAAATATAATCTTCAGTAAAAGACGGAACTCCTATAGCAAGAGTAAGACAACTTTTTGATTATTTTGAGTTGAATAAATTTATGTGAATAAGAAAACCTCAGACAACAAAAATTAAAAATTAAAAATAAAAATACAATGTACCCAACATCACACTTACTTTAAAAAGTGATGGTTACCCTAAAAATAAAGGAAACAGCATCATGCAAATCACAATTCTTGATGATACCATTGCATCACTGCATGATAAGAGCATCACTAGTGCATCATCAATTTGATGTTGAATCACAACTTTAATTGAAAAGTATGCTATTTCTCCTTTAATTTCTGATAAAGAGAGTGAAGAAAAAAAAAACTCAATTTAAATTTGTTATGGTTGATGAAAAATTTAAAAAAGAAAACAAAATATTTTGGCAACTTTTTTTATATAATTAAATTCAACAAATATCTGCCTTATATACATCAATGTGATACATTAATGTTCATTTTTTTTAATTCAATTTTTAAAAAAGATTCTTCAAGTACTTTTGATAATTCATTCATGGTTGAACCATCACATCATACAGAGTATCAATCAGAGAGCTGTCATGGTTGTCTTGTTTCTTCATTATTGTATGTAAATCATCCTCACGGATGGGAAAAGATTTTCTTTTCAACTCAAAAAAAAATACATGCAATATTCATGTTACTGTATTTGTCCAATAAACAAAAATTATACAACTTTCCACAAATTCATTATGTAAATCACAATATATAATTAGATATCTATTATTACTAAATGAATAATTCTTTAGATTCTCATAAAGAGAGTTGAGAAAAAAAATATCACAATGTATTTATGATAATTAAATTAAAATAAAATTTATAAAAAAAAAAATGGTATGTGCCAGACTTCATGATCAATTCATGAAACAAAACATATACCACATATTTCATAGAAATATCTTATGATAAAATTCAGCAAAACAAATCTGCCCATACATGATACATCCATATCATATACATTAATATCCTTTTTATTGTTTAACATTAAAAGTTTCTTTAACTTTATATATATTATAATGCATGGTTTGCTCCCATTACATCAAAGGGAAAAAATCAAAGCACCAAACATCCATGTAAAAGATGTTTGTTTTAATTGTTTCTTCATTGTAATATGCAACTAATGGATGATAAAAGTTTTCTGTTTCTTTTAAGTAAAAGAGCCTAGCTTGCATTGTTAGAATGACTAAAAGCTGCAGTGGCCCTAATAACAAGGCACACGGGAAGGTTTGCATGGTCAAAAAGACTTGCTCAGTAACTGTTGGGTGGTAGTTGTGTTTTCTGTGGAGATTCTCTTGCATTGTTGTCTTTAAACAAAAGGGAAGCTGTTTGAAAGGTATGCAAATAAAAACATATTTCTCTTACCTTGTTTCCTCAAACAGTGTGCATGATAAGTAGTGCTCTTTACTTCTTGCTTCACCAAATCTTTGTTTTTCTCTCCACCATAATACGCCAAGCTTTATCCAATATACATGGGACACAGATTCATGTTGTTTTGTTGTTCTTAAAGAAATTTCAGATAACTTTCTCTTCATCAACCACTCTCATCCCATGCACACTTGCCTTTTGTAATTCCCCACACATTAATCCTAAAATGGCTTTACAACAACTCATCTTATTCCATTGACATTTCAAGTGATCAAATATTTACAGAATATTTCCATTACCTGACTGATATGAAAGGAGCTTCCAGCTAACCATTTCTTTTCTCTCCAAATACATGATAACTCTAACTTTTGTTAATGATTTTTTGTTTCTTTCAATAATGTAAATGTTATTTCTCAGTGGAGCCCATCTGAAAGGAAACGTTGAGATTGGCATCAAATCAAAACAGACATGAAAGAAAGCTGATAACAAAACGACACATAAAATTATTTTGTTTGAGCAGCATCTCTTTTTACTTCCCTCAATAATTCCTTTTCACCTCCCAGAGTCCTTTTTTATTTTTATTTTATTTGTTTATTTATTTAGTTTTGAAAGAGGAAGGTTTCATTATATTTGTCACATTGAGATATTTATGAATAATATTACAGCCATAATTAACTTAATTATCATCATCTCTGGATCAACCATAGGAAGCAATGTGACACTTTTTATTTATTCCTTTATTTTTTATTTATTTTTTATTTACAACTCGCTCTTTGCCGTTCTACTTCTCTCCTTCCACTTGATCTCCACCAACAACCTGTACACAATGAGCCTTAAGTTCATCCTTGCTGACACCTCGCAGAAGCTTATAGTTCTCCGCGTGTTGACCATCTAAGTGAGGTTGAGCCCGAGACGGAGTTTAGAGTGGACTATAACTCTCTTATCTCTCTCCACTCTCCCAAACACTCTCGTCATGCGAATTCTTTTAGTTAAGGGATGTGTAAGGGTTGGTGCCTTTACACTTGGTCATTAGGAGGACAACTTAATATAGGCCAAGACACGAGGGCGCACAGCCGCGTGGATTGGATAGCGCACGGAGGAACACGAGACATGTGTTACGTCATGACCAAGAGCGGACAAAATATCCCGCACGATCATGTGCTGAGACCGTGAGGCACGCGCGCACTGGACCAAGAGTCAAGTGTCGTGGGCTTAGATTATTTTAGAGAGTGGATTCCTAGCAAGTCTAGGCGGGGCGGGACACTTGATCATACAGAGAGACCCAGATGCTGATTCCGAATTTGCCGAGGGTTCACTACAAGAAAAACAGGAATTTGGCACGGTAATTTTGGCACGGTTTTGGGTCTAAAAACCGTGACAAATTGGTTTTAGCACGGTTTTTGGCACGGAATCAGAACCGTGCCTATAGCATGCGTGACAAATATAATTTGTCACGGTATAGAAAAACCGTGACAAATTTTGTCACGGTTTTATAGACCGTGACATTTTGTGTCACGGTTTTTGGCACGGTTATCTTTGTCACGGTTTTTGGCACGGTTAAGTTTGTCACGGTTTTTGGCACGGTAAGTTTGTCACGATTTTTGGCACGATTAGCTTTGCCGCGATGTTTCGAACGGTTAGCTTTGTCACGGTTTTTGGAACGGTTAGATTTGTCACGGTTGTTGGCACGGTTAAGTTTGTCACGGTTGTTGGCACGGTTAAGTTTGTTACGGTTTTTGGCACGATTATCTTTGTCATGGTTTTTGGAACGGCTAGCTTTGTCACGGTTTTTGGAACGGGTAGCTTTGTCACGGTTTTTAGCACAGGTAGCTTTGTCACAGTTTTTGGCACGGGCTGATGTTATTTTGCATAGTTTTTTTGTCACAAATGTTGTCACAGTTTTTACAATTTACATAATTATTAGCACATTTTTGGCACGGAAGTTGGCACGGATTTTAGCACGGAATTTGGCATAATTTTATTTATTTCATGAAAAATTAAATTTTATTTTCCTAAATAATTGTAGATTCATTTGGTATCACAACCTACATTAATTTAGCAAAATATATTCTGTAGCATTTGTAAAATAAACATAAATGTTATTACAATCATCCAACAAAATACCACAAAATTGTAACCCTCTACATCATCCTAGTCCCGGCGTACATCATCCTCAAAGTCGTCAAGAGAGTTATCACCGGATCTTTGGCGAATATTTAGGGTGGAATGACCCCGGCCTGATGTGGAACGACCACCATGGCTTAATCTTGATCGACCACTAGATCGACGTCCAGACTGACCCCGTCCTAAGAGATAAGCATAAACAAAAATATAAATGTCCACACATATATATATATATATATATATATATAAATGATATCAAGGCATTGCTATTGGTGGATAAATTCAATGTACTTCAAACAAATTGTTATTTTACCAAGTTTCTAATTCATTCAATTCTAGTTTAGCACAATGGTAGAAATCCAAGACTCTTCATTTTATATTCATGCCATCTTACGTAAGGGAAAATAAATACGTTCATTGACATAATCATTGTGTTAACAAAATAAATTTGAAATCAATTTTCAGACAAAGTAAGATTAAAATAACTGAAAATTCATACCCGATGTTGTTCTAGAATTTTGATAACGATCCATCACGCTTCAAGTGAAATAATCAACCCACCTACATTGAGACACAAATGAGAACATAAACTGTAAAACTACTTATCCCATTAAAATCATGAATGAGATTATGACGACGAGATTAAATGGTTTTTTTATTCAAAATAAAATAAAATAACCGAGTTGATAAAAATAAGAGGTTCATATTAAAAGGAAATACAAAAGAAGAGTTTGTAAAAATAGTGCGTAGTTTGTTAAAACTCATGTTCTTCTTCATCGTCAACATCATCATCATCATCATCATTAGCATCATCACCATCACCATCATTATCATCATCAATTGGTTCATTTTCTTCATTTTCTGTTAGCTCATTTTCTTTGTCTTCCTCAGTTTCGCCTTTCGAAATAGGTTGCAGATCAGACAAGTCAACAATAAGTTGTATGCCTTGTGGGTCAAACAAAGGAGGAATTTCTTCCATAGTACTAACGCCAGTTGTGGACTGGATTTTCTCCATTTGAAATGCAGATGTATCTTTTTCTGGCAAACTTGTCTCAACTATTCCCCTAGCTTTTGTCGGACACACAGCCAACCAATCAACTTTGTTTTTTTCATGCTCGGGTATGCAACATAGTTCACTTGAGTGGCTTGTTGGGCCAACACAAATGGATCATACTTTTGATAGAACCTTTTACAATTAATATCAACCAACTTGTATAGAGGGTGAACTTTGGTGCCATTTAATGGGTCAAACCATGTACACTCGAAGAGTACTATATGATTCCATTTGCTACCATGGTACTCAAGCTGCACTACATCTTCGAGTAAACCATAAAAATCACAAGATGAATCTTCCGAGTTGCTTCCTCTTACACAAATACCACTATTCATAGTGGTCTTCTCCATTCCATGTGTGACAGTATGGAAGTTGTAGCCATTAATGAAATATCCAGGCCATGTCGTTGCTTTCTTTGATGGACCCCAAGCCAAACTCCGTAAGAGAGGATCGGTTACTTGATTAACTTCATTTTCCACCTAAATCCCAAAAAATGTTAATGAAAAATTTCATTATTTCTTAGTACAATTTAAACATGTCTGCATCATTACTCACAAAATTTTCAAACCATTTTGCGAAATGCTTATCAACTGCCTTATCGATGGCATCAGATGGGTTCCCTTCCAAGTAGGTGACAAATATCCTAAGAATGTCCATTCAAACAAGAAATACTTATATATCAAATTAAATCTTGAACATTTACATATTATAAAATTATATTCCTCATTATTGAATAATAACTTACTTGTAATATGGATATACTTCTGGACAATTTCGTAGCACATAAGTATGTGCCACATGTAACTCATCTTCAGATAACCACCTAATTTTTGGACGACCTTGGCCTCGACCAGTATAATTGAATATTGAGAAAGGTGGAAAAATGTCATTGCTACAACCCTCATCATTTCGTCGTGGTCTCCTCCTTCTACACGATACGTGAGGCTCAAAGTAATGCTCTGCAAAAATGTTGATTTCTTGAGCAATATATGCTTGGCAAATTGAACCCTCGATGTGTGCTTTATTCTTTAATGTTTTCTTTAATTCTTTGAGAAACCTACACGTATAAAAATAGTAGAACTCTATATAAATTACAAAAAGAAGGAATTCAAGTCACCAAAATTAGGGAAGGGCTTGTATTACCTCTCGAAGGGGTACATCCATCTATATTGAACAGGACCTCCAATTCTAACTTCATATGGCAAATGAATAATGAGATGTTCCATAGAATCAAAAAAACTTGGTGGAAATATTTTTTCCAAGTTACATAAAATCACTGCAACCTTTTCCTCTAACTCAATAATTTTATCAATATCAATTGCAGAAGAACATATTGTGCGAAATAACAAACTTAATTCTGTCAACCGATTCCAAACAAATGATGGCAAAAATTCTTTAAAGGCAATCGAAATGAGCCTTTGCATAAAGACGTGGCAGTCGTGACTCTTCATGCCAATCATTTTCAATTCATTCATGTCAACACACCTTCCAAGATTTGAAGCATAACCATCTGGAAACCTTAATTCTTGAATCCATGCACAAATGACCCTCCTCTGTTCTTTTGTCAAGGTATAAACTGCTTTAGGAATAGTTCGACATGAAAAGTTTGAAGGAACTGCTATCTCTTTACGGTCACAAAGAATACCAACATCTTTTCTTGCATTAATATTATCCTTGCTCTTCCCTTTCACATCCATAATTGTGAAAAACACATTGTCGAAGACATTTTTTTCTATATGCATCACATCAAGATTATGTCGGATCAGATTATTTTTCCAGTAGGGCAAATCCCAAAAAATACTTTTTTTTGTCCACTTATGTGTTGCTCCATACCCTGGAGGTGTGTTAACCGGGTCTTCCATTGCTGTTGGAAATAACATAACCTGATTAAAAATTTCCTCACCTGACAATCTTTGTGGTGAAGTATTTTTTACCAATCGACCACGTATGAAAGATTTCTTGTCCTTGCGGTATGCATGATTTCGTGGTAAGAACATCCGATGACAATCAAAATAACTTGTCTTCCGACCATGTTGCAGATGGAAGCATTCGACTTCTCCATGCAAATTGGACATCCCAAAACCCCGGCAGTACTCCAACCAGATAGCATCCCATATGCAGGAAAATCATTAATTGTCCACAAAAGTGCAGCTTTCATGAGAAAATATTCATTTCTTGAGACATCGTAAGTCATTTCACCAATTTCCCACAAATTAATCAACTCCTCGATTAAAGGTTGCAAAAATACATCTATATTCTTTTTCGGATTCTTGGGCCCTGGACAAATTAGTGATAAGAACATATAAGGTCTCTTCATGCACATTCCTGGTGGAAGGTTGTAAGGGGTCACAACTACTGGCCAACAAGAATATGTTCTCCCAAACTGCCCATGCGGTGCAAAACCATCAGCACACAAACCCAAACGAACATTACGAGGCTCTTTGGCGAAATTGGGATAATTCCATCAAAATGTTTCCATGCTTCACCATCAGATGGATGATGCATTACTCCCTCGTTTCTTTCATGAGTAGCATGCCAAGTCATGTGCCTTGCTGTAGCACTAGAAGCATATAACCTCTGCAATCTTGGAGTTAATGGTAAATATCTTAATATTGCTCGCGCAATCTTTTTATGCCTGCCATTATCAGGTACCTTGCTTCGACCCTTTATCTGTTTATACCTCGGCTCATTGCAGAACTTGCATGAAATGCGCACGTCATCGTGTTTCCAATATAACATACAACCATTTTTGCAAGCATCAATTTTAACCACAGGTAGCCCCAATTCATTCATGGTTTTCCTGTGATGGTAATAATCTATTGGCATTGTATTATCTGAAGGAAGAACCTCTCTAATTGCAGTAATCATAGTGTTAAAATCAGCCTCAGACATATTGGCATCAGACTTGATAGATAACATTCTAGCAACAAAAGACAATTGAGAGTGATTCTCACAACCTTCATACAAAGGTTGATCAGCAACTTTTAACACATCAAAAAATCTATCAGACAATTGACTACTCTCGCCACCCTGAAACCTAGAAACTGGCTCATCTAATGGTGGTTGTACGCTTGGACCTGCTTCATTGTTGCAATGAGATGGCTCCCGTGGCGAAACATGAGAAGGGAAACAATCATATACCATCCTTTGATCCCAGGTCATCTGCCCATAGTCACCCCAGTGTGTCACTTGTTCCACAAGACGATCCTGAACATCATTTTGCTCCTCACTAGTTGGGAACAATTCTTCTCCGTGACAAGTCCAATTCCAATAACATTGTTTAAATCCACGGCGATATAAATGGGTAACAACATCATTTGGGTGAACAAATCGTGTATTTTTGCACTTGAAACAAGGACACCTAATATTTTCTCCATTCTTATATGAGTCATCTTGATTAATTGCGAATTGGATAAATTCATCCACCCCGGCAATAAATTCGTCAGTCAATCCTTTTCGCCCAGGTAGATTTCGATTATACATCCACTGTCTTGACAACATTTTTGTCCTACAACCATTATTTTTAATTTAGTATTAGGCACCATTTGTTAATTTCCATACTATGTATATTAATACATATGTGCGTAAATAAGTTTAAAAGCATGTAAAACAATAGACAATATATACATGAATGAATAAATAGTCAAGGGAAAGAAAAAAAAGCAAGCAAGCAAAGTCAGGAAAGTCCCATGGTTTGTTGATGTGTTCATAATCAAAGAGGAAGCTTCTCCATTCATAATTTATTCACATAATCATTATTAGTAAAATAAAAAGGGTGATTATTAGTAGACAAAGGCATGAACATGGGACCTTTCCCATGCTTACAAAACTAAATGTTTGGTCCTAATTCTTGGTCCCCCTTAACATGATAACACCATTAAATATATTCCACCGACACGCAAATTATACTATGCAAAAATTTCCTACTTACAATCAAGTCCAATTCCTTAAACTAAATAAGGGTAAGATATTAACACGCCACTTGGACTTCAACTAATTAATACCATCCACTTGACAATTAATTTTAAAAGGAATGTGTACATAGGATAGCCATAATTTTTTTTCATTTACTTTGAATGAATATTTAAAAAAAAAATTGTGGCTGATATAATGCCTTTAAGGTTGTGGTATTTGACTAGAAAGGGTAGATGATTTTGATAGCATGAAATAGAGTCACCATCCACTCTTTTAAAGGATGTGTACTTTGTTGTTACAAGCTCTGAAAAGCACTAAACATCTGTCAATTAAGGGCCAAAAAAAAAAAAAATCAGTGAATAGACTAACACCATAATCTCCACCAAGAAACATTGAGATTAGATTATGTTTGAAGTTAGAAACAGTAAATTAAATTATCTTATCAAGTGATGACTTGTTAACAATATATTTAATGGATTCTAGTTATCCATGAAAGATCTACTTGTTTTTTTTTTTTTCTATCTCCATTTTGTTAGGTGGATGATATTGCATGGCATATCTCATGTCCTATGTGGAATTCAATTATGGGTGCCTTCTTCTGGTTCTATTTATTTATTTATTTATTTATTTATTTACATATGAGTGTTTGGTTTCCAAATTTGAGGTTATAAAATGCAGATGGAAGTCTCTATTCCTACATCTAAATGAGGCATAAGTTGAAATCCATCACTCCCAAATATTTTGCATCTTTAAGCATGGCTATCTAAAATTATGTTTAAGGAATTGGACTTGATTGTAAGGACTGTCTTCAAAAAATAAGTTGAACAAGGTGACATCACAATCACTAATCTAATTTTATATCTTATCATTAATGGAAACAGATTGACATATACTCAAACTAATTAATACCATCCACTTGACAATTAATTTTAAATAGTACAAGATCAAATGACAACCTCAAATGCCTATTAAAATATTAAGAATCACAATAAACTAATTTTGACCGCCAAGTAAATCTCATCTTTCTAATAACAGAGCAGTTGACAACTTTCACAAGTACAATGACATTAATGGAGAGAGTAAAAACAATTCTAACTAGAGCTTTGACAAATAATAGTTCATTAAATGAGGAATGGGCATGAAACAAAACATCATGAACCCAAAAACTGGACCTCAGTAAACGAGATCAAACAAGCAGGTTCAAAGAATTGATTTGAATTGTCCAATGGCAGATGGAATATTTATTTAAGTAGATGGCCTACCATAAGGGAAGCATGAGAGTCAGTGCTGCAGCAGAAAGAAGAGTTATCTAAATACAACAGCAGCAATTAAAACAAATTTGTTATTATTTCTATCAAATGAAGATATCATCAATCAGATTTCACAAGCATGAAGGTTTCAGTTTTAACAGGTATTTTAAGTATAATTTACCAATAAATGAAAAGATTCAGCATTTAAAAACAAATCCTTAACCCAAAAAAGTGCTCTCCAAACCAAGCTAAAATATAACATTAGCAAGGGATAAGATCAGGGATGCACCAGGCAGGAGTTTGAAACTGGTTATGGGGTTTCCAAGTCTGCAGAGATTTCTTTGCAGCAGTTGCATCATAACGTACATCCAATGTGAGGTAATCTGCAAAAAGAATATTGCTATCAAAAGAATCTTCAAAAACATGGCTGGCGAAAAAAATAAAAAATAAAAAATAAAAAATCAGTTTCAAGACTTGAACACCATGCTAAACTATTTTACAAGTACAGTGGGATCTATTCTCACCCAACAGAAGACACTGAAATTGCAAGAAATAATACAATGCCATGAGGGAATATTCATTGTATGTAAGTAAAGAAGAAACAAAAAGAGTAGCGGTACAAAAAAAATTCAGATGCAGATCCAGTTGTGACTTGGCAAAAATGAGAAAAAGTTGTTGTGCATAATTGTACTGTAAGCGGAAATAATGCAGACTAATGGTTGGCCTTAAACAGAGTAAATGCCTTTCTATATAAGAAGTTGTCAATTCCTGCTCAATATAGTGCCACATTAAACACAAAGTTATAAAAAGTATCTGAAAACAGAGAAAGAACTTTTCCCAAAAGACCAAAAGTTGTCAATTCCAATTCTATGTAAGTGTCATCTCAAATGCTAAAGTGTGTGGCTGATGCAGGGTCACAGAGTTTATTTACCTATGCCAGAGAGTGTGGAAATCATAAAACAAGCATGAGATATAACAACTATTCCAAGCTAACCAATCTTGGCAATTAAGAACAGCTTATATTAAACTATCATGAATTTATATGCCAAGACATGTGCTATTAGTAATTAGTGCACAGCCAACTTATCAGTTAATATATTGGAATTCAATTACAATATTATCAGTAGTTCAATACTTACAGCTAAACTGCAAACTGTGGACAGGATAGGTGTATAAATGAAAGTATTATTTCAGCATAAGGATGCCACAGTGGGTGTTAATTCCTAAATGATGATGAATATATGAGGCGATTCTAATCTGAAAGGTGACAAAAAGGGGTTAGGTTTACATCATCTAACCAATTTTGCAAAAAGAATATGCCATAAAGCCTACGGTTTTTTCCCTCATGACTGCAAATAGTTTCCAATGGGCACTATTTACAATAAAAATAAACTAGTCAAAAATACAAATAATTCTTTAGAATTTTACATTTACATGGTCCATATAATAAGTAACAAATTGTTCTACATAAAGATAATTTGGGGGTCACCATATCAACATAATCTTATTAGTTGGGGGTCACCATTCCATGCAACAATCAAGTAGCATTCCATGAAGAAAGCAACATGCCATCATCTCCCCTACCAAATTAACCACAACCAAACCAATTCCAATATACACCATGTAATTTCTGAAAATAAAACAGTTTTGCAAGAATACAAGATATAAATAAATATTGTCTCCCCTACCAAATTAATGGATACAAAGAAGATGAGAAACACACCTGCGATTGGAAGCGAGATCCCGGGGGCTTCTCCCTGTCTTTCCCTCTCTCTTTTCCTATGGAAACTATAAAACAAAAAATGAGCATCAAGGTAGAAACCCTTATATCGATTACTCACAAACATCTACTCATCAATGGATAGCAAAGAAGATGAAAAAACTTTATTAGAGGAGTTGGCGAAGAAAGGTGAAATTGATTACTCACCAAGAAGATGAAAATTGTTTTAGAGGAATTGGGGAAGAATTAATACAAAAAAAAAAAAGAACAAACCTTGAACAACCTTGCCCTATTTCCCCACCCCCTCTCTGTGTTTTCCTATTTCAATGATGGTCTCTCTCTTTTCCCCTCTCTTTTCCTATTTCAATATTTATAAATCGCCCTATTTCCCCCTCTCTCTTTTCCTTTAAAAAACCGTGCAAAACATTAAGAATATTGATAGAAATAAATAAATAAAAATTTTAATATAATTTTTGTTTTAAAAAAATACAATTTCTTAAAATTGTCATTATATATAAAAAATGAATTAAAAATTAAAAATTTATTATACTAGTGCATATATAATTTCTTATGAAAAAAAATTTTAAATGTGAAAATGAATGTAACAACCATGACAAATAAAAATATTTGTCATGGTTTTTGTCACGGCATCGGGCATGCCGTGCCAAATACCGTGCCAAATATTTTCCTTTGGCACGGTATTTGGCACAGTTTTCTCAAAACCGTGCCAAATACCGCGCCAAAGAATAAGTTTCCAAATATTTGGATTATGCTCACTTTAACTAAATGGAGATGTTTCATATGCATCAATGCTAATTTTATATTTTGCTGTTTATATTTATTTGCTATTGAATTAATCACAATATTTGTGCTTGTACAAATAAAATTTTTTATTAAAAAAATAAAAAAATTGTCGCAATGAATTTGAAAAAGATTGGCCAAAACTGTGCTAATAACCGTGACAAATATTCTTATTTGTCACGGTTATTGGCACGGCATCGGGAGGACCGTGCCAAATTCCGTGCCGAATACATTTTTTTGTCAAATGGAAAAAATTATTTGTCACGGTGTTTGTCACTGTATCGGTCATGCCGTGCCAAAAACCATGCCAAAAACCGTGCCAAAGAATAAGTTTACAATTATTTTATAAAACATTCATTATAATTGGAATTATATCATAAAAAACTAATGCTTTTTAGTTGTTTTTTTATCTCACACTCCCTAATTCAATTAAAAATTATAATTAATTAATATAATGAAAATCATGGATGGGACGGTTGCACCAATCTACTCAATTGCTTAATGTTAATACATCAAATTTATTATTTTCAATTGTATACACATTTAATATGAATAAGTTTTCAACTTAAAAAATAATAAACAACAAACTTTTTTTAATTCATGGAACTTACCATCTAAATTTTAATCTCTAACTTTTCATTTAGTTACTAAATTATTTACAAATTTTAGAAAAATTAAAAAAAGTGCAATATAATTAATATAAGTTTACGATTTTTGCTAATTTTTATACTAATGTCCATTTAATTATTAATAATTTGCTAATTAAATAAATATGTGGGCCTTTACTTTTGTTCAAATTGTATTTAGATATTTCACATTTACAACATATAACATATATATATATTCATAATTATTTACTATTTTGGATAAAACAGTTAAATAGTTATTAGTTTTTAATGTTTTTACTTGCTAAAATATTCACTAGTTTATTTGGATTATGTTCACTTTAACTAAATGAAGATGTTTTATATATGCATCAATGCTAATTTTATATTTTAATGTTTATATTTATTTGGTATTGAATTAATCACAATATTTGTGCATGTACAAATATAATTTTTTATTAAAAAAATAAAAAATTGTGGCAATGAATTTGACAAAAAATGTCCAAAACTGAGCCAATAACCGTGACAAATATTCTTATTTCTCACGGTTATTGGCACGGCATCGGGATGACCGTGCCAAAGACATTTTTTTGTCAAATGGAAAAAAATATTTGTCACGGTGTTTGTCACGGCATCGGGCATGCCGTGCCAAATACCGTGCCAAATGTTTTTCCTTTGGCACGGTATTTGGCACGGTTTTCTCAAAACCGTACCAAATACCGTGCCAAAAAATAAGTTTCCAATTATTTTATAAAACATTCATTATAATTGGAATTATATCATAAAAAACTAATGTTTTTTAGTTGTTTTTTTTTATCTCACATTCCCTAATTCTATTAAAATTTATAATTAATTAATATAATGAAAATCATGGATGGACGGTTGCACCAATCTACTCAATTGCTTAATGTTAATACATCAAATTTATTATTTTCAATTGTATATACATTTAATATAATTAAATAAGTTTTCAACTTAAAAAATAATAAACAAAAAACTTTTTTTAATTCATGGAACTTACCATCTCAATTTTAATCTCTAACTTTTCATTTAGTTAATAAATTATTTACAAATTTTAGAAAAATTTAAAAAAGTGCAATATAATTAATATAAGTTTACGATTTTGCTAATTTTTATACTAATGTCCATTTAATTGTTAATAATTTTCTAATTAAATAAATATGTCGGCCTTTACTTCTTGTTCAATTTTTATTCAGATATTTATATTTATCACATATAATATATATTTAATTATTTATACTAATGTCCATTTAATTAATTATTTACTATTTTGAATAAAATATTTAAATAGTTATTAGTTTTTAATGTTTCACTTGATAAAATATTCACTAGTTTATTTTGATTATGTTCACTTTAATTAACTAGATGGAGATGTTTCATATACATCCATGCTAATTTATATTTTGATGTTTATATTTATTTGCTATTGAATTAATCACAATATTTGTGCATGTACAAATATAATTTTTTATTAAAAAAATAAAAATTTTATATTTTTTAAGAATTTTTTTAGTTTTTGAAATATTACTAAAAGAACATTTTATGTTGGTTTATTTTGTCACTATATTTGTCACGGTTTTAACCGTGAAAATATTTTTTTGTATTTGTCACGGTTTTTGCCACGGACTGTAATTACCGTGCTAAATACCGTGACAAATTTGTTACAAACATTGGCGCGGAAAGAATGACCGTGACAAACTTTGTCACGGTTTTTTTTTCCGTGCCAATTATTATCACAATTTTGTTTCCATGCCAATTTCCGTGAAAAATTTGTCACAGTTTTTGTTGTTGTGCCAATTGCCGTGAAAAATTTGGCACGGTTAGAATTCCGTGACAAAAGTACCGTGCCAAATTCCTGTTTTTCTTGTAGTGGTTTACGCAGGCTTATGCAAGTGGGCACATGGGCAGGAGAGTGGCTGAGCCAGGGGTGAGGATGGCAGGCGGTATTACCGCGCATGACTGTTACTGCTAGGCACTGTAACCAAAGGTGGCTGATTAAAGCTACAGTAACATCAAAGGACACTACAAGTTAAGTGGAAGTCCGGGACTTCTCGGCAGACCTGTTTTGGGCAAGGGGCTCAATTTACCTTGGGAATTTTAGGTAGCTCTTATCATAGGCTCTATTATGTCTCTAGGAGGGAACAAGACCTCTTAGTGATGATCTTTGGCCATGATTGTAAAATTTTCTCAAATCTAAGAGAGTTTATGTTTTTCTCTCTCTAAAACGGGTTTCTTGTGTCGTCTTCTTATATCAAAGATGTTTTCCGGTTTTGCTCGCTTTTTAATTTTATATGTTGTGCTTGTGTTGCGAACAGGTTGTGTTTCACTGTTATTCTAACAATGAAGGCTAACCTACCACTTAGCGCCTATCAGGTGCCGTACGGCCAAAAGCGATCAATTGAGGCTATGACAGCTGGTATCATAGCCTATGGTGGCGTGAAGAGCATTTCGAGATGAAGTACAAGTGGGGACTGTGAAGATGGCGGCTAGCAAGAAGGATTGGTTGGATTGCTTTGAGGAGACTGTTGAGCGGATGGAGAATGTCATCGGGAGTGTTGACAATCAACGCAAGAAGTTGGCGAAGATGGTGGAAGACCTCGCAGGTGGATGGAGAGAGATCCAGCTGATGGTTGAAGCCTTGAAGACGAAGGTACAGTCATTGGAGGCCAAAATCACCCTACTCAAGGAAGCAAGCATCGTACCAGTAGTTGTGTAGAAGGCACCCATGAGAGTGAAAGTCCCAGAACCTTCTCCATTTGATAGCTCACAGATCGCCAAGACACACTAGAGAATTTTCTTTAGGACATGGATCAGTACTTTAGAGCTGCAAAAGTGCCGGGCTATGAACAAGTTCCATTGGTAGGCATGTATCTGACCAGAGATGTAAAACTATGGTGGCGCACTCGGCAACAAGATGATGCTCTTGGGAAGAGTTGAAAAAGGAGTCACGGGAGCAATTCTTACCTGGAAACACTGCTTGGGTGGCTCCTTCAAATCTGAATAAGCTACGGCAGACAGGCACGATGCAGGAGTACGTGAAGGAGTTTTCAAGCCGAATGTTGGATATTGGGGACATGTCCGAGGAGGACAAGATGTTTAACTTCCTCACGGGACTTCAGAATTCAACCCAGATGAAGATACGGAGGCAGGGCGCGAAGGATCTCGCCTCCGCGATCATTGTAGCTGAAGTACTGATGGACTTGCAGACTCTACCTAGAGAAGAGAGTGAGGAGTCCAGGTCCAGACCGAAGAAGAAGAAACCAATGGAGAAAAGGCCGGAAATGGGTTTTAGAGAAGGAAGCCTAACAACGGCTATGCCAAGTGGAACAGACCCAAGACTAATGGAAAAGCAGCAAGTGGTTCAAGTAATAAGGCAGGAGATTGCTTTATTTGTAGCGGGCCACATATGGCACAGGATTACCCTAGACACGAGAAGCTAACCGCATTTGTGAATGAAGCAGATAACGATTCTGAGGGCCTAACAAGAGTGAGTCCTTTGCAATTGTTGGAAGCCTTAAGGGCTGTCAAGAGTGATAGCCCAATGAATCCCCTTATCTGTGTGGAATTGACCTAGGATGGAAAGGACATACAAGGAATGGTGGACACATGAGCAACTCACACTTTCATCAAGAAGGATGTGGCCACTCGTTTGGGACTTAGCGTTGGTCCGCACACGAGCCGAGTAAAAGCTGTCAATTCTCAGGCACGGGCGATGACTGGGAAGACTTTTGGCGTGTCCGTGCACACATTATAGGTCATTTGGTTTGTAAGTGTTGGTGTCCTTACATTTGGTCATTAGGAGGACAACTTAAATAGGCCAAGACACGAAGGCGCACAGCCGCGTGGATTAGGTAGCGCGTGGGGGAGCATGAGACGTGTGTTGTGTCATGACCAAGAGTGGGCGAAATATCCCACACGATCATGTGCTGAGACCATGAGGCACGCGCGCGCTAGACCGTCAGCGTGCGCGTGGCCGATGAGCTCATAGGGCAGACGCGCCCATACCAAGAGTCAAGTGTCGTGGTCTTAGATTATTTTAGAGAGTGGATCTCTAGCAAGTCTAAGCCGGGCGGGACACTTAATCATACTGAGAGACCCAGATGCTGATTCTGAATTTATCGAGTATTTACGTAGGCGTATGCAAATGGGCGAGGATGGCATGTTGTATTACCGCGCGTGACCGGTACTGCTGTGCACTGTGACCAAGGGTGGCTGATTAAAGCTATAGTACCGTTGGGGGACACTGCAAGCTAAGTGGAAGTCCAGGACTTCTCGCCGAACCTGTATTGGTCAAGGGCTCAATTAACCATAGGGATTTGGGGCAGTTCTTGTAATAGGGTCGATTATGTCTCTGGGAGGGGACAAGACCTCTTGGTGAGGATCTTTGTCCATGATTGTAAACTTTTCTCAAATCTAAGAGAGTTTATGTTTTTCTCTCTCTAAAACTTGCTTCTTGTGTCGTCTTCTCGTACTGTAGATGTTTTCCAGTTTTGCTCGCTTCTTTTATGTGCTGTGCTTGTGTTGCGAACATATGTTGTTTCACTGTTATTCTAACAAGGAAGGCTGACCTGTCACTTGGTGCGTGTCAGGTGCCCCACAACCGAAGGTGATCGGTTGAGGTTGTGATAGGATGTATGACGAGTACTCCGGCTGTTTGATGGTTGAGATCTGGTGCCCCAGCATATCATTTGGTTAAATATGTTTGATGCAGTTGCTTATCTCGGAGCAGTTCAAAGACATGGCCGGCTCCATCGCATCCCTATTTAACATAAAGTAATAATTCAATATATGATAATTTAAAAGTAGTAATTTTTATGATTAAATTCATATATATTTATTTTATTAAATGATTCCTTAAATTATTCTACAATGTGTTAGATATCACAAAAGAAT
Organism: Dioscorea dumetorum; assembly: GCA_902712375.1. NCBI lineage: Eukaryota > Viridiplantae > Streptophyta > Magnoliopsida > Dioscoreales > Dioscoreaceae > Dioscorea > Dioscorea dumetorum. The sequence continues at coordinate 1,225,352 of CACTHL010000601.1, read as the reverse complement.
TTAGGTTCTAATTTATTTATCATAATTATGCACTTACTCATTTTAAATTTAATTTATTAAATTGTTATTATATTATGTTATATATTTAAAAAAATTTATAACATGTTACAAATTTTATTTTTAATAACATTTTTATAATTTTTATTTCTAGAAATTTAATAATAAGTTGACAATTTTTTATAATATTTTAATAATCATTTGGTATTATTTAAATCCAAATTTGTTACCCTAATGCAAAAGCTAACGGCCATTAGTGGGAGATCAACTTTTTTTCAAAATGCAGAGATCTCTTGCGAATAAAAAATAATAGATGGATAAAAAAAATATTCTGACTAATTTAAGTGATTATACCAACTTGATTTTATTATTAATTATTTGCTCATTCAATCCCTCTTGGTTAATTTGCACATGAATACATATTTTCTTATTTCTTATGCATCAAATATTTGTCAAGATTCTTCTTCTCAAAATGAAGATAATACAAATAAAGATATTATTATTAATTATTATCAAATAAGATAATGTCCTCCAAAGTTTAAAATTTTCATTGCCAGCACAAGATTAAAAGCATCTTAATTTCTTGTTATTTTTTGAAGTTGCCGGATTTTTTTTTTTTTTTTTGCAATTTGAAAATATGTTTTTTGCAATTTGAAAATATGCATTAATGGCTTAAATGTTGGTTTTGATGATGATGCTAATTATATCTGAATTCAAACTAAATTAAGTAATAGATGGCTTAATCACTAGACTCTTCTGTTAATACCAATTTTAATGTTTTTAAGTAGAGTTATTTTATTTGTGGTAAGAGTTATATATAGAACATCACTATGGGTATCCAATCTATCGTTCTTAACCTATACAAAGTTCCATCTACAGAATAAAAAGAAAAAAATTATTAGAGTTTTTGGCTTTCTCTCTACATATGTCAATTTTAAGCTCTCATCATCTTCTAGTTATAGGTGAAGGTAAATGATACTACTTCCCCAATTATATTAATCAAGCAAATTAGATGTCGCAATTAAATTTAAAACTCTAACATTAAAAAGTATTTACATGAAAAAACGAAGTAGCATTTAGCAATCACCAAACAAAATTGAGACAAATTGAAATTAATAATGATTTTGACATTTGAATTTGTTTAAAAGACCTTTTTAATTATCATAAAGTAACCCTGTTAAGACAATTATTCATATTCCAAGTTATTTTCTTAATTTAATTTAATACAATAAAATAGCTTCATAACCATTTTTCACCCATAAAATTCTTCATAAGAGTTGATATATAGTATTTCATTTTTAACATTTCTAGCTATCAAACAAATCAAGATTGTAAGTGAGAATTTGATAATATTATTTATTAAATGAAAAAAAAGCAAGGAGACAATATAGAGTCACGTAGGAAAAAGACCATAAATAACAAATATCTTTATATATCAACGTAAATGTAAAACCCACGCCGTCAGATTATCTTTTTAAGATATTATTTTTTAAATTTTAAACCTCCCGACCATTTGTAAAGCTATTTTTTAATCTTAGTCTTTAGATTGGATTTTATATTCTTTATTTTGTTTTAAACTTTAAACCTTTCTTCTTCCTTAGTTTCGTGAAGTGCCCGTGATGACGAAGAGAAAGAGAAGATTCATGTCAATTTTTGTTATCTGCTTTTTGAGGTAAGCATCCGCTTATTTGGATTTAGGGTTTTGATTGTGTGTTGTTTGATCTCCATAAATAGCCGTGTTTTTATTTTATTCGTTTATTTTGATTTCCAAGAATAAAAATGCATAGCATGTTTTGTCTTCCCAACATGATTAGGGATTTTTTCAGGTAAGTAACCCTAGATTTTATTTCTGCAAAAATTTTAGATTTTATATAATTGAGGTTGTAAAATTATGACCCTATTTATGTATTCCTTCCAAAACCAGAAAATTGACGGTCATAATACATAACTTTAGAAGTTGAATCGAGCAAAGTGATCAATAAGAAAGTTATAGGGCTCGATATCAACTAAGTAGATGCAAATTTTCAGATTTTATAAATCTGTAATTTATGAGATACAATCATATTAGAGCAGCTACGTCAAAAAGTAATCTGTGCAGAACATGGAGTTTGATTAATATTTTTTATGGTGTTAAAGGTTGAATCAGACAAGATGCAAAATATGAAAGTTGTTTCTAATTGAATTAATTATCTACTCCTAAAATATCATGTTATTTGAGGATGTATTCAGAGAGATATGCATGTTAAAAGTGTAGTATATGATTTTACTGATTTCCAGAAATAGATGGACATTCAAATTGATGCTATGAATTCAATGGTATTCTAATCAGTGTGAATTTTGGATATATCATAGCCTCATCTATCTAGTTTTCGTAGAAGAAAGAATTTTGTGATTTGGAGGATGATAGACAAAGTTATGCATGTTTTGGTCCTCAATGGTCAAGAATCCAAATTTAGAAAAGAATATCTTGACAATTTTTGGATTTATACCTTTCTGAAATCTTCTTTTACAATACCCTTGCTAATTAGCCCTTAAGCTTAGTAGCATCATTAGGGTTTTGAAATCTTTCGTGCATACCCTGAAATTTTATATCTTTTGGGTGATTTAATAAGTTATTGTCCCAAATTTACGACTCAACCAAAAGCCTTGAATTAGTGTCAGAATTGGATTTCGTCTTAGTCATGTAAGTAAACCACATATAAATTCTGTATAAGTATATATTTTTCAACATTTGCTAAATTATTATTTTGATTATTTCTTGTATTATTTTTAATAATTATATTTTTGAATAATTTATTCATTCAAGTTTTTCATAAACTATGTATATTATATATTTTGAGTTATATAAATTTATTTTACAACCTGTTTGTTAAGTTATTTGATTTGAAAATAATTGGTTTATTTTGATATTCGGAAAATGGGATCATGCGAATGTTAATATTTCTGTTTAGCGGATTATTCTGTTGTCACTCAGTTTGAACCTTGTTATTCTGTTGTTTGTGAACATCAACTATTTTGATCTATAAATCGTAGTCTCCAACTAACTTTGCAACAACCCTGTCATTGGGGGTTAAACACTGACCGTGTCGACATGAATTCTGATTATGATAAGGAACTATAGTTTCACACCGTTCCGTCGATGGAGAATAACGGCTTATGATATTCTGGCTCGGGTCGCCGAGGGTAAACAAATGAACTATGATATTCTGGCTCGGGTCACCGAGGGTAAACAAATTATCTCTGATATTTTGTTTTTGGCATTAGTTATTTGGGGGACATATATACTTGTTTATCTGAAAATTCTGTTTGCCTGAAATATTCTATTGTCTGGATATTTATTTTTTATATTTACTATATAACGTTACTTTTAAGTACGTTTCTGAAATATTCTGAAGTCTAGGTTTTGATTTTGATAATTATTGTACAACATCACGTTTAAGTACGTTTTTGTGATCCCTATATTACTATTGGCTTTTAGTGGTTTCTTACTGGGCTGTTTAGCTCATAAATAGTTGCTCTATCTTTTTCAGATCAAGGGTAGGTGTGTGGTGACTAGCTTAGCGGAGACCATTGAGTGATCACTAGGTGGCTAGCAGGAGTTTAGTTTTCTGTTTAATAAGTCTGTTGTCTGTTAAGACCTTTAGTATTCTGTAAATCTTGGCTGTAAATCCGATTATTTTTCGTTTCTCTAATTATTTAGTTTTGATTGGAATTATTATATTGCTATGATTTATATCTGAGAGACAGGTATTGAGGCCTTGTGTGCCCACTTGGTCTCGGCCTCGTGGGTATACGGCCGTTTGTCAACGCATCGAGTCCGGTGAGCCGGGTTCGAGGCGTGACAATAAATTTAATATATATTATGTTTATCGAAATAAACCATCTTAATATTGGTGTTTGATTTCTTCCTGAATTAAAAGATATTTTTAAAACTCAAATTCATTCTTAAAATACTTTTCCTTTCAAATTCAAAATTTCTAATTGTAAAATAATATAATGTGAAAAATTACATTTTATATATATAATTGATTAAAAAGGATTTTTTTACAAATTATTTATTTGTCATGTCCGGCTGAAACTTCAAATCTACAAACTTGTAATAATTCAATGGCAAAATAACTAAAGTAAAAAGAACTAGGTTTGATTAAGGATGACATAAACCCACTTTAGGATAAACTTTCAGTATTTTGCATGTCACCGATAATTTCATATAGATAAGAAGTATTAAAAAAACATGGCAATATATTCAACATCAAACTTTCTTTTAGATGTTGACACAAAAACATAGAAAATAAACATCATGCTACAATTCGTAATAGACATATATTGTTGATGATATCACTGCATTAGTAATCGAACAATAATCAGGGCATCTCACCTCCTTATTATTTTTATCAAAATTTTATACAACTTTCTACAAATTCATCATGTGAATCACAGTACATACACTACACCACAAAAGGGATTTTGAGTGGGTCCTATAACTTGGGGATATTGTTCCAGGTAAGTTAACCACGTATAAACCAGTATATTTATATATATAAAATTCTTGATTTTTGAAAATAATTTATATAATTATTTAATTATTTTGGGTTTTATTTTAAATAAAATTTTATGATATTGTATTTATATGTTTTGGGTTTTGAGATACTATGCATATCATTATTTTCAAAACTTATTGATTATATATGTATTTATTATTTATTTATTTAATTATTGGTAAATTGAATGGTCTACTGGAAAGCATGATATATAAACTTATGTATTTATTCAATTATTGATTCCTGTATTTTAAATTTTATTGTCATATATTAGCATTATTATATTTTGAAATAATCTGATTTATATTTATTAGAAAAATGGGATCACCAAATTTCTCTATTTTTGTGTTGACAATGATTTTGGACCCGATATATTTTGACATACCAATTTGTAGTCCCCAATTAACTTTGCAATAACCCTGTCATTGGGTGATAAACATTGACCATATCGACATGAATTTCTGATTCTGATAAAGAACTATAGTTTCGCACTGTTCTGTCAGTGGAGAATAACGACCTCTGATAATATGGCTCGGGTCGCCGAAGGTAAATAAATGAACTCTGATAATCTGACTCGGGTCACCGAGTTTAAATATATGAATTCTGTTATTTTGTTTTTGGCATTAGTTATTTGGGGGACCTATATATACTTGTTCATTTGAAATTATGTTTGTCTGAAACGTTCTGATGCCTGGGTCTTATTTTTGATATTTATTGGATAACATAACTTTTAAGTACTTTTTTGAAAGCATTGAGTTTTTTGTGATCCCTATATTATTGTTTTTAGTGGTTTCTTACTGGGCTATTAAGCTTATAAATAGTTGTTCTATCCTTTTCAGATCAGGAGTAGGTGTGTGGTGACTAGCTTAGCGGGGACATTGAGTGATCACTAGGTGGTTAGCATAAGGATAGTTTTTCATTGTGTTTAATATTGTTATCTATTTAAGAATTTGAGCATTGCGCTTTTAGTTGTCTTTGAACCTTAGTTGTAAACCTGTTTATTTGTTCCTTGAATTCTTTAGTTTTATCTGAAATTAATGTATGGTTATGTTTTATACTTGAGAGACAGGTACTGAGGCTTTGTGTGTCCACTTGGTCTCGGCCTCGTAGGTATAAGACCGTTTATCGTCTCATCGAGTCTGGTGAGCCAGATTCTGGAGGTGACATTTATTGCCTCAAAGCTGTGTGCATGATAACTACTTTTCTTATTGCTCCAAATCTTTGTTATTCTCTCCACCATATATAATACACCAAGCTTTAGCCAACATACATGTGATATAAAGAAATTTTGGATGACTTTCTCTTCATCACTCACTCTCATGCCATGCACGTACCCTTGCGCTTTGTAACTCCCCACACGTTATTCCATTACCTGATTTACATGGGAGGAGCTTTCATACAACCATTTCTTTTCTGTCCATATCCATGATAACTTTAACATATGTTAATGATGTTCTCTTTCAATAATGTAAATGTTATTTCTCAATGGAGCCCATCTGAAAGGAAATGTTGAGATTGGCTCAGGCATAAACAAAAGCTGATAACATAACGACAAATAAAATTATTTTGTTGGAGCAGCATCTCTTTCTTCCCTCAATAATTCAATTTCACCTTACAGAGTCCTTTCTTTATTTTTATTTATTTATATATTTATTTATTTATTTAAAAGGAAGGTTTCATTATATTTATTTCCACTTGATACATCTGAGGTTGGCCATTTATCAGGATCCACCTAATATATAAAGAACAACCATGTTAAAAATCATCGTGCTATGTTGAAAATTAATTAAGTATAATGGTGATGGCTACGCGAAATCATAATAAAATCTTGAAATATTTTTTGTTAGGTTTTAATTTGATTAAAAGTCAAGTTTACTAAGATTCATGTTCTAATTCTCTAATATATAGGTTCCCAATAAACAATAATTCTCTCACAGGTTCTTGATCTTGAAAAACCCTAATCAACCGTCATTAAAATCAAAACCATGCAAGGAATCACAGCATGTTCACATCATCTTCACCACCACAGCTCTCTTTTTCATGAGCTCATTCTTTCTATAAAAATCATCCTAGTAAAATTACTTCCTTGTTCCACGTTGAGATATTTATGAATAATATTAGAGCTATAATTAATTAACTGATCAGTTATCATCATCTCTGGATCAACCATAGGAACTGTCACGGCCTCAACCGATCACCTTTGGCCGTGCGGCACCTGACATGCACCATAGCGACAGGTCAGCCTTTCCTTGCAAGAACAGTTAGTGAATCCTGTTTGCAATACAAAGCACAGCGAAAAATAACAGGAAGCGAGCAAATCCGGAAAACCCCTCGGTACCAGAAACACGACACACAAAACCCATTTTGAGAGAGAAAAACATAAAACTCTCTTAGATTGAGAAATGTTTACAAGCATGGTCAAAACCACACCAAGTGGCCTTTGTCTCCTCACAAAGACTCATAGACCCTATTACAAGAGCTACCCCAAATCCAAGGTTGATTGAGCCCCATGCCCAATACCGGTCTGGCGTGAATTCTCTGACTTCACTTAGCTTGCAGTGTCCTCTGACTCGACTGTAGCTTTAACCAGCCATCCTTGGTCACAGCGCGCAGCAGTACCGGTCACGCGCGGTAATACCGCGTGCCATCCTCGCCCCTGGCTCGGCAACGTTCCCAACCACGTCCCTACTTGCATACGCCTGTGTAAAGCCTTGTCAGATCCGGAATCAGCTCTCGGTCACCCGGCCTGATCAAGTGTCCCGCCCCGCCTAGACTTGCTAGAGATCCAACACTCTACACGATGAAAGTCTTGCGACACTTGACTCTTGGTATTGGCGCGCCTGCCCCATGCGCTCATCGGTCACGCGCACGCCCACGGTCCAGCGCGCGCGCGCCTCATGGTCTCAGCCAATGATCATACGGGATATTTCACCCGCCCTGGGTCCCGACACAACACAAGCGCCGCGCCACCTGCGCGCGCTACCAAATCCACGCAGCTGTGCGCCCTCGTGGCTTGGTCTATGTGATACTGTATGCCCGCTGACCAAATGTAAGGCCATCAACCCTTACAAACCACCCCCACTAGTTGAACCCGACATCCTCGTCGGTCTCAAACTCAAGAAGTCTTCCACCAACTCCTCGAACTGCCAAAGAGTAGTATCGCGCTCCCAGCTTGCCTCTGACATAGGCAAGTCCTTCCATTAGACAAGAAAGAACACCCTGCGGTTCTTCTTGCTTTGGCCTTCTACTCTTCGGTCTAGGATCCGCTCAACCACCCTGCTGAACTCCTTGCGAATAGTCGGCGGAGCCCGACTCTTCTTCGCCCTCGATGGATCCGTGGGGTCCTCGTGGCAGGGCTTCAAGAAACTCACATGAAAAGTTGGATGGAGTTTCAGCCGATCGGGGAGATCCAACCGATATGCCACGTTGCCCAGCCGCTGGACAATAGTGAAAGGCCCATCATACCTCGCGATTAAGCCTTTATGTACATCCTTCCAATGTAACTTCTTCCACACCTATGGAGTGAGCTTCAACCAAACCTTGTCCCCTACTTGGAACTCCAAAGGACGTCTCCCTTGATCTGCATACTTCTTCATCCGGCGAGCCGCCTTGGCGAGGCTATCCCGAGCACTCTCCAACATCTCTTGCCGATCAATAGCAAAATGATACGCAACAGGACATTTCCCTCCTGTCCTCCTCTTTGCCACCTCTGAAGGAGTAATAGGTTGGTATCCGTATGCAAGCTTAAACGGACTCTTCTCCGTCGATGAAGACCGATGAAGATTGTAACTAAACTGCGCCACATCAAGCAGACTTAGCCAATTCTTCTGCGAAGCCGAAACATAGTGCCGGAGATACTCTTCCAACAGAGCATTGATCCTCTCCGTCTGTTCATCTGTCTGCGGATGATTCGCTGTTGAAAACTTCAACTCTGTGCCCAACAACCCGAACAACGCCGTCCAGAACCGCCCAGTAAAACGAGCATCTCGATCGCTTATGATGTCTTCTGGTACCCCAAAGTGCTTCACTACATGCTTCAGGAACAGCTCAGCAGCCACCTCTACTGAACACACCACCGGTGCAGGTATAAGTACCGCATACTTTGTGAATCGGTCCACGACCACCATCACTGTCGACATCCCTTCCACCTTAGGAAATCCGGAGATAAAGTCCATGGAAATTGACGCCCATGGCCTTTCCAGAATACTCAACGACTGGAGAAGACCGGCCTCCCGTCTTCTTTCTGACTTGTCTTGTTGGCACATGAAACACGTCTTCACATATGCTTCAATGTCTTCGCCCATATCCAGCCAATAATAATGTCTTGTGAGCAAGGCCTTCATTCGCTCACGACCGGGATGTCCCGCCCATGGAACATCATGATGCTCTCTCAAGAGCTCCTGCCGAATCTTCCCTCCTTTCGGCACATAGAGTCTGCCGCTTTTGGCGTAGAGAAGCCCATTCTCCACCCAGTACTTGCGCACGACTCCATCTTGGACATCTTTAATCAGCTTCAAATACTGACTGTCCGTCTTTTCTATCTCCTCAATACGACTTTGCAAGTCATTCTCCACTTGCGCCAGTGTAGCACATACTCAACCATCTGCTTGCGACTCAACGCATCAGCCACCTGGTTGTGTCTCCCCGGTTTGTGTTGCCATTCAAAGTCATATTCCTGCAAGAACTCTTGCCAACGAGCTTGTCTAGCCGACAGCTTCCTTTGAGTAGCAAAAAATGTATTGGCAATATTATCTGTTTTGACAAGAAATTTGGTGCCCAGAAGGTACACTCTCCATACCTGTAAGCAATGAACAACGGCGAGCATCTCCCGCTCATGCGCCGAATAGCGCTGCTCCGCGTCTTTCAACTTCCAACTCTCGAACGCCACCGGATGCACGTTCTGAACAAGGACACCGCCAACGGCCTTATCCGACGCATCGGTGTGGACCTCAAAAGGTTCTTCGAAGTTGGGCAATGCTAAGACTGGTTCACTTGCCATTGCACTCTTGATCTTGTCAAATGCAGCCTGTTGCCTCTCCGCCCAGCCCTACGGCTGGTCCTTCTTCAACAAATCGGTGAGCGGCACGACCTTCCTTGAATATCCCTCGATAAACCGGCGCTAGTAGTTGGCTAAGCCGAGGAAAGTTCGTAACTCCGGTACCTTGGACGATGCAGGCCAGTCCAAAATCGCCGCCACCTTAGCCCGACTATACGGACTTCACCCCGATAAATGATATTTCTCCAACTTCACATACAGTTGTCTCTCCCTTCATCTTGATAATCCCTGCTTCAAGTGAACAATGTGATCCACCATAGGATTCACTACAAACACCGTGTTTGGTTCAACGCTCGGTGGTCCGCGCACAATTGAAGAGAGCTCTCCTCCTTCTTCTGGAACAACACTAGCGCACGCCATGTGGCTAAATGAAGCCATTATCATGCTTTGTGAGTTATATCCTCAACTCTGTCAACTCCAAGTGTGACATAGGGAGCCCGGGCAGGGGGTTTGCAGCCCGGCATCAACTCAATCTGGTGATCTATTGCCCGCCGGGGTGGGAGTTCACGGGGTAGTTCCGGCGGCATCACTTCTTGAAACTCCGTCAAGACTTCAGCCACCGCTGAGGGTAGATCACTCACCAGATCATCCTGCACTTCCAATAGAGCAGCAACATAAGTGGGCTCTCCATGTTTGAGCCCTTGCACCACCTGGTGCGCAGAAAGCATCGGTTCCTTCCCTTTCTTCTCCTTTACAGCCACTCCTGCTACAAAGCATGGGTTCTTCTCATCCATAATAAGAAGACCACCCAAATGTGGAACAACAGCGGCCTTCACAGACTTGAGGAACTCCATCCCCAGTATCAACTCAAAATCATCCAGTGTGACAGCCAGCAGATCAATCTTCCCTTACCATCCACCCATGTGAACGTTTACGCCGGAGATCTTCCCAGTCACCGCCAGTGCCTGAGAGTTGATTGCTTTCACTTGACTGGTGTGCGTCCCCACGCTCAGTCCCAACCGAGTCGCCACATCCTTCCTAATGAAAGTATGAGTTGCGCCTATATCCACCATCCCTTGTGTGGCCTTTCCATTCAAGGTCAGCTCCACATAGATCAGAGAATTCACCGCCCCGTCACCCTTGACAGTCTTCAAGGCACCCAACAGTTGTAAAGGACTCACTCTTGCTGGGTCCTCAGAATCGCTTTCCGGTTGATTTCTAAACGCTACCAACTTCTCACGTTTAGGGCAATCCTTTGCCATATGTGGTCCGGTGCAGATAAAGCATCCGCTCGTTTTCCCGGAACCACCAGCTGCTCTCCCGTCATTCCTGGGTCTGTTCCATCTGGCCTGGCCGTTGGGCTTCCTCCTCTGGAACCCATCTCCGGCCCCTCTCTCCACTGGCTTCTTGTCTTTGGACTTGGACTTCGCCTTCTCACCCTCTCCACCGGGTAAGGTTCGCAAGTCCACAAGTGCTTCAGCTGCAATGATCGCGAAGGTGAGCTTCTTCGCGCCTTGCCTCTGTACCTCGATCTGGGCCCAACTCTGGAGCCCCGTGAGGAAGTTGAACAACTTGTCCTCCTCAGATATGTCCCTGATATCCAGCATCAAGGATGAAAACTCCTTCACGTACTCTCGGATAGTGCCTGTCTGCCGTAGCTTCTTCAGATTTGTGCGAGCTACCCAAGCAGTGTTGCCAAGAAAGAATTGCTCCCGCAACTCCTTCTTCAACTCGACCCACGAGTTCGAACTTGTCCGACCCGCCTGAGCGTCCTCTTGCTGACGAGTTCGCCACTATAGCTTCGCGTCGCCAGTAAGATACATCTCGACCAACGGAACTTGCTCATGGTCTGGTACCTTTGCAGCTTTGAAGTACTGATCCATGTCCCAAAGAAAGTTCTCCAGTGTTTTGGCACTCCGCGCGCCATCAAATGGGGAAGGTTCGGGGACCTTCACTCTCGTGGGCGCCTTCCACGAGACCGGTGTAGCACTAGCTTCCTTCAGTTGGCCGACCTCGGCCTCCAGCGACAATACCTTCATCTTCAAAACTTCAATAGTTGTCTTCAACACTTCAATAGTCATCTGGCTCTCGCGGTATCCAACCGCAAGATCTTCCACCGTCTTCAACAGGTTCTTGAGCTGATCGTCGACACTCCCGACGACGTTCTCCAACCGCTCGGACGTCTCCTCAAGGCGATCCAAGCGATCCTTCTTGCTAGTCGCCATCTCCACCGTCTTCACGTTCATGTCTTCTCGCGCTTTGCTTCAAGCCACAAACTCGTAGCTCTGACACCAGCTGTCACGGCCTCAACCGATCACCTTCGGCCGTGCGGCACCTGACATGCACCATAGCGACGTGTCAGCCTTTCCTTGCAAGAACAGTTAGTGAATCCTGTTTGCAATACAAAGCACAGCGAAAAATAAGAGAAAGCGAGCAAATCTGGAAAACCCCTCGGTACCAGAAACACGACACACAAAACCCATTTTGAGAGAGAAAAACATAAAACTCTCTTAGATTGAGAAATGTTTACAACCATGGCCAAAACCACACCAAGTGGCCTTTGTCTCCTCCCAAAGACTCATAGACCCTATTACAAGAGCTACCCCAAATCCAAGGTTGATTGAGCCCCATGCCCAATACCGGTCTGGCGTGAATTCCCTGACTTCACTTAGCTTGCAGTGTCCTCTAACTCGACTGTAGCTTTAACCAGCCATCCTTGGTCACAGCGCGCAGCAGTACTGGTCACGCGCACGCCCACGGTCCAGCGCGCGCGCCTCACGGTCTCAACCAATGATCATACGAGATATTTCACCCGCCCTTGGTCCCGACACAACACAAGCGCCACGCCACCTGCGCGCGTTACCAAATCCACGCAGTTGTGCGCCCTCGTGGCTTGGTCTATGTGATACTGTATGCCCGCTGACCAAATGTAAGGTCATCAACCCTTATAGGAACTAATTAGACACTTTCTATTTATTCTTTTATTTTTTTATTTTTTTTTTACGGAAGAGCCTAATTTCATTTTTCTTTTATTTATTACAAAAACGTCCTAAATTGGGTGAACACACTGCCCTCAACTCACCTCTCTCTTCTATGGTCTATATAAACACACACTTCTCTTCTCCACTCTCCACACACTCCCCTTCCAATAATGGCTTCACAACTCATCCTCTTACTCTCCTTCTTCTTGCTCTCCTTCTCCTCCCTCTACTTAGCCATTAATGCAGTTCGCTCTGAGCATGAGATCAAGCTCCTCTACGAGGGTTGGCTGGTTGAACACAATAAGAACTACAATGACCTCTTTGAGAAGGAAAAGAGATACAACATATTCAAAGATAACCTCAAGTACATCGATGAGCACAATGCCGGCAACCACTCATACACTCTCGCGCTCAACTTGTTCGCTGATCTGACCAACGATGAGTACCAGAATATGTATCTAGGATTTCAGCCGTTCACGGGAGAGAACATGGACTTGAAGGAGAGTAATAGGTATCTCTTCAATGGTGTTGAATCACTTCCTAATTCCATTGACTGGAGAGCTAAGGGAGCTGTTGTTGGTGTCAAGAACCAACGCAAATGCGGTATGCAATGTTCCTTATAATATTACTTCGAAAGAAAAGAGTCGGAGAGGAAATTAATTAAAGACTTGATATGAATTCAAGAAAGTGAATTTCTCTTGATCATTTGTAATTTAAAAAAACACCTACACAGTGAACTCATTTTAATTGAACAAAAACATTTTAGAAGTAATAATATATGCAATGGGATAATAATAATTGATTATCATACCGAATTGCTATATATATACTTAACTGATAAATCATAATTATTTATACTGATATCCTATATTTAAACATTTATAACTGACAATTCCTTGTAAAGAATGTATGAATGCTCATCCTAGTAATATAACTGAGGTACGTCGGTGATGCTTTTGCAATTTTGACTTGTGACAGGTAGTTGTTGGGCATTCTCTGCAATTGCAGCCATAGAAGGGCTGAACAAGATTGTTACAGGAAACTTAATATCACTCTCCGAACAAGAGTTGGTAGATTGTGTTCGAAAGAGTTGCCAAGGTTGGGTGATGAACAAAGCTATTGAGTTCATCATCAAAAATGGTGGCATTGACACTGAGGAAGACTATCCATACAAAGGTTATTATGCACAATGCAATATGAATAAGGTGTTATCATAATCATTGTGAAGCCGCCTCTTTATAAATTCTTTGTGTATTCCGGTGTCAACTTGCATAGTGAGTGTTAGAGCCTGGATTATGTTTGTACTTAAGTTTGTAAGCTAAGGCAAGTGCAATATTCTTGTTATAGGACCTGTGCCTGAATTTTGATTTTTGTGTCCGAGTGGGTTCTGTAGCTCGGGGTTATTTTCCAGGTAAGTAAACCACGTATATACCTTATATTTGTATTTATATAAAAATTTTTATTTCTGAAATTAATTACATAATTATTTAATTATTTGGGTTTTATTGTGAAATAAATTTTCACGACATTATATTTGATTATTTTTGGTTAAAATGTTAAGCATATTATTATATTCAAATTTATTGATTATTTATGCACTTATTTATTTATTTATTATTTATTCAATTGATTTGAATATTTTATTCGATTACTGAATAATTATTGTTGACAGTGATTTTAGAAACGATATATGTTGACATAGCAAATTATAGTCCCCAACTAACTTTGCAACAACCCTGTCATTGGGGGGTTAAACACTGACCATGTCGACATGTATTTCTGATTCTGATAAGAAACTATAGTTTCGCACCGTTCCGTCGGTGGAGAATAACGGCCTCTGATAATCTGGCTCGGGTCACCGAGGGTAAATAAATGAACTCTGATAATCTGGATCGGGTCACCGAGGGTAAATAAATGAATTCTGTGTTTTGTTTCTGGCATTAGTTATTGGGGGACATATATATACCTGTTCATCGAAAACTTTGTTTGCCTGAAATGTTTTGATGTCTGGGTTTCGTTTTGTTGATATGTATTGTATAACGTTACTTTAAGTACGTTTTTGAAACCATCAAGTTTTTGTGATCCCTATATTACTATTGGTTTTTAGTGGTTGCTTACTGGGCTAGTTAGCTCATAAATTGTTGTTCTATTCCTTTTCAGATCAAGAGTAGGTGTGTGGTGGCTAGCTTAGCAGAGATTGTTGAGTGAGCACCAGGTGCCTAGCAAGAGATTAGTTTCTACTAATAAATCTGTTTTTTTTGTCGAGACTTTAGTATTCTCTGAATTTGGGGTTGTAACCCGATTACTTTTCGTTTTTCTAATTATTTAGTTTTGTTTGGAATTTAGTGTATTGTTTTGATTCGTATTTGAGAGACAGGTATTGAGGCCTTGTGTGTCCACTTGGTCTCGGCCTTGTGGGCATACGGCCGTTTGTCAACGCGTCGAGTCCGGCGAGTCGGGTTCGGGGGGTGACAAATCGAAGTGGTATCAGAGCTCTCAGTTAATTGATCATAGTATTCCAAACATAACCTTCTGATTTAGAGTGTTAAGGTGATCTGACTTTAGTTTAGCACGAAAGTCTTATGGACTAGTTAGTTTGACTTTGTCATTTTGTTTGTTTGACTCCACTTGGGTTTACCTCACAGAATGCCGCCCCGTAGAACTGTTCGCCGGAGCGTTGCCGAATTATTGGGACAGGCATCGGGTGCCAGAGAAGTCCCAGCTGAAGAGGCCATGGAAGTCCCTACTGAAGGAGCATCGAGTTCAGTGGGTAACCAAGAAGTTCTTTTAGAGTTGATGCGGGAAGTGGTAGGGTTGGTGCGTGAGCAGAGGCAACAGCAAGCACCAGCACCGCCTCCACCACCTCCTCCTCCAGTTTTAGAGCCAAATGAGAAGACTGTGATGGAATTCAAGAGATCCGGTCCGCCACCGTTCGAGGGAACTACCAATCCTGATGATGTGGAAGTTTGGGTGGAAGAAATGGAGAAGGCCTTTGCAGGAATGAAGTGCACAGAAGAGGACAAGCTCAGGTTTGGGGTGTACATGCTCAAGGGTCCGGCGAATCACTGGCACCAAGGAGAGCTTCGCATTCGTCAGGGGCAAGAGTTCGAATCTTGGGAGAAATTGAGGGAAGCCCTCTTCTGCAAGTACTTCACCAGAGACAAGATGGTTCAGTTTGAGAGGAAGTTCATAAATCTGACCCAGGGAAATATGACAGTGGATGAGTATGAGATGGAGTTTGACAGACTTTCGAGGTATGCTCCAAAGCTGGTAGATGATGATGAGAGCAGGGCCAGGCGTTTTGAGGGAGGTCTGCAGGCGCATATTCGTAGAGGGCTGGCCGCTTTGCACTTGACCAGTTACGCCGAGGTAGTGAGTCGTCCCAGGTCCTTGGATACTGTTTGGGGTGACACCAGAGATCAGAGCAGGAAGTTTCAGAGAAAGAGGGATAGAAGTTTTGACAACCAGAAGAACCGTCAGTTTGGAAGTGGAGGAAAGCCTAGGTTGGAGGCAGGACAGGGTGCATCTCAGACTGTCAGCAGTCCACCAGCGCAGCGATCTCGAGGGTCAGCATATATTCCTTTTCGTTCTAGCCAGAGATGTGCTACTTGTCGAGGTGCACATGCGACCGCCGATTGCAGGCGCACTACTGGGGCTTGTTTCAGGTGTGGCAGTTTGGAGCATCGTATTGCTGGATGTCCGCAGCTGTCTTCTGGAGCACAGAGGGCACCTAGTGTGCAGGATTCGAGGTTGGTGTCAGCACCTAGGCCTCAAGCATCTTCGGGTCAGCGTGCTGGGAAGGAGGTAGCTAGTGAGCAGCCGACTTCCTCCACACTGCAGAAGGCAGGAAGGCCAAAGACCCAGGGGCGTGTTTATGCGATGACTCAGGAGGATGCACATGCTTCTAATGCAGTGGTCTCAGGTACCATATCAGTTTATTCTGTTTATGCTTGCGCCTTATTTGATTCTGGAGCTACACACTCGTTTATCTCGTCTGCATTTGTTCGTAAGCATGCTTTACCTGCTATAGCTGTGGATTATGATTTGTGTGTTGCCACCCCTCTGGGAGTTGAGGTTGTTTTGGATAGAGTCTGTGAAAATTTTCCGATCTCTATTGCTGGTCATGAGTTACTAGCTTGTTTGCATGTTATGAGCATGAGTGACTATGATATTATTTTGGGAATGGATTTCCTGTCTGTTTATCATGCGGTAGTTGATTGTCATGCAAAGAGAGTAGTCTTTAAAATCCCTGGAGAAGCAGAATTCACCTTTCGTGGGAGTGAATCTTCATCCCCGCCTCGTGTGATTTCCGCCTTGCAAGCTCGGAAATTACTCTTGAGTGGGTGCTCAGGGTTCCTTGCCACAGTAGTTGAGGAAAAACTAGGAGGGCCAGTGTTAGAGGACATTCCTGTGGTCAGCGAGTTTTCTGATGTTTTTCCCAAAGATCTCCCCGGTTTACCTCCAGACAGAGAAGTGGAGTTTGTTGTCGATTTGGTTCCAGGAACTAGCCCTATCTCTAAAGCTCCTTACAGAATGGCACCTGCTGAATTGAAGGAGCTGAAAAAGCAACTTGAAGAACTTTTGGAGAAGGGTTTCATCCGGCCTAGTGTTTCGCCTTGGGGTGCTCCAGTGTTATTTGTCAAGAAAAAAGATGGCACCTTGCGGTTGTGCATCGACTACCGAGAGCTGAACAAGGTGACAGTGAAGAACAGATATCCACTACCACTGATTGATGACCTTTTCGACCAGTTGCAGGGTTCTCAGGTATTTTCTAAGATTGATCTTCGATCAGGTTACCACCAGTTGAAGATCAAGCCGGAAGATGTGCCGAAATCTGCTTTTCGTACTCGTTATGGGCATTATGAGTTTATGGTGATGCCTTTCGGGTTGACGAATGCCCCAGCTGCTTTTATGGATTTGATGAATCGAACTTTCCAGCCTTTCTTGGATCAGTTCGTGGTGGTGTTCATTGATGATATTCTGGTGTACTCGAAGAGCCGAGAAGAGCATGAGGAACATTTGAGGATTGTGCTAGGTATCTTGAGAGAGAAGAAGTTGTTTGCAAAATTCTCTAAGTGTGAGTTCTGGTTGGACAGGGTAGCCTTCCTTGGTCATGTGATAACCAAGGATGGAATTTCTGTTGATCCCAAGAAGATAGAGGCAGTTGTTGAGTGGAAGAGGCCTACCAGTGTGACAGAGATTCGCAGTTTTCTGGGGCTAGCTGGTTATTACAGACGGTTTGTGGAAGGGTTTTCGGTATTGGCAGCACCGTTGACTAAACTCACCAGGAAAGGAGCAAGTTTTCAGTGGTCAGATCAGTGTGAGCAGAGTTTCCAAGAGTTGAAACGTCGATTAGTGTCAGCTCCCATTCTCACACTTCCATCTCCTGGTGGGGGGTTTGTAATTTACAGTGATGCTTGTAAGACTGGTTTGGGGTGTGTTCTAATGCAGAATGGTCATGTGGTGGCATACTCCTCACGGCAGTTAAAGCCTTTTGAGGTAAATTATCCCACTCATGATTTGGAGCTAGCTGCAGTGATTTTTGCTTTGAAAATTTGGAGGCATTACCTGTATGGAGAGGCTTGTGAAGTATTCACAGATCACAAGAGCCTTAAGTACATTTTCACTCAAAAGGAGCTGAATATGAGGCAGAGGAGATGGTTGGAGTTGCTGAAGGATTATGATTTGACTATCAGTTATCATCCTGGGAAGGCAAATGTAGTGGCTGATGCTCTTAGCAGGAAGTCTTTTGGTAGTGTCGCTGCATTGATTACTTCCCAAAAGCCAATCCTTGAGGATATGAGGAGGTTGGAACTACAAGTGATCTTGCAGGGAGTAGGTGGATCTTTGGCAAGTTTAGTGGTGCGACCTACTTTGTTGGAAAGAATTAAAGCAGCACAAGAGGAAGACAGCTATTTCCAAAAGATTCGACAGGAAATAGAAATTGGCACTCAAGTTCAGTTCAGGATCCATCAGGATGGTTCAGTGAGGTTTGGAGATCGAATTTGTGTTCCGGATGTTTCAGTGTTAAAGAAAGAAATCATGGAAGAAGCTCACTACACCAGTTATTCCGTTCACCCAGGCAGCACTAAGATGTACAGGGATCTAAGGATTACTTTCTGGTGGAATAATATGAAGCGGGAGATTGCGCAGTTTGTGGCGCAGTGTTTGACTTGTCAGCAGGTTAAGGTGGAGCATCAGAGACCCGCAGGACTTCTTCAGCCACTTCCGATTCCTGAGTGGAAGTGGGAGAACATTGCGATGGATTTTGTATCGGGTTTTCCTAGAACAGGAAAGGGTTTTGACAGTGTGTGGGTAGTGATTGACCGACTAACCAAGTCTGCGCATTTCTTGGCTGTGAAGACTGGCATGTCTTTGGAGAAGCTAGCGGAGTTATACATTGAGCAGATCGTGAGACTCCATGGAGTTCCAGTGTCGATTGTGTCAGATCGGGACACCAGATTCGTGGCTCACTTCTGGAAAAGTTTGCACAAGGCTTTAGGTACTAAATTGACTTTCAGCACAGCTTTTCACCCGCAGACAGATGGGCAATCCGAGAGAACGATTCAGATTCTAGAGGATATGCTTCGGGCTTGTATGCTGGATTTTGGGGGTTCTTGGGATCGACACTTGCCGTTGATAGAGTTTGCTTATAATAATAGCTATCAGGCAAGCATTCAGATGGCCCCTTATGAAGCACTGTATGGCAGAAGGTGCAGGTCACCTATTTGTTGGGATGACGTGGGAGAGAGGAGATTGTTAGGGCCTGAGATTGTGCAGTTGACAGTGGAGAAAGTCAGTCTGATCAGGGATCGACTACGAGCAGCTCAGAGTAGACAGAAAAGTTATGCAGATAATAGAAGAAGAAGCTTGGAGTTTCAGGTTGGTGATCATGTGTTCTTGAGAGTAACTCCAACTAAAGGAGTTATCCGTTTTGGTGTTAAAGGGAAGCTTAGCCCTCGTTTTATTGGTCCATTTGAGATTTTGGAACGCATTGGCGAGGTGGCATATCGGCTTGCATTACCGCCTTCGCTATCTCGAGTGCATGATGTGTTCCATGTTTCTATGCTGAAGAGGTTTATTTCGAATTCTGATCATGTGATACAGTTCTCCGACTTCCAGCTTAATAGTGATATGTCGTTTGAGGAACGCCCTATTAAGATTGTTGATTTCAAAGAGCAAGTACTAAGGAGACGGATCATCCCTTATGTCAAAGTTCAC
The DNA here is from genome assembly GCA_902712375.1 of Dioscorea dumetorum. Lineage (NCBI taxonomy): Eukaryota > Viridiplantae > Streptophyta > Magnoliopsida > Dioscoreales > Dioscoreaceae > Dioscorea > Dioscorea dumetorum. The sequence continues at coordinate 1,205,616 of CACTHL010000601.1, read as the reverse complement.
TGGAGCAATCACTCAGAGCGTGAAGCAACTTGGGAGTTGGAATCGGAGATGTGAGAGAAGTACCCGTATCTCTTCTGATGATCAGGTGAGAGTTTAGAGGACTAAACTCCTTTTTAGGAGGGGTGAGTTTGTGAAGCCGCCTCTTTATAAAAAAAAAAAAAAAAAAAAAAAAAAAAAAAAAAAAGAAGAAATTTCAAATTTGTATTTTAAAAATTAGTTTTACTTTTAAAATTTAAACTCTCCTAACCTTATCCCTTCTAATAGAGATTCGAGAGAAAAATCTCGTAACCTACGAGAGATTTTTTCCCGAGCCCTAGCCTCGCCGTCTTGGTTTTCGTGAAGTGCCGGCGACAAGAAAAAGGAGAGGATCTCACGACCATTTTTCATTCTTTCTCCCTAGTTCTTGGAGGTAAGCACCTTTTTCTTAGACCTAGGGTTTTGATTATTTGCGGTATCTCCAATTCTTCATGTAGACTCTTGTTAGCAACGTTGATTTCCTAATAGCACAAAGTAATATTTCTGTAGTTTTACGCGTTAGATTACACCATACTTTTGTTTCATAGTTTAATAGCTTCATAGCTTGAATTGTTTATTTTATTGTCGTTTAATTTAAAATATCAGAAAATCGGCTTTCTTAGGATATTGTGTTTAAATCCGATACCTTGTTAGCATTACTTACGTCTTATAAGTTATTGTGATAATGAAAGCTAACACGGTGAATCAGAGATAGGAGTAGGAGATTTTATCCATTCCTTCTGACAATAACCTCATTATCATGTATTGCTGTCCATAGAATTATTGATAGCATTAAATGGGTTGTGTCATTCAACATAAAATATTACTTTAGTTAATGCCTTTAGTGTATAGGTTTTGACTATTTCTATAAATATTTCCTTAATCCAGATCCTGTAAGTACTCTAGCTGCTTCTTTTAGTGTTCTTTCCTTTTGAAATTTCTTTGTGTTATTTCCTTCATTCTTAGATTGACTTACCAGCCAACACGGAAACCTTGACACTTGTTTTGGTTTTGTTTGCTTACTGTGGCATTATTGCAAACATTATGTGCAGATTTTTGTCCATTTTTTTCTATATCTTTCTTTTTCCTCTGATAAATGTGGAGAGACCACGGGATCAAATCCTCAAGTAAATTTTCATATTTGCCCTTTCTATGCTGGAACCATTCATTTGGTGCTAATAAATTTTATGCTTTGGATAATATTCACATCTACATTCATATTTACTTCACATTTCGTGTGGAAACTGTGAATTGACTTTGTTGTTGACCAAAATTTTTCTTTCTCTTTCTTTTTTTTTTTTTTCTTTTTCTTTTCTTTTGTGCCATCTGTAAAAGGTTGCCGTTATATATATATATATATATATATATATATATATATATATATATATATATATATATATAATTGTGGGTTGGTTTTAGAGTGTTTGTAGTGTATAGAATAAATTCTTTGTGTATTCCGGTGTCAACTTGCATAGTGAGTGTTAGAGCCTGGATTATGTTTGTACTTAAGTTTGTAAGCTAAGGCAAGTGCAATGTTCTTGTTATAGGACCTGTGCCTGAATCTTGATTTTTGTGTCCGAGTGGGTTCTGTAGCTCGGGGTTATTTTTCAGGTAAGTAAACCACGTATATACCTTATATTTGTATTTATATAAAATTTTTGATTTCTGAAATTAATTACATAATTATTTAATTATTTGGGTTTTATTGTGAAATAAATTTTCACGACATTATATTTGATTATTTTTGGTTAAAATGTTAAGCATATTATTATATTCAAATTTATTGATTATTTATGCACTTATTTATTTATTTATTTATTTATTTATTATTTATTCAATTGATTTGAATATTTTATTCGATTACTGAATAATTATTGTTGACAGTGATTTTAGAAACGATATATGTTGACATAGCAAATTATAGTCCCCAACTAACTTTGCAACAACCCTGTCATTGGGGGGTTAAACACTGACCATGTCGACATGTATTTCTGATTCTGATAAGAAACTATAGTTTCGCACCGTTCCGTCGGTGGAGAATAACGGCCTCTGATAATCTGGCTCGGGTCACCGAGGGTAAATAAATGAATTCTGTGTTTTGTTTCTGGCATTAGTTATTGGGGGACATATATATACCTGTTCATCGAAAACTTTGTTTGCCTGAAATGTTTTGATGTCTGGGTTTCGTTTTGTTGATATGTATTGTATAACGTTACTTTAAGTACGTTTTTGAAACCATCAAGTTTTTGTGATCCCTATATTACTATTGGTTTTTAGTGGTTGCTTACTGGGCTAGTTAGCTCATAAATTGTTGTTCTATTCCTTTTCAGATCAAGAGTAGGTGTGTGGTGGCTAGCTTAGCAGAGATTGTTGAGTGAGCACCAGGTGCCTAGCAGGAGATTAGTTTCTACTAATAAATCTATTTTTTTTGTCGAGACTTTAGTATTCTCTGAATTTGGGGTTGTAACCCGATTACTTTTCGTTTTTCTAATTATTTAGTTTTGTTTGGAATTTAGTGTATTGTTTTGATTCGTATTTGAGAGACAGGTATTGAGGCCTTGTGTGTCCACTTGGTCTCGGCCTTGTGGGCATACGGCCGTTTGTCAACGCGTCGAGTCCGGCGAGCCGGGTTCGGGGGGTGACAAATCGAAGTGGTATCAGAGCTCTCAGTTAATTGATCATAGTATTCCAAACATAACCTTCTGATTTAGAGTGTTAAGGTGATCTGACTTTAGTTTAGCACGAAAGTCTTATGGACTAGTTAGTTTGACTTTGTCATTTTGTTTGTTTGACTCCACTTGGGTTTACCTCGCAGAATGCTGCCCCGTAGAACTGTTCGCCGGAGCGTTGCCGAATTATTGGGACAGGCATCGGGTGCCAGAGAAGTCCCAGCTGAAGAGGCCATGGAAGTCCCTACTGAAGGAGCATCGAGTTCAGTGGGTAACCAAGAAGTTCTTTTAGAGTTGATGCGGGAAGTGGTAGGGTTGGTGCGTGAGCAGAGGCAACAGCAAGCACCAGCACCGCCTCCACCACCTCCTCCTCCAGTTTTAGAGCCAAAGGAGAAGACTGTGATGGAATTCAAGAGATCCGGTCCGCCACCGTTCGAGGGAACTACCAATCCTGATAAGTATATATTTTTCAACATTTGCTAAATTATTATTTTGATTATTTCTTGTATTATTTTTAATAATTATATTTTTGAATAATTTATTCATTCAAGTTTTTCATAAACTATGTATATTATATATTTTGAGTTATATAAATTTATTTTACAACCTATTTGTTAAGTTATTTGATTTGAACATAATTGACTTATTTTGATATACGGAAAATGGGATCATGCGAATGTTAATATTTTAATTTAGCGGATTATTCTGTTTTCACTCAGTTTGAACCTTGTTATTATGTTGTTTGTGAACATCAACTATTTTGATCTATAAATCGTAGTCCCCAATTAACTTTGCAACAACCCTGTCATTGGGGGTTAAACACTGACCGTGTCGACATGAATTCTGATTCTGATAAGAAACTATAGCTTCGCACCGTTCCGTCGGTGGAGAATAACGGCTTATGATATTCTGGCTCGGGTCGCCGAGGGTAAACAAATGAACTAAGATATTCTGGCTCGGGTCACTGAGGGTAAACAAATGACCTCTGATATTTTGTTTTTGGCATTAGTTATTTGGGGAACGTATATACTTGTTTATCTGAAAATTCTGTTTGCCTGAAATGTTCTATTGTCTGGATATATATTTTTGATATTTACTATATAACGTTACTTTTAAGTACGTTTATGAAATATTCTTAAGTCTGGGTTTTGGTTTTGATAATTATTGTACAACACCATGTGTAAGTACGTTTTTGGAAATCATTGAATTTTTGTGATCCTTATTTTACTATTGGTTTTTTAGTGGTTGCTTACTGGGCTATTTAGCTCATAAATAGTTGCTCTATCTTTTTTCAGATCAAGGGTAGGTTGTGGTGACTAGCTTAGCGAGGACCGTTGAGTGATCACCAGGTGGCTAGCAGGAGTTTAGTTTTCTGTTTAATAAGTCTGTTGTCTGTTAAGACCTTTAGTATTCTGTGAATCTTGACTGTAAATCCGATTATTTTATGTTTCTCTAATTCTTTACTTTTGTTTGGAATTAGTATATTGTTTTGATTTGTATTTGAGAGACAGTTATTGAGGCATTGTGTGCCCATTTGGTCTCGGCCTCGTGGGTATACGGCTGTTTGTCGCCGCTTCGAGTCCGGTGAGCCGGGTTCGGGGCGTGACATAAGTCACCACAGCTCTCTTTTTCATGAGCTCATTCTTTCTATTAAAATCATACTAGTAAAATTACTTCCTTGTTCCACGTTGAGATATTTATGAATAATATTACAGCCATAATTAACTGAGTTATCATCATCTCCGGATCAACCATAGGAAGCAATGTGACACTTTTTATATATTTTATTTATTTTTTATTTACAAAAACGTCCTAAATTAAAGGGGTGATGCACACTGCCCTCAACTCACCTCTCTCTCTTCTATGGTCTATATAAACACACACTTCTCTTCTCCACTCTCCACACACTCCCCTTGAAATAATGGCTTCACAACTAATCCTCTTCCTCTCCTTCTTCTTGCTCTCCTTCTCCTCCCTCTACTTAACCATTAATGCAGCTCGCTCTGAGCATGAGATCAAGCTCCTTTACGAGGGTTGGCTGGTTGAAAACCATAAGAATTACAATGATCTCTTTGAGAAGGAAAAGAGATACAACATATTCAAAGATAACCTCAAGTACATCGATGAGCACAATGCCGGCAACCACTCATACACTCTCACACTCAACGTGTTTGCTGATCTCACCAACGATGAGTACCAGAATATGTATCTAGGATTTCAGCCGTTCACGGGAGAGAACATGGACTTGAAGGAGAGTAATAGGTATCTCTTCAATGGTGGTGAAACACTTCCTGATTCCGTTGACTGGAGAGCTAAGGGAGCTGTTGTTGGTGTCAAGAACCAACGCAGATGTGGTATGCAATGTTCCTTATAATATTACTTTGAAAGAAAAGAGTTGGAGTGGAAATTAATTAAAGACTTGATATGAATTCAAGAAAGTGAATTTCTCTTGATCATTTGTAATTTAAAAAAAAACCTACACAGTGAACTCATTTCAATTGAACAAAAACATTTTAGAAGTAATAATATATACAATGGGATAATAATAATTGATTATCATACAGAATTGCTATATATATACTTAACTGATAAATCATTATTTATGCTGATATACTATATTTAAAGATTTATAACTGACAATTCCTTGTAAAGAATGTATCAATGCTCATCCTGGTAATATAACTGACATACGTCGGTGATGCTTTTGCAATTTTGACCTGTGACAGGTAGTTGTTGGGCATTCTCTGCAATTGCAGCCATAGAAGGGCTGAACAAGATTGTTACAGGAAACTTAATATCACTCTCCGAGCAAGAGTTGGTAGATTGTGCTCGAATGAGTTGCCAAGGTTGGGTGATGAACAAAGCTTTTGAGTTCATCATCAAAAATGGTGGCATTGATACTGAGGAAGACTATCCATACAGAGGTTATTAT